>JBBDGP010001523.1:1885000-2452500 GCA_037952835.1 Lithobates septentrionalis
CTGCCTGTCTATCTATCTGTATTGATCGATCTGTCTATCTGTCAGCCTGCCTATCTATCTATCTATCTATCTATCTATCTATCTATCTATCTATCTATCTATCTATCTATCTATCTATCTATCCATCTATGTCTATCTATTTATCTATCTGTGTCTGTCTATCTATCTATCTGTATCTATCTATCTATAGCTATCTTTCTATCTATCTATCTATCTGTATCAATCTATCTGCCTATCTGTATCTATCTATCTATCTATCTATCTATCTATCTATCTATCTATCTATCTATCTATCTATCTATCTATCTATCTATCTATCTGTCTATCTATAGCTATCTTTCTATCTGTATCAATCTATCTGCCTATCTGTATCTATTTATCTGGCTATCTGTATCTATCTATCTGCCTATCTGTCTATCTGTCTATCTATCTATCTATCTATCTATCTATCTATCTATCTATCTATCTATCTATCTATCTATCTATCTATCTATCTATGTCTATATCTACATACCCGCCTGTCTATCTATATATCTATCTGTCTGGCTGTATCTATCTATGTCTATCTAACTATCTATCTGCCTGTCTATCTATCTGTATTGATCGATCTGTCTATCTGTCAGCCTGCCTATCTATCTATCTATCTATCTATCTATCTATCTATCTATCTATCTATCTATCTATCTATCTATCTATCTATCTATGTCTATCTAACTATCTATCTGCCTGTCTATCTGTATTGATCGATCTGTCTATCTGTCAGCCTGCCTGTCTATCTATCTATCTATATCTATCTGTGTCTGTCTATCTATCTATCTATCTTTCTATCTGTACCTATATGTCTATCTATCTATCTGCCTATCTGTATCTATCTATCTGCCTATCTGTATCTATCTCTTTCTGCCTATCTGTATCTATCTATCTGCCTGCCTATCTCTCTATCTATCTATCTGTATCTATGTCTATCTATCTATCTATCTATCTATCTATCTATCTATCTATCTATCTATCTATCTATCTATCTATCTATCTATCTATCTATCTATCTATCTATCTATCTGTCTATCTGATTCCAAATGCAAATAGAACACTTGAAATGAACTCTGGACCTTTTATCTGCTCTTTGTAAATGGGATAATGAGGGAATAACACACACCTGGCCACGGAGCAGCTGAGCAGCCAATTGTCCCATTACTTTTGGTCCCTTAAAAAGTGGGAGGCACATATACAAACTGTTGTAATTGCTACACCGTTCACCTGATTTGGATGTAAATACCCTCAAATTAAAGCTGAAAGTCTGCAGTTAAAGCACATCTTGTTCGTTTCATTTCAAATCCATTGTGGTGGTGTATAGAGCCAAAAAGATTAGAATTTTGTCGATGTCCCAATATTTATGGACCTGACTGTATCTATTTATCTGTCTGCCTATCTATCTGTATCTATCTGTATATCTATCTATCTATCTGTATCTACATACCTGCCTGTCTATCTATATATCTATCTGTCTGTCTGTATCTATCTACCCTGTTTCCCCTAAAATAAGACCTAGCATGATTGTCAGTGATGGCTGCAGTATAAGCCCTACCCCCCAAATAAGCCCTAGTTAAAGTCCTTGTAGGTCTTATTTTCAGGGTAGAGCTTATTTTTGGGGAAACAGGGTAGGGCTTATTTGGGGGGTAGGGCTTATATTGCAGCCATCACCGACAATCACGCTAGGTCTTATTTTCGGGGAAACAGGGTATGTCTATCTATCTGTATTGATCGATCTGTCAGCCTGCCTGTCTATCTATCTGTATCTATCTATCTATATCTCTATCTGTCTATCTATCTCTGTATATCTGTATCAATCTATCTGTCTGTCTGTATATATCTATCTGCCTATCTATCTATGTCTACCTGTGTCTATCTAACTATCTGTATCTATCTATCTATCTATCTATCTATCTATCTGTCTGTCTGTCTGTCTATCTGATTCCAAATGCAAATAGTACACTTGAAATGAATTCTGGACCTTTTATCTGCTCCTTGTAAATGGGATAATGAGGGAATAACACACACCTGGCCATGGAACAGCTGAGCAGCCAATTGTCCCATTACTTTTAGTCCCTTAAAAAGTGGGAGGCACATATACAAACTGTTGTAATTGCTACACCGATCACCTGATTTGGATGTAAATACCCTCAAATTAAAGCTGAAAGTCTGCAGTTAAAGCACATCTTGTTCGTTTCATTTCAAATCCATTGTGGTGGTGCATAGAGCCAAAAAGATTAGAATTGTGTCAATGTCCCAATATTTATGGACCTGACTGTATCTATCTATGTGTCTGCCTATCTGTCTATATATTTATCTATCTGTATCTATATATCTATCTATCTGCCTGCCTATCTGTATCTATCTATCTATCTATCTATCTATCTATCTATCTATCTATCTATCTATCTATCTATCTATCTATCTATCTATCTATCTATACCTATATGTCTATCTGTCTATCTATCTGTCTATCTGTACCTATATGTCTATCTATCTGTATCTATCTATATATCTGTATCTATCTATATCTATCTATATATCTATCTGCCTGCCTATCTGTCTATCTATATCTATCTGCCGATCTATCTATCTATCTATCTATCTATCTATCTATCTATCTATCTATCTATCTATCTGATTCCAAATGCAAATAGCACACTTGAAATGAATTCTGGACCTTTTATCTGCTCCTTGTAAATGGGATAATGAGGGAATAACACACACCTGGCCATTCCAAATGCAAATAGTACACGTGAAATGAATTCTGGACCTTTTATCTGCTCATTGTAAATGGGATAATGAGGGAATAACACACACCTGTCCATGGAGCAGCTGAGCAGCCAATTGTCCCATTACTTTTGGTCCCTTAAAAAGTGGGAGGCACATATACAAACTGTTTTAATTGCTACACTGTTCACCTGATTTGGATGTAAATACCCTCAAATTAAAGCTGAAAGTCTGCAGTTAAAGCACATCTTGTTCGTTTCATTTCAAATCCATTGTGGTGGTGTATAGAGCCAAAAAGATTAGAATTGTGTCAATGTCCCAATATTTATGGACCTGACTGTATCTATCTATGTGTCTGCCTATCTATCTATCTGTATCTATCTATATAACTGTATCTATCTATATATCTGTATCTATCTATCTGCCTGCCTATCTATCTGTATCTATCTATCTATCTATATCTATCTTTCTATCTATCTCTGTATATCTGTATCAATCTATCTGTCTGTCTGTATCTATCTATCTACCTATCTATCTATCTCTCTATCTATGTCTACCTGTGTCTATCGAACTATCTGTATCTATCTATCTGATTCCAAATGCAAATAGCACACTTGAAATGAACTCTGGACCTTTTATCTGCTCTTTGTAAATGGGATAATGAGGGAATAACACACACCTGGCCATGGAACAGCTGAGCAGCCAATTGTCCCATTACTTTTGGTCCCTTAAAAAGTGGGAGGCACATATACAAACTGTTGTAATTGCTACACCGATCACCTGATTTGGATGTAAATACCCTCAAATTAAAGCTGAAAGTCTGCAGTTAAAGCACATCTTGTTCGTTTCATTTCAAATCCATTGTGGTGGTGTATAGAGCCAAAAAGATTAGAATTTTGTCGATGTCCCAATATTTATGGACCTGACTGTATCTATTTATCTGTCTGCCTATCTATCTGTATATCTATCTATCTATCTGTATCTACATACCTGCCTGTCTATCTATATATCTATCTGTCTGTCTGTATCTATCTATATCTATCTATCTGTATTGATCGATCTGTCAGCCTGCCTGTCTATCTATCTGTATATGTCCCAATATTTATGGACCTATTTATCTATCTATCTATCTGTAGCGGTCTATCTATCTATCTGTATCTATCTATCTATCTATCTATCTATCTATCTATCTATCTATCTATCTATCTATCTATCTATCTATCTATCTATCTATCTATCTATCTCTCTCTCTCTATCTATCTATCTATCTATCTATCTGTATATCTATCTATCTATCTATCTATCTATCTATCTATCTATCTATCTATCTATCTATCTATCTATTTGTAGGCCCTATGGCGGCGAGTTACGGGGGGGTGGAGTTGGTTGGGGCTTTTTTTTGCGCCCCCCCATAAAAATGGAGCACCAGCCGCCACTGGACTGGTGCCCATCATTTCATCTTGCCTTACACCCACCATGCCTTGTAACCAAATCTACAAGGAAGGATGTCAGCTTTCCCTGACTCTGGAGGTCACCATTAGGCCTCTGGGGGCCTGGGACCCCACTACATGTAAAAAAAAATAAAAAACATTTATAATTTTCCTTCCACCGCACAATTATGTGACACTTTGTGTTGGTCTATCACATAAAATTCCAATAAAATACGTTTACGTTTTTGGTTGTAACATGACAAAAGGTGGATAATTTCAAGGGCTATGAATACTTTTTCAAGGCACTGTATATATATCTGTGAGATTGGAATTAGGGTGTGATATCGAGATTATCATTAGAGTATTAATTTCTGATATTATGTTAACAATTTTATTAATGATATAGATACATTTACCGTATTTATCGGCATATAACACGCCGGCGTATAACACGCACCCCAAGTTTAGGAGAGAATTTTAAGGAAAAAAACTTTTAGGAGGGAAGTTTAAGGAAAAAAAACTTTCATTAAAATGCCCATCAATGCAGCCTTATTTGTCCATCTGCAGCCTTTTCAGTGTCAGTGCAGCCTTGCCCCAGTGCAGCCTTGTCAGTGCAGCTTTGTCAGTGCAGCCTTGCCCCAGTGCAGCCTTGTCAGTGCAGCCTTGCCTCAGTGCAGCCTTGTCAGTGCAGCCTTGCCCCAGTGCAGCTTTGCCCCAGTGCAGCCTTGCCCCAGTGCAGCCTTGCCCCAGTGCAGCTTTGGCAGTGCAGGTTTGCCCATGCAGCTTTGCCCCAGTCCAGCCATGTCAGTGCAGCTTTGTGATAGATTGAAATATGGCGCCGAGACTACAGGGATACATCGGAGCCGAGATACACATACCCGAGTGTTCTCGGCTTTTTCCGGCGCCGCCGTCACGCCCAGTCCCGCCCCTGGACGAGAGCCGAGATACACATACCCGAGTGTTCTCGGCTTTTTTCGGCGCCGCTCACAGTCACGCCCAGTCCCACCCTATGATGGACATAACACAGGTCCAGGGGCGGGACTGGGCGTGACGCCGGCGCTGAAAAAAGCCGAGTACACTCGGGTATGTGTATCTCGGCTCCGAAGTATCCCTGCAGTCTCAGCGCCATATTTAAAAGTACCCACGGCTGTGTATGTCGGCGGCGACCGCGGCAATTGCCGCGATCGCTCCGATAAAACACAAAATCGGCCTATAACACGCACCCACGATTTTCCCCTGACAGATGGGATACATGGGAATTTTCTACAAAAGATGAAATCTAAAGGTCTGATAATAACTTGATGTGCGGTCTATAATGTAAGAGTAAAAAATAAAATTAAAATATAACAGACCCATCATGCCAAGTCCACACACTCTGTTAGGATAGATGCCATCTGCATAGACAAGTGTAGCGCTATAGATTTTAAGAAGCTAAATGATGTAACTTATAAAACTTTATGAAAATGAAAGAACGTCTATGTCGATGAACAATGGATTCAAAGTATGACAAATTAACAAGTAAAGTCTCTGATGTTCCTCAGGTGTCTCTTAGACTGCAAAAGACTGATATTAGTCCAAAAAGTACATAGTTCCTTATTCACCACGTGGATAACGCATACAAAGATGTATGTGTGATGGACCCGCCACATAAAGAAAAGTGAAGGCTTACCAGAAGGATTGAACTCATAGGAACGTACGTTCAATGAGTCAATCTAGCTTGTATCACCAACAGGCAATCAAAAAGAGGGACCTCCCAACTGGATGGCGACAAAGCTCCAAACATATCCAGACTCCTGACGGAACTATCTTTAAAATGGATGGCAGACCTTCCCGTAGATCATCTCAGGGGGATAGCCCATATGAAAATAAAGGAAGGAGGGCCACATATTTTAATAAATTTGCTTTACAAAACGGTATTATGCTATGTGGCCCTCCTTCCTTTATTTTCATATGGGCTATCCCCCTGAGATGATCTACGGGAAGGTCTGCCATCTATTTTAAAGATAGTTCCGTCAGGAGTCTGGATATGTTTGGAGCTTTGTCGCCATCCAGTTGGGAGGTCCCTCTTTTTGATTGCCTGTTGGTGATACAAGCTAGATTGACTCATTGAACGTACGTTCCTATGAGTTCAATCCTTCTGGTAAGCCTTCACTTTTCTTTATGTGGAGGGTCCATCACACATACATGTTTGTATGCGTTATCCACGTGGTGAATAAGGAACTATGTACTTTTTGGACTAATATCAGTCTTTTGCAGTCTAAGAGACACCTGAGGAACATCAGAGACTTTACTTGTTAATTTTTCATACTTTGAATCCATTGTTGATCGACATAGATGTTCTTTCATTTTCATAAAGTTTTATAAGTTACATCATTTAGCTTCTTAAAATCTATAGCGCTACACTTGTCTATGCACTTAAATTTTGACAAAATCCTTGTTTGTTGTGTGAGCTGCTGTCCTGTTGGGTGAGCGCAGGGTTAAACTTTTTTCTTCTTTGTTTAGATGCCATCTGCAGCCAAGCTGTTTTAGGCCTCATACACACAGACGTTTTTACAGCAGCGTTTTTGGGCTTTTTTTGCAGCTTAAAAACGCCACTCCATGTTATTCAATGACCTCATACACACCATTGTTTTTGAGCTGTAACATGCATTGGCGTTTTTAAGCTCCAAAAAAAACCCAGGACCAGTTTTCCCACTTCTTCACCATCCCCGGCTGGCGAGAGGTCTGCTGGTACAGGCCTCAGCTTACTCACAGTAGTTTCCGGTAGCAAGGTGGATGGTCCCTTAGTGGCGACAGCTTCCCCTCTACCTCCGACCACAATGGGTTCCCTGGCCAGCAGAACCGTTAGTTCTGGATGGACTACAAGCCCGTAGTCCCAACCCTACGCTGCTTTTCCTGCTTCTGGATAGACCCTCAGACAGCCTAGCAGTTAGATGTCCCCTGGATAGGCCTTAGGTTTCTGGCCTAGCAGCCCGGGGCAATACGACACATGTCCACCCAGGTAGCCATCAAGGTGGCACAGAACCCCAATCACCTGACTCCACCCAAATAAATAGGCTCTCCCAGCAGGCCAAGGGACCCAAGAAAATCCCTGTCCATTGGCTGAGATACCCCATACATCCATAATCTGTCCTTGCTATGCCCTTGTCTTATCCAATGTCACCAACTACCAGGCCACCTGGTGACAGAAGAGAGAAGTGCAGCAATTCCAGAATTAGGGGAAAATCAATTGATCTCCTAACAATTGCCTGTCGCCTGGCAACTAAATTTAATAGCAGCCCTGCCTAAACATCAGGGTGCTACATTAGGTTAATTGATTGGCTGTCTTCAGCCTTCCAGCTTCTTGCTGAGGTAGCCATACTAACATTAAAACTCACAAATAGAAGCAGACCAGGTGACTAAGGATGCTGCATTTCAGCCCCAGATAATTGCTGGGTCTGTGCAACCCACAGATTCCACAATAGTTCTGGCACAGTAGAGCTGGGATTAATATTTAGATTTTAAGGACCCCAGAATGAGTAGAACAAGTGGTCCACGGGGGGCAACTTCTTATGAAACAGGACTTTGGAAAGAGGTGATTCTTTTATGTCGCCAGTCACTCTTTTCCCTCCAGCATGACACATTGACCGTGTCATCAGTCAAAGGTAGTTATGGCTATCTTAGTAAATGAGTATGGGATAGTGCCAGGGTTCACCCCAGTTGTTTTATAATGACAGTTTCTTGTTTTACCTGTTACCAAAAGGTGTTACCAAAAGCTGAACATCCCTTCCAGAGATTACAAAAAGATATCCAGATGCCCAAATCAGGATTTTACAAGTATGTATTTTGTCTCAATGGATAGCCAGAAGTTTGGCCAGTGGCAAATGCCGCAGGAAAAAGTTTTTCTAGAAGTTGTTTGTAAGTACAGAGTCCCAGAAGCTACAGAGTGTAACAGAGGAACTATTTTTAAGGGAGTGTCCTTACAAGAAGTTTTGAGGTTTTATTTTACACCCCTACTGTCTACAATGTAGTGGAAAAAGTAGAGTAACTAAGTGGATTTCAGAAACTAGAAAACTATTGCCTGAATGTTTTCATAAATTTTTTAAGCCCCCAAGAGGGGATATTTGACTCTCTCGCTATGAGATTTGGTTTGGGAGTGTGTTGCTCACTTGCTTATATTTTTTTCTCAGCAGCTGAAGTCCTCCACTCAAATCTCACAGAGAATGTTGCTGATCTTTTAGGCTGCATTCACACCTGAGCATTTCAAAGTCGCGTGTTTTTATCACGATTTTGTTCAGGTCACCAATGTAAAAGGCAGAAAACACCTGTAATCTGCCCAAAAGAATCTCATGTTCTTTTTTGAGCTAAGGGTGTTTTTCAGGCGTTTTGCTTAAGGTGACAAAACGCTCAGATGAAATTAATGGGATTTTGCATTTTGGGTCGTTTTTCAGGCATTTTTCCTGGGTGTTTTATGAGCGTTTTATGAGCTGAAAACGCTCACGTGTGAATGCAGCCTAAAGGTTTTTGACAAACTCATTTATGTGTTTTCTACACAATTCCGGATCCTACCAGTTTGGAAGGATCTCATAGACTAAAGCAAGGGGACTTGTGGATTGCTAAGAAACATTTATATATAAGGAAATGTTTGGAGACACAATACAGTGTCTATTTCATACAGTTGACAAAACTTGAAGGGAAAGTCCCCTGGATTCACACCGGACATTGCAAAAATGATTAGATGAAAGTATCTCTGTGTTTGATTTGTTTCCTTCTTGGAATCACAGTCTGCGGTACTATTTATTCAAATGCTTTAATTGTAAGGGATATCAATACATTTATTTATTGTGATTTGAAAAGTAGTTTAGACATTTCTGAAGTCATGTTGTCTATTATATGTCTTCCATTTTATGTAGAATTGTCTGTGTTTACCTATGCTGATAAGTCAGCATGTCCACAATTTAGCTAGAAGGCCATCCTGGCCACAAGAGTGTACAACCAGTACTCTGTAAACATTTCTTATCAATCATTTGTTTTTCGCAATGAAAAGTCATCTTTGTAATAATATAGCTGCTCTCAGCTATTATATTCTCCACAATGGAGTTTGCCTCTTTGGCCAGGACTACCTCCACCTAAGTGTGTGGAGGTTCCAGGTTAAAGGGGATAGCAAGTATGGTTAGTGATCAAAATATTGATCAAAAGAGAGATTGTAAAGGAAATTTATAAGTTCTGTATATTATTGCATTCTATTTTGTGTGCACACGGCACTAATAATGTTTTCATTACATGTTTGCATTCTTTTAAGTCAGTGGTTCTCAACCTTACTAGCACCGTGACCCTTTGATAAAATTTCCCAAGTTGTGGGGACCCCTAACAGTAAATTTATTTTCATAGCGTGTGTTGTCAGCACCCAAGGCAAGTGGGTGTTATTTGCGTCCCTAACCCACAAACGTTTAGCGCTCCCTGAGTCCGTTCCACTCATATAGTATTAAAACCCCTTATAGTACATTTTAGAATGTACCACCCTTTCTCTTTGTTCTCCTTTCTTTCCCTTTTATCTCTCTCTATCTTAATTTCTTGTTTTTTTTTCCCCATTTTTTTCCCCTCTCTCAAGCCATCTTTCTTGTTCTTTCTCTTATTCTTTCTCTCCCTTTTTCTTTGTTCCTCCCCTTCTTTTCCTCTCTCTTCCATGTTTTCCCCAATTTTATTCTTTCTCTTACACATTGGTGGAGGGGTGGGGGGAATGGGATGAGTGGTAGTGCTGGGAGAGTTGGGATCAGTGGCAATGCTGGGGGTAGTTTGATCAGCTAACTTAGGTGCTCTTGATGAAGGTCATCTGATGATCTGAAAACTGTAGTGGGGACTTTTAAAGGCAACTATAATCACAGGTAATGTTACTCACTGTGTCTCCAACTCTGTGGTGTCAGTGACACCTATGCTGAAATCAGAAGATAGGGTCTCCTTCAGCCCTTCCCACTTCACATTTCTCACCAGTCAGCTGACCTTTAGTCTCTGCCCCCCAGCTATGCCGTAACTGAATGGACGACTGCAAAGAGCCTAAGTGGGTGGCCGCGGGCTCCAGGAACAGCACAGCTGGGCAGCTGCAAAAAGGCTGGGAGAGCGGTGCGGGCTTCAGGAACAGCCCAGAATTTGGTGACTCCTGGCAAATCATAATTCGACCCCCAGGTTGAGAACCACTGTTTTAAGTCCTGATTAGAATTAGCCTGCCTATGTTACGCCCCTAAGTACAATTGTAATAATAATGTGATACCTACGTAATCATGTGTATAAAAACCTTCAATTGCGTATAATAAAACAGAACAGTTATTTTGGAAAGATGTGGAGTATATTTTTTGTGTCTGTTCCCTAATGCCGCATACACATGACCGGACTTTCCAGCAGAAAAGGTCAGGCGGAATCATTCCGTCGCACATTCCGATCGTGTGTGGGCTTCATCAGACTTTTTCTTTCTAAAATTCTGATGAACCTAGAAATAGAACATGTTTCAAATCTTTCTGACAGAATCAGTGCCTATCGGGAAAACCGCTCGTCTGTATGCTATTCCGATGGACCAAAAACGACGCAAGGGCAGCTATTGGCTACTGGCTATTGAACTTCCTATTTCTAGTCCCGTCATACGTCATTGCGTTCTAAACGATCGGACTTTGGTGTGATCATGTGTAGGCAAGACTGTTTCGTTGGAACTCCGTCGGAGAGACCGTTGAAGTCTATTCTGACGGAAAGTCCGGTCGTGTGTACGCTGCATAAGGCAGTAGTTGTTATTAATTTGGAACCGCTAATCAATATGAGGATAGGAGTTGCCTATCTATAAAATTTCCAGAACAACTGTCATCTCATCTATCCTTGTAAAGGTCTTCTTTTTAAAGAAAACAATGTGGTCCAGAGATGTGTTTATTAATGGCACATAAATGTATACATATTTTCACAATTGACAAAGATTTCACCCAAGAGTCACACATTTTTCTAACAAAACTTTAGGTAAAAAATATGCAACTCTTGTGTGAAAATCTTGATAAATAGGCCCCTTAGAGAGGGAATTCACACATATAATAACTGTTTGTCTTCCACACCTGGACTTCTAAATCCTTTTGACTGAATTTTGCTCTTTAGTTCAATCAGTAGTTTTCCCTCATCCTTTGTTCGGTATTGCGTTTCATCCCCTTCATAAGTAGGACAACTCCAGCTATGATCCCAATTATTCCAACAGACAAGCCAAGAGCACAGACTATGGTCTCTGTTGTCTCTGATTGGGCTGGTGGAACTTCCGGTTCTGTAAAGGCAAAGATAGATAGATAGATAGATAGATAGATAGATAGATAGATAGATAGATAGATAGATAGATAGATAGATAGATAGATAGATAGATAGATAGATAAAGAGAAGTTAATATATCATGTCAATCTTATACCTTAAAGAGTAACTCCACCTTTGCTGAGAAAAAAAATCCTGTGAGTAACCAAAGTACATAGCAGGGATTTTAACAAATGTTTATTGCAGATTTCTATCTTCTGTTGCTGTGAGCAAAAAGCTGTTTGTTTCACTCATTCTGAATGGAAGAGTCTGGTTCATTACAATCAGCTGATGCACTTGCCATGTTCTAATGACGAAAGCTGCAGTGTCTGCATCCCTTTAGAAGTAATTAACCCTTAGAGAGTATCTCACCAAAACATACGTTTCTACTGTAGTGGGTGCCTAAAATCTGATTTGTAATCTTCTGGGAAAATCAGTGAGCCCATCACATAAGCAGGAAATTACATTTTTGGACATACACCATCTGTGTACAGAATACCTCTAGGTTGCCATATTGCATTAAATTTTAAAGAAATTTACAGCAGCAGCAGATTGAAAAGGAAAAGTCATTTTTAATAAGATTAAAGTGGAACTAAACTGTATCTGAGCACCGCAAACTAAACGTGCAATTTAATTCCTTTTTTCATTCATTCATTTCTTTTTCATATTCAAAGCAAACTTGCCCATCCATCCATTTCTCCATGCTTTATTTTGCTGAGAGATCAATTAGAAAAACACTCCCTAGAATTTCTGGCTGTGAACATCTTGAGTAAGGGCAGATGATTTATGTAGTATTTACTTCCTGGAATCCATCTGCCCATTGTTCAGGCATGTAGACAGGAGGGTGTACTTCGCTGCGAAACCCCTCCTCCCCTCCTGAAGATGCCTGGGATGTATGACATTGTTTGCCTAGGCATGGAAACCAAGAAGTAATAAGGAAATGTAAAAAAAAAATGTTTAAAACAAGTAAATATGATATTGCATTTTTCCATGCAATTAAAGTTACCCTCTAAGGTGAATGCCAGCTACATACAAGTTAAAATACTTATCTGTAGCTGTATTTACCTGTCAAAGAATTTGCAATTCTCTGCAGGCAATATTGCGATACAGACACCCCTGCCAGACAGCACAGCCATGTACTTGACCCTCTGTCAGGGATGTCAGGATCCAACATCATGGTTAAGGAAATTACAGTAAATGCCAACATGCCCAATACTGGAATCTAACATAGTTGCAGTCATATTTAAGGCTCCACTGCACCTGAACTCATTGATGAGTAGGCTCCAACTATTACTTTGAACCGACTTGCTTGTCTTGATTGCGGTTACTAATGCCGCGTGCACACGGTCTGACTTTACGGCGGACTTTGACAGACTTTACGACGGACTTTCTGAATGAACGGACTTGCCTACACACAATCCACTAAAGTCCGTCGAATTCATACGTGATGACGTACGACCAGACTAAAACAAGGAAGTTCATAGCCAGTAGCCAATAGCTGCCCTAGCGTGGCTTTTTGTCCGTCGAACTAGCATACAGACGAGCGGACTTTTCGACCGGACTCGATTTCGACGGATTGATTTAAAACATGTTTCAAAACAAAGTCCGCTGGAGCCCACACATGATCGAATTGTCCGACGAAATCCAGTCCACCGGGCAAAGTCTGCCGTAAAGTCCGCTCGTGTGTACGCAGCATAACTTTGCCATTGGTTTATCCTTTTGCAACCCTGCACCTGTCTCCTGTCTGGTACTGATGCTGCCCACCTGAGTTCCTGAACCTGCCTCTGTCTCCTGGCTGACCCTGCTGATGTTTGTCTGTATTCCCATGCACCCATCTGCTGTCTGGTACTTCTCCTACCCCCCTGTTGAAAACCTAGGCCTGTTCCTCACTCTGCATGTCTCCTGCTTCTATTGGCCATCTATTTTTAAATTACATTGTTTTTATTGATTCATACTACTAAAACAGTGCTTAACCCCTTAATAACCGTGGTCAAAACAAAGCTTAACCCCTCAGTCCGGCTTTCACTCGCAGCACTCCACAGAAACTGTCATACGAAAACTCACAAATGATTTACTAACTGCCAAAACTAATGACCACTACTCCATACTCCAACTGCTTGACCTCTCTGCGGCTTTTGATACTGTTGACCAGGGCTGGCCCAAGACATTGTGCTGCCTGAGTCCAAGAATGGAATGCTGCCCCCCACCGTCCACAAAAAACCACGCCCAAAATATGTGTCCCTGTGCAGATTGTAATGTGTGCAGACAGACAGATCCTCCCCATCATCGGACTCACCGCATCCACAGACTCCTCCTGCAGATGGATCCTCCCCATCCGTGGACTCCTGAGCAGCCTCTGAACGGCCAGGGTGAAAACACAAGACACATGGGGGGCGGTGGGCAGAGGGACAGGAGGAGGGCAGCATGACAGGAGGGGGGCAGCATCACAGGAGAAGGAGGAGGGCAGAGGGACAGGTGGGGGGCAGCATCACAGGAGGAGGGCAGTGCGACAGGAGGGAGCAGAGGGACAGGATGGGGCAGAGGGACAGGAGGTGGGCAAAGGGACAGGTGGGGAGCAGCATCACAGGAGGTGGGCAGATGGACAGGTGGGGGCAGAGTCACAGGAAGTGGGCAGAGGGACAGGTGAGGAGCAGTGTCACAGGAGGTGGGCAGAGGGACAGGTGGGGGCAGAGTCACAGGAGGTGAGCAGAGGGACAGGTGGGGGGCAGCGGGACAGTAGGGGGCAGCGGGACAGGGGGCAGAGGAACAGGTGGGAAGCGGACTCACAGGAGGTGGACAGAGGGACAGGTGGGGGGCAGTGTCACAGTAAGAGGGCAAAGGGACAGGAGGGGGCATGCATCACAGGAGATTGGCTGAGGGACAGGAGAGGGCAGAGGAACAGGTGGGGAGCGGCCTCACAGAAGGTGGACAGAGGGACAGGTGGGGGGCAGCATCACAGTA
Organism: Lithobates septentrionalis; assembly: GCA_037952835.1. NCBI lineage: Eukaryota > Metazoa > Chordata > Amphibia > Anura > Ranidae > Lithobates > Lithobates septentrionalis. The sequence continues at coordinate 1,899,439 of JBBDGP010001523.1, forward strand.
AGAGGGCAAAGGGACATGAGGGGGCATGCATCACAGGAGGGAGTTTTTTACATACAACAGCAAAAATAGCAGTGCAGGTCACAATATAAAAAGTGTAAAACACAATGCAAAACTCCAAATAGACCTTTGGAGCAAAATACAGCTCCTTGTGAGAGTAACAGTCCATTTGCAGGGCAGCCTTGTAAGGGAGGTGAAGCCACTCCAATATGTAGAAAAGAGAAAAAAACAGGCGCCTCTTAGTTGTTGCTAAGTTCAGCGCTTGACAAATTTGCTTGGAATCTAGGAGCCAGCTAAAAAAGTTAGGAGCCAGGTTTTTTTTTTTAAACGACCGACAAAGCTTTATTTTCAATATAAAAATTAACCAATCTTAAATTTACACAGAGACGACTAGAACTAATGTGACTGCTTTTATTTCCTGCCATGCAGGGACACAAGACCCCCATATTCTCGCTAAGGGTCCAATCAGGTCCGCCTGAAAAACTGACAGGCGAACCTGATCAGACAGCCCATGTGAAAGGGGCCAAGCAGGGAGATGACAAATAATAAATTCATTTTAATTAACCACTTCCTTCCCGCAGGACGACTATATACGTCCTGTCTTTAAAGAAAAATACCGTTGTTATGGTAGCAGCTAGCTACCATAACCCCGGTATCTTCTTCAAGAGCCGGCGGTTCTCTTTCAGATAAAAGTGGTCTCTGCAGCAGATTAGCAGCGAGATCACTTTTATCGGCGGCAGGAGAGGGGCCCCCCTACCGCCGCTCTCCGGTGCCCTTCACCGCTTACCGTGGCCGTCGGTAACGGCGGAGGCGATCCGGATCTGTCCCTGGCCTGACATGGAGACAAGTGAGAGGAAGATGGCACCCCCGCCCATCTCCAAGTCATTGCAGGGCGGAAGCGACGTCAAATCGTCACTTCCACCCATAGCTCTTGAAGGGACATTTTTTTTTTTTTTCAAATGACAATTTTTTTTTTTAATGCATTTTAGTGTAAATATGAGATCTGAGGTCTTTTTGACCCCAGATGTCATATTTAAGAGGACCTGTCATGTTTTTTTTCTATTACAAGGGATTTTTACATTCCTTCTAATAGGAATAAAAGTGACTTTTTTTTTTTTTTTTTTTTTAAAGTACAGTGAAAAAATAAAAGTTAAAATAAATAAGAAAAAAAAAAATTAAATGTGCCCCATCCCTTGTAATAGAAATAAAAGTGACACAATTTTTTTTTTTTAAAAACAGTGTAAAAATAAAAAATAAAAAGTAAAATATATAAGAAAAAATAATATTTTTTTTAAATGCGCCCCGTCCCGCCGAGCTCGCTTGCAGAAGCGAACGCATATGTGAGTAGCACCCGCATATGAAAGCGGTGTTCAAACCACACGTGAGGTATCGCCACGATCGGTAGAGCGAGAGCAATCATTCTAGTCCTAGACCTCCTCTGTAACTCAAAACATGCAACATGTAGAATTTTTTAAACGACACCTATGGAGATTTTAAAGGGTAAAAGTTTGTCGCCATTCCACGAGCGGATGAAATTTTGAAGCGTGACATGTTGGGAATCAATTTACTCAGCGTAACATCATCTTTCAAAATATAAAAAAAATTGGGCTAACTTTACTGTTTTCTTATTTTTTAATTAAAAAAAGTATTTTTTCCCAAAAAAGTGCGCTTGTAAGTCCGCAGCGCAAATACGGTGTGACAGAAAGTATTGCAATGACCGCCATTTTATTCTCTAGGGTGTTAGAATAAAAAATATATATAATGTTTGGGGGTTCTAAGTAAAGGGAAGGAGATGAGCAGGCAGTGAAAACAGGTAGGGAAAGCTGCTCCATTAGCATTGGTGGATGTCTTGTCATACCAACGGCCACCACCAGAGGGCGCCCGATTGCAGAAGGAACCAGGAACCATAGGACTGCAGTAGGCCGCAAAGCCGGGGCCTCAATTACCGGCGCGGCCCAGCGCGATCGCGGCGGGAGGGGGGGGGGGTTGTCGAACGGACACAGGATACCCCAGCTGTGCCGCCCCAGGCGCCAGGTCGCTAATTCTAGTCGCAAATGCGACCTGGCGCCCGGGGTTTGTCGAGCCCTGGCTTAGTTGTTGCTTGTTCCTCTATGCTGTCGGCTGGTTTCGTTGATCTGTAGCGGACTTCCGGGATTCGATAGAAATCCAGAACGAGGCTTGCAACTCAGCCAGGCAGTCACATGGAGGGCTGGAGTGCAGAGTCAGGTATGGGCTGTACTGCCGTAAAGCAACGCGTTTCAGAGCATGCGCTGTAGGGCGCGCTCCTTTCTCTAGCTTGAGAAAGGAGCGCGCCCTACATCGCATGCTATGAAACGCGTTGCTTTACGGCAGTACAGCCCATACCTGAATCTGCACTCCAGCCCTCCATGTGACTGCCTGGCTGAGTTGCAAGCCTCGTTCTGGATTTCTATAGGATCCCGGAAGTCCACTGCAGATCAACGAAACCAGCCGACAGCATAGAGGAACAAGGCTCCCCTTCATCTCGGACTGCAGAGATCAACCATGGCTCTTACTGGAATCCCCTGCACCGGACATACATGTTATTACATGTGAGTGGTTTTAATGCTATATTTGTAATTAAATGTTACATCTTACTAAGAGGCGCCTGTTGCTGTTTTTTTCTCTTATCACAGGAGGGGGGCAGAGGGACAAGAGTGGGGAAGAGGGACAGGTAGGGGCAGTGTCACAGGAAGAGGGCAGAGGGACATGAGGTGGGCAGAGGGAAACGAGGGGGCATGTGTCACATGAGGCGGGCAGAGGGACAGGAGGGGGGCAGAGGGACAGGTGAGGGCAGAGGGACAGAAGAGAACCTCTCTAGCATCAGATCAACAGGCAGAGGTGGGTGGTGGGGCCCGTGCAGTCCCAGTTAGGGAGGGGAGTGTGGGGAGGTGAAGAGGTGTTCATAGGCCAGGGGTACAGTGGTCAGCAGGCAGGTGCCTATCTCTGACAGCTGCTGAGCTCCTCCTGCCTATCTTCTCTCAGTAAGAAAGCTGAGACATATCGTGCCGCCCTCACACCTCACCTCTGATGCCGGCTCCCCCTCCTCCTCCCCACTGCCTCCAGTTTGGTCTGACTCCCGCTCCGTCCAGGCGGCAGGGCGGGCAATCTGAATGTATAAATCCATCCATCCACCTGGGGGCTGGGCTCCCCGCTGCTCAAACTAGGAGAGCTCCACTCCTATCTGGGACTGGCCTCCCCCCTGCACACCCGACCAATGGCACAGCGAGCAGGGGGAGGCTGGTCCCAGAAAGTAGCTCTCCTAGTTTGAGCAGCGGGGAGCCTAGCCCCCAGGTGGATGGATTATACATTTAGATTGCCAGCCCTGCTGCCTGGATGGAGCGAGAGTCAGATTGGACTGGAGGATGTCCCATCTTGGTGCCCTAAGGCAAAGGTGCAGACAGTGTTTCAGAGCTCAATGGAGAGCCGCCTCTGCCGTTCTATGGTAGTGCCAGAGTAGAGTGCCTACTCTTCTCAATAAACTCAGTTTCCTTGGCCTCCAAGATTCTGCTCTATCCTGGTTCTCCTTCTACCTATGACAGCGCTCCTTCAACCTACAACTCTGTCTCCTCCTTTCCACGGCTCTGTTCTTGGACCCCTTCTCTTTTCTATCTACACCTCTTCCCTTGGTCACTTGATAACCTTCAACGGCTTCCAATACTATAGCTACACTGATGACACTCAAACCTATCTCTCTGTTCCATGCAGATCTTGGTTGTTTGTAAGGGATGTTGCCCCCAAGTTTCTTGGAAGCTGTATTTAAAATGGATCATGCCCCCTTGTTGATTAAAAATGACTGTAAATGGTTTAGATTATCGCTTTCACGCTATGTTACTTTTATGTGCTGCTCATCCCATTTCTCTTGGGGAAGGGGAGGCGGCACCTGTGTGCCCTTAATGGACTGGCTGCCCCTGGTGAGAGAAAAATGAGGCACATCATGGCAGCATACACTTTGGGTTGTGACTCCGCCCCCACAATATAATAGGACTGAATAGCCATAAATTGTAAGAGAGGACCCCACCGCAGTATTCTCCTTTTTTTCCTTCACTTGTCCAGGACCGAATGGATCAGCACCCCTTACCGCTCTCGCCCCAGCCAGGTTCAGCCTCTCCTGGATGGAAGTCCTTGCCTGTACAGTCTCTAAATGAGCTAAATGGAAAGAACCCCACTCTGGTGGTCTCAGGGGTATGTTGCCTGGCATTACACAAGCCTTAAACAGGCTTAGATTATCCGTAGCGGCCTTCGTTTTTATTTTTTTTTTCTTTTCAGCGTCCTCTGAGCCCTGTAGTCCCGCAGAAGCTATTTACCTTGCTCAAAATGGCGTCTGAGCGTCCAGGCACATCTGCGCTTGCGCGGGCAGTAGTGACGCCGCTGGGAGCCTGTTATGCCAATCTTCAAGATGGCGCTGGACTCCTCGGCGCGCATGCATGGCCATGACGTCATTTCCACTGCAACAGCTGTAGATTTAAAGACCCTTCACATTCCTTTTTGACATACGGTGACTGGAGAGTACATACCTGCACTCTCATCTCTTCAGGGTTATACCTATCGGCTCCTCTTCTGCCTGCAAACTTCCTAACATTGCTCTTCTCCACTAAGGTAAGTGGAATCTCTCTTTCTGGAGCTATCTATGGGTACTAACTTACTATCCCTATCTGCCTGCTAATCACCATACACTTTTCAGGTGTAAGTTTCTATCAGTCCCCATGGAGGCCGCTGCCCCAGCAGACCATCCACAGCCTAATAGATAAGGGGACGGATTGGTAAGTAGTGAAGATATAGGAAAAGAGAGCCTGCCGCTAATGCTGCCTTATTGGATAGCCCTATCATGTCCACAAGGTCATCGAACTCAAGACGCAGAGAACGATCACACAGAAAAAGCTGCACAGGTCATAGATGAAGCCGCTCAGATCGCAGAGGAAGCCGCTTGGGCCACAGAAGAAGCCACTCAAACGAATGCTCACGACATCATCACTCCTACCATAGAAGATCCTCCTTACACAGGACATCATCGGCCAGCCATCACTCCAGTTCAAGCGCAAATACTTGCTGCGTCTGCGGCACCATATCGATCCCAAAGAAATTGGCCTGTCGTACGTGCTTCGAGGAAGCTACTAGGGAAAAAGACAGATGCCAGGGAAGTGACAGACATCATTAGAGAATCTGTCAGAGAATCCATCCTGCAAGTATCAGTTCCTGTAGCAGATAAATCTATTCAGAGTACTTCGGCAGTTGCACCAACGCATCGAAGAAATCAGACTGCGAAGAATTGGAGGTTTCAGTAGGATTCGACTTTGCTCTGAACCATTTGTAAAATCCGTGAAGGAAGCAATCGGATGGGAGGAGCCTAAAGAACCCCAACAGAAAATGAAAAAATACTTTCCAAATCTGAAAAAGGACCCAGAATCATTTCCATTCACTGACGAATTGGAAGACCTGATCAAAGAAGAGGAGTGACAAAAAACAGAGAAAAAGACCAGTCTTAACAATAGACTACCAAAACTATACCCACTTGAAGAACCGAACGTAAATCTGTTGTCAGCTCCAGTGGTAGACGCATCGCTAATGCGATTGGCCAGGCACGTAACACTACCTATTGAGGATGCAGTAACATTCAGAGATGTGTTAGACCGGAAAATCAATCTCGATTTAAATAGAGCTTATTCAGCTGCCGGTGGCACTTGTAGGCCAGCCATTGTATAAGCAGCTGTAGGAAAGGCCATCTCTAGCTGGACATCCAATATTGAGAAGCCGATAATAGAAGGGGCAGAACAAGAGAAAGGGATTACAGCCCTTCAGGAACTTAGTCTCACCAGAGATTTTGTTGCAGAGGCTTCAGTGGATAAAATCAGATCTTCCTTGAGAGCGATGCTGGATTCCGTGATCACCAGAAGAGCCCTATGGCTTAAACCCTGGGCAGCAGATGCCGCTTCTAAGACCAACTGGTGTAAAATTCCATACGATGGAACAAACCTTTTTGGGACAAAGCTGGACACAGCTATATCAAAAGTTACCGATGGAAAATCAGGGCTAATTCCCTCAGACAGGAGACCAAAACAGCAAAAGCCACCACCATTTAGATGTAATCTTCCAGAAAGGTATAGGGAGGCAAAGTCCTATAGATCTGGGAAGGAGTATAGAAGAAACTGGAGGAACCTCCAGACGTCCTTCCCATTTCTAGAAGGTTGGAGAACGTTCTAGAAAATAGTGGGCGGAGGCTAGGAGCAGAGCCGATCCGCCCTATACGCTCACTACGCAAGCTGCGTAGGGCCCAGCAAGCTGCGTGGGGCCGCCAAGTCCCAGCATCCCCCCCTGCACCTCTGGCTGGCCATTTAGAGTGCAGTAGGGAGAGGTGGGAGGAGGTGGAAGGCGGCGATTAGCAGCTCTATGGTGCCTGTGTGGATGGCGGGATCTCACTGGGGCTTGTAGTACTCTCTCGAGTGTCAGTGTATACAGTGGAGAGGAGAAGGGAGGGGCCTCTGACTCGGGCAGGTATCAGTTTCACTTTTACTCAGCTTGAACACTGTTGCTGATGCCTGGGTCAGAGGCCCCTCCCCTCTCCGCTGTATACATTCGGAGATAGAACTACTAGCCCCAGGGAGATCCCCCTGCCTGTGGACACCATAGAGCTGCCGATCGCCGCCTCCCACCTCCACCAGCCAGGTACAGGGGAACCTCTGCAACGGGGGGAGTCAGCTGTTTGGGGACCCTGATGTAAGAGGGGGGGCTTTCTGGGGACACTAATGTAAGGAAGGGGCTCACTGGGGACACTGATGTAAGAGGGGGGCCTCTGGGGACACTAATGTAAGAGGGGGGGCTCTCTGGGGACACTAATATAAGGACAGGGGGCCCTCTGGGGACACTAATGTAAGAGGGGGCCCTCTGGGGACACTGATGTAAGAGGGGACCCTCTGGGGACACTGATGTAAGAGGGGACCCTCTGGGGACACTGATGTAAGAGGGGACCCTCTGGGGACACTGATGTAAGGGGGGCCCTCTGGAGACACTAATGTAAGAGGGGGGCTCTCTGGGGACCCTTTGTAAGGAGGGGCTCTCTGGGGACAGTAGTGTAAAAGGGAAGGCTCTCTGGGGACACTAATTTAAGGGGGGCTCTCTGGGGATCCTGATGTAAATGGGGGCTCTCTGGGGACCCTGGTGTAAGGGAGGGGGGTCTCTGGGGACCCTGATGTAAGGGGCGGCTCTCTGGGGACCCTGGTGTAAGGGGCGGCTCTCTGGGGACCCTGATGTAAGGGGAGGCTCTCTGGGGACCCTGATGTAAGGGGAGGCTCTCTGGGGACCCTGATGTAAGGGGAGGCTCTCTGGGGACCCTGATGTAAAGGGAGGCTCTCTGGGGACCCTGATGTAAGGGGAGGCTCTCTGGGGACCCTGATGTAAGGGGAGGCTCTCTGGGGACCCTGATGTAAGGGGAGGCTCTCTGGGGACCCTGATGTAAGTAGGGGCTCTCTGGGGACCCTGGTGTAAAGGGGGCTCTCTTGGGGCCCTGGTGTAAGGGGTGGCTCTCTGGGGACCCTGGTGTAAGGGGATTCTCTCTGGGGACCCTGATGTAAGGGGGGCTCTCTGGGGACCCCGGTGTAAGGGGAGGCTCTCTGGGGACCCTAAAATGGGGGGAGGCTCTCTGGGGACCCTGATGTAGGGGAAGTGAAACTGAACTGAAAAACCCATAAAAGGGCATGGGCCATGCCAGCAAGGGAGTTGATTGGAAGATGAAGAAGCAGTGCTGAGGAGAGGCTGTTGGTGGCCCTTAAAGGACCTCTGCCAGGGAGGGGTTTTACCTCAGGCTGGAGCTCAGGAAAGCTGGCCTGGAAGGATCGCACCACAGGAGGCAGTTGAAGGGATTCATGCTGGAGAGGCAGCAGAGAGAGCAAGCAAAGACGGGGAGAAGATCAGCACAGTGCAGGGACAGACAAGGGAAGAGACTGTCAGCTGTAACAGTGCTCTCTTGAAGACCGCGGTGTATTTAAAGTATTTTTGGGTAAAGTGGAAAAATACAAATGTATAAATATAAACACTTTCTAATTATTTTGTGGATTGATAATATAATTTGACTAATTCTTATAGAAATCACGTAATAAATCCGCAATATTTGCATCTCTGTCCATAGACTTACCCCAGAAGATCCTTTTTGGTTCATCCAGGCCCCAGTGCTCCACTTCACATGTGTAAATTTCATTCTTAGTTGGAATGAAGGCCAGATAGATAAACTTGAAGAATGAGTGATCCTGCCATGGTAGAAAGAGGGTTTCAGTAACCCCCCGGTCTATCTTCTCTCCATTCTTCAGCCAAGTCATGTTCATTACCGGAGGAAAGATGTTTGTCACTGAGCAGATCAAGATGTTTGGCTCTCCGAGCACTACAGGATGTTCTGTGTATATTCTCACTCTGGGTATAACTGAGAAGAATAAGACAAAGTCATCATGTAGGGCATACATCAGATGCCGACTGGCTACACACTGGCCTACCTACTTGATTTCCATCATTACAGGAGGATTGTTATCTGTGGCCTGGTCACTCTGTGGTCATCAGTAGAAAACACAGGTATGTTATGTTTTTTAAGAAACATATCTGCAACATGCATGATAAGTAAACAAATGTGACTGCTCTCAGGCCTCATTCACATAGGGCTTACTACAGTATATGCCCATGCAGGGCTGTGTTTACCCACATGGAGATGTACATGTGTTGCATGCATTTCTGTGCAGGCAGTCCCATTGATGGCAAGTGGTATTCAGTGGCTGCATGGACACAGCCACTGCTACCTATATGACATCCATATAGGTGTGGGTGCATGTTTCCAAATACAGTGTGAGTTTGGGGACACATACCCTCAAGCACCTACACCCACATGGATGTCATACTGGGAGCAGTAGCTGTGTCTGTACAGCTGCTGTGTACCAATAGGACCGCCTGCACAGGGATGAAAAGAACACCTGTGCATCCCTGTGAAGGTAAATACAGTCCTGCAAGGGTGTACGCTATAGTACGCCCCATGTGAATGAGACCTCACTCAAGAAACTGGGCAAGCCATTATACTTTGAAGCCAGGAACTGCCCCAGGGTTACAAGATTTTCGGAAGAAGCAATGTTCAGCTGTAGGCAGCCTGATCAGCACATAGCTAAGAATTTCTGCAAATGAAGTCTGACATTTACATATCTATTTGCAGAGGAGAATGAGGGAGCATAAGGTGCTTTGTGCTACAAAAGTCTTCCACAGGCAGGCAATAGTGTTACCAGGCTGGAGATAGTATGAGACTGAGGAATAATAATACTGTGCTGTGTGTAAAGTAACAATGTCAATATTGGATTAATTGAGCTTGCTAATGACAATAGTGTACAAAAAAAATGGTTGTAATAATATGAATTAACTACTTCATCTCCAGAAGCTTTTACCCCCTTCATGACCAGAGCATGTTTTGCTATTCAAGACTGTGCTACTTTAACTGCTAATTGTACGGTCATGCAACGCTATACCCAAACTAAAGTTATATCATTTTTTCACACAAATAGAGCTTTCATTTAGTATTTAGTATTTATTTTTTATTACCGTATTTTCCGGCGTATAAGAAGACCTTTTACAGTAAAAAAAAAAAAAAAACAAGCAAAAAGTGGGGGTCGTTTTATACGCTGGGTATAAAGCTGGGGTTGTCATATGCCAGCCGCCTGCTGGATGTTAAGCCCTCCGGATGCTCGCTGAGTGTGCAGTAATACTGTATACATACAGTATACACCACTGAGCCAATCCCGGCGAGCGATGTATTCTATTAATGAATACAGAGCCTGCTCGGATTGGAGTAACAACCTCTGCCAATCCGAGCAGGCTACATACAGTAGCCTGCTCAGATTGGCTGTGAGAGTCAGAGGCGCGGGCTGATGATGTCACAGCCTCTTCCAATCCGAGAAGCCATTGTATTCAATAATAGAATGCATAGCTCGCCGTGTTTGGCTCAGGGCGGTATACTGTATTTATACTGTGAGACAGCATGTTACCCGGTACCAACGTAGTTTCTGAACATACGGTATTACCGCACAAGGGGGTCATTTTACACAGTGAGTACAGCACAAAACCAAGGTTTTTAATCGAAAATTAGGGGGTCGCCTTATATGCCGGCAAATTCGGTATAGAAATAAAAAAGGCCGAAAATTTCGAAAAAAAACAAAACAATATTTTCTAATGTCTGTTATAAAATATATCCAATAAAAAAAAATATCTAATTTTGTTCATAAATCTAGGCCAAAATGTATTCTGCTACATGTCTTTGGTAAAAAAAAAAAAATCCCAAAAATTGTATATTAAATTGTTTGTGTGAAAGTTATAGCGTCTGCAAGCTATAGTATATATACTGGAATTTACGCAGCTATGACTCTATACTGGTAATGGAGGTGATCAGCATCTTATAGTATGTAGTAATAGTATGATTGTGATAGTGTGGCGGACAATCTGACGCTAACAGACCTTAAACTGGGAGGTACACTACCTAACTGACACTGACATTAATAGTGACACTAATACAGTGATAATACTGTACACTGTCACTGTACTAATGACACTGGCTGGGAAGGGGTTAACATTAAGGGGCAATTAGGCGTTAACTGTGTGTCTAACAAGTGTAATGTGTGCTGCTTTTACTTTCTGATCTGGCTGCTATTTCTCCTTGTTTTTCATGGAGAAGAAACAGCCAGATTTCTGTTCTGTGTACAGAGTCCTCTGAGTTTGTAAACACAGGACTCTGTACTGTGATTGGACACAGCTGATCAGCTGGTTTCAGCCATAAATCATTGGCTAATACCTGCTGACAAAATCGCGCCCTGTCCAATTACAGTTTGGGCCAGCAGAGGTCCCAGATACTGTAATCCTCAGTGCCCCCCCCCCCCCGAGGAGTATGCTTCTTATGCCTCCGCAAACATGCGGTGCATGGGCTCCCTCATGCTTCAAAGCCTGCGAAAGGACTCGAGAATATATAGCATCAAGGAGAAGGATCACTATTGGATGGCAACCTTCCTTGACCACCGTTACAAGGGGTAAGTCTCAGAACTCTTCCTGTCCCCACAGAGAGAGCAGAAGATGAAATCTCTTGAGGACACCTTAAGGCTCCATGCACACTGAAGCTCAAAAAAGCTTTTTCTGGACGCCAGATTGCTGGCAGAAAACTCTGGTTGAAAAATGTTCTTTTAACAGTGTTTTGTGATAGCGTTTTTTAGCGTTAGCATTTATGGGCGTTTTTAATAAAAATACACAGAGGACACTCCAAAAATCCCACAATGCATTGGAAAAATAGAACGCCGAACGCTAATTAATGCGTGTTTATGAGCGTTTATCAGCGTTTGGCGTTTTTTTGGCAGTGAAAAATGGCACTTTGAACGCGAATTTCTGGCATTCAGAAAAAAGCCCAGTAACTCCACTGCTCATTAAAGCTAAAAAACGTCCATGTGTGCATGGACACATAGGATAACATAGAGTGGAGTTTATGGGCTTTTAGAAAAAAACTCCCAAACTCCAATAAACTGCAGTTTATCAGCTCCAGTGTGCATGGAGCCTAAAGAGGAGTTCATGTAATGCCTTTCCCGACTCTGGTAGGTTGCAGTCTCATGGAAAAGGTAGTTTTGAGGCTTCTGTTGGTCAAGAGAGGAGCAGTGGAGAAGGGCGTCTAAGTGATGCATTTAAAAAAGATGTAGTCCTCAGCGCCCAGGGCTGTCAGCTTCAACATCTATTTGCTGATATCACACTGCAAATAGCCGCTATTGAAAGAATAGTTTAAGGCTGGGTTCATATCTAAGTCGCATGTGGCTCACAGCAGGAGTCTGGTGTGTCCTCGTTCACCGTTTCAGGTCCGATTTCAGCCCAAATTTTTGGCTGAATTCGGACCTGAAATGGACCAAAAAAGACGCACAGCGTTCCTGTGCATATTGCACCGGAGCCGCTGTGGAGATATGTGAACCAGCTCCATAGAGAACCCGTCACAATCCCCTGCTATTGCGAATTTGATGCGGAAAACCCGCATCCAATTCGCACTAGTGTGAACCCAGCCTTATAGTGTGGGGTGGAACTAAGAGCAATGAGCCATGATTGGATAGAGTCATCATAATAATGTCCAATCATGGCTCTTATAGTGCTCTGTGCCCTGATTGGGCAAAGCTTTCATTGCTTCAGCCAATCAGGGCTTCTAATGCACTGTGCGGCGGTGCAGTGCATTGTGGTCATTCGGATGTTCGCCAAAGGAGTGAACAGCCAATGTTTGGCCCAAATTCCTGCTCGTGCTGAACCGTTTGCCCAACTCACTCTACTTGTCAGAAGTGACTCATGCTTATAGCAGAGGAATGAGGCAAAAATGACACTTGGTGCTCTGGATTTAGACAAATACACTGCTAAAAGGCATAAATTGGGATAAAATATTAGGAACAAAGAATACGGAGGAGAGATGGGTTTGTTTAAGAGCATATTAAATAAGGGCATTAGCCAATGTATCCGCAACATACAGGGATATACAATGTAATACTGACACATAATCACACACATAGGTTGGACTTGTGTCTTTTTTCAACCTCACCTACTATGCAACTATGTAACTATGTAACACTATAGAGGGATACAGTATGCTTTGTTCAAATTTAATGTCTGAGGTTTACAACCACTTACATAAACAGAAAAGGTAATATGCAATTTTACTGGTCTATTTTATAATAGAATTGTATATACAGTGTATGCTGGCATTGCTCCAGAGCTCAGTATGCTGGCAAGATGGTTTAGATTACCATCAAAACTGTTTAACCGCTTTGCATTCGCACTATAGCTGAATGACGGCTACAGCGCGTACCTTAATTGCCGGGAGGCCGTCAATAGACGTTCCCCCATGCATGAGCTGCCTGCACCCCCCTGTGGGGCACACACGGCGTGCTCTGTGATCACTGAGTTAATGAGACCGATCCTGGCCCCTTACTACTTGATCAGCTGTTAGCCAATGACAGATGATCACATGATGTAAACAGAAAAATCGGTAAATGGCTTTTTTTTCTCCTCACGCTGACAGCAAGAGGAGAAAAAAAAGCCGATCATTGACTTCTGTCAAATGGTCCCGAACAGGGAGAGCCACCTCATCTGTGCCCACCAGTGCCACCTGCCAGTGCATAGTAATGCCGCCAACCAGTGCCACCTTCCAGTGCCCACCTGTGCTGCCTATCAATGCCTACCTGTGTTACCAATCATTGCTATCAGTGCTGCCAATCAGTGCCTCATCATCAGTGCCACCTATCAGTGCTGCCTATCAGTGTCACCTAGCAGTGCCACCTATCAATGCCCTTCAGTGCCACCTCATCAGTGCCCACCAGTGCCACCTATTAGTGGCCATCAGTGCAGCCTATCAGTGCCTATCAGTGAAGCCTCATCAGTGCATATCAATGAAGGAGAAAAATTACCTGTTTGCATAGTTTATAACAAACTATAAAACTGTTTTTTTTCAAAAACGTAAAAAGAAAATGAAAAACCCAGCAGTGATTAAATACCACCAAAAGAAAGCTCTATTTGTGTGAAAAAATGATAAAAATGTCATTTGGGTACAGTGTTACATGACCGTGCAATTGTCATTCAAAGAGTGACAGCGCTGAAAGCAAAAAATTGGCCTGGGCAGGAAGGGGGTTTACATGCCCAAGTGGTTAAATATCCATTACCCAAGGATCTATTTGAATCTTTGTAGCTTTACTGCTTGTCCTCAAAAATTACAGTTTAAAGGAAATGTGTATTTTATTTTGAATAAGATAAAAGGTATATTGATATTCCCTGTTTAGCACGTGACAGCCAGTATGTGGTGATAACTCTGTAGATTCATGTTACAGCCTTGCTGTAAAACAGACCAAAATTGGAAGAGATATCAGATTACACTTATTGCAGACTTAAGGCCCGTATGCACTATAAGATGATCGAAAGTAAAATTTCATACAATGTACGATCGGCTGAGGCTTAAAGACAGAGATAGGACACACCCCCAACCTCTCTACTAAAGGAGATCTGGCTGTATAAAGGTTGCCAACAGACATGCAGGCAGTGTTGACCTTCTTTACCAAAAAGCCCGTTATGCTTTGAGAAATGGGCATAACAAATACATCCTAATAAATGTTTGTTTATTTGTAAAATTAGGATGCTATAGAAATAATTACATTATAAAATTATTTTTTAAATGTGTAAAAACTTTCCATAAATGCATTTGCATAGAGACATTGGTTGTTCATGATACTGATTGCATAAAATAAACTCTAGGGTTGTATATACAGAACTTACTGATCATTTCTGCTGGCCATGCATGGATAAAAATTCAGCCGGTTCAGCAAGGACCAGCCAAATTTCGATCCATGTATAGGTAGGCTGGTTGTATACAAGTTGATCCATCAACCGGCCTGTCAGGTTTTTCCAATCATTGTTGCAGGCAATAGCATTGTATTCTGATGACAGGGAAGTCTCCCCGCTGTCAAACAAAATACCACAGCGGGAGTGATTTCCCCATCCACATCGAGTTTGTGGATGGGAGAATCAGCTATTTTTTTTTGTTCAACCTTCTGGTTAAATGAAGAAAAAAAAAAAAAGAACCATGTATGGCCAGCCTCTGTTTGGGCACAAAAATAGTCATGTTTCATAAAACACACTTAGGACTGCAATTTAGCTCTGAGACATTCACTTACCTGTGGGGGTGATTACATTATTTATGAGGCTTGTACAGTAAGCCCTCATGCACACAGGCTGTTAAAAAAACGTTATGAAAACGCCAGTATCTTTGCAGTGACTTTTTTCAGCTTTTTTCAGTGTTTTTGCAATAGCGTTTTTTAGTGTTTTTGAGCGTTTTTCCGCGTTAGCGTTTTTGAGCGTTTTTTTTTTTTCAAATTTTTTTTTTTTTTTTTTTTTCAATGGATCAAAAACGTTAAAAAACGTTGGTGAATGACGTTTTTGAGCGTTTTTCAGCGTTAGAGCGTTTTTACAGCTGAAAAACGTCTTTCAGAACCCACTGGTCCTGGGTTTTTTTTACAGCTTAAAAACGCCTATGCCACTTGCAGCTCAAAAACGCCTTGGTGGACATGAAGCCATAGACTAACATAGACAGGCCTTTTTAAGCTGCAAAAAAAGCTCAAAAAAGCAGCTGTAAAAACGTCCGTGTGCATGAGGACTTACTGTATACCCATAAAGATATTAAAACCCTAACCCAATTAAATTTATTTTTGCTTAATATTTGGTAACAATTTCTAAGTGAAACATACATGCAAAGAAAACAAATGACATACACAGTATTATGCACAAGTTACAGGGAAACAACATACAGAGGAAGAGTACAGCAGAAATGTGCTGCATATTGTGAAATTGGGTCCTTACAGGGGCGGACTGACCATTGAGCCACTTGGGCACTGCCCGAGGGCCCTGGGCCACTAGGGGGCCCCATCAGGGTTGCCAGCCTCAGTAAAACCAGGGACAGTATGTATAAATCTGTGTTTTTTTACATCTGTCTGTGTATACTGTGTGTACATGTATGTGTATACTGTGTGATTGTATACTGTGTGTGTGTACTGTGTGGCCCCATAATCTCTGATTGCCTGGGGGCCCCATAATCTCCTATTGCCCGGGGCCCCATGAGTTATCAGTCCGCCCCTGGGTCCTTACCTATGGTTGCTGGGGTGTTGTTTGTCCGCTTCATCACTAAATCTAAGTTGAATTTTCCTACATTCATATTTTGCAGAGCACCCTGTGCATCAAAGGATGTCTTTTCCCCTAAGCCAGGGAGAGTCCATACTACCTGCTTACTATCCAGATCCACATGGAACATCTCATTGCCATTGTAATCAAATACAAATTCCCCTGTTGGCTTCTGAGTCTGGACCATGGATGCACCAAAATCAAAGTAATCCACTGAAAGAGAAACAA
This sequence comes from Lithobates septentrionalis, assembly GCA_037952835.1. NCBI lineage: Eukaryota > Metazoa > Chordata > Amphibia > Anura > Ranidae > Lithobates > Lithobates septentrionalis. The sequence goes on from JBBDGP010001523.1 coordinate 1,915,366, forward strand.
CAGAAATAAATGAGACACAAAAAGTAAGACATTCACCAACAAGCTATACTCCCATGTTTACACCCCTCAGGAGTACCAGACCTATAAAAATCATCATGCCTAGTTGTATCACTCGGCAAAGTTAATCCATTAAAGGTAAAAACATCTGACATGCGTTAGTTTTTGAAATCATCAAGGTTGTCCTCCTTAAATGCACAAACTAAATCCGTGTAGGAAAATCTATCATAAATTTTACATTTTTCCGCCCCATTCCTTCCACACACCCCCAGTACCGGCGCCCCCCTTGCACCGCTGCACCCCGCCATGCTTTCCAGGCTCCGCTCGCTCATCTGTGGGCCCAGGAGCTACATGGCGGGAGGGGAAGGATCCCCTTCTTGTTGTGACCAGGAAAGCGATGTCTATGATGTCACTTCCGGGTCAGCCTCTCCGTGTCCTCGACTAGCTTAGCCAGGAAAGGATCTGCATTGCAAAACATTCAGTGGAGCCCAAAGGGGACATGCAGAGTCTTTTAGACCCTGCACGTCTCATTAAAGAGAACCTGTCACCTAAAAATCATCACATAGGGGGCTTTTTGTCCCCACATATACACACATACAAACGAAAATGCATGCGTCGGGGGCCGCCTACACATGAAAATGTTGATTGCGACACACATTACATATTGGCGCACACCCTGGAGTGAGTACAATAATTCTAACACAAGACCTCTTCCGTAACACTAAGGCTATGTTTCCACTATTAGGTGAGACGTTAGAATCGAGCCATCTAGCAATGGCCAAAAAACAGACAAAAAATTAATTGGTGAATTAAAAAGAAATATGATTGCACAAATACAAAATCATATTAAAACATAATAGGATACACCTGTGAAACAAGTGAAAACAAAACACAATATAAATCACTTAAATAAAGTCCATGTAAATAGGGTGTGTCCTTGATGGAAATCAAAAAGAAGCCACCACCAACAGTCTCTGAGGGTGAGTTGATGAGGGCAGCAACAGGGTGTTACTGGTGGGTGAAACCAAAGGAACACCAAATCCAATGTGACATCTGTGTATGTGTCAGAACCACCACCATAACATCTGAGGAGGCTTACCGGACATAGAGGACTTACAAAGACATACGTCTTGTAAGTCACAGAAAGCTTATTTAGCCACCGGGGCTAGCAGGGTAAAAACATCAGGTATCCAAAACTTCAATAGGGAAGGAAGATCTGTAGGCAACTTCGACCGTCCAGAGGTATCAGCAGACCATCCGGATGTATATTTGGAACCATGAGAGAAAGAAGACTCACATGGCGTGATATCGTTTTAAAAGGCATGCATTTATTAAAACATTTAAAAGAAAAGCACTCACATGGTATACGATCATAAACAGCTTAAATGGTATCGGATGCGGTGATCATAGGAAGTCCACCCAACATGTTTCGGCTCAATCAGCCTTCATCTGGGGTGTGGACCCCCCTAATTCACGGCAATTTAAAGTAGAAATGACCCCCACTGGGAGTGTCACGATCCAGGAAGTGACCAAATGATGTCACTTCCGGTTCACAAATATATGTGTATAGACCTAATGTAATGTATATTTAAGACAATAATCACGATATGTATATCTCTAGTCACAACATCAAGATCACAAATGAATGTGGACTTGAAATTTGAGAGAATACTAAAATTGTGGCCGGGCGATCCGGAAGTGTTTATGGTCGAGATCCAAGCCTCGTTCCCAGCACAACCAGATAAGATAGGACGGGGCGTCTAGTCGCTCCGCCCCCTCTAAATGGCAGGAGCGGAAGTCATGAAGAGGAAGTCCGCCGCCACACCAAGCCTCGTTTTGAGTGATGGATCCTACTGGTTGAGGAACCATACTCCGCCCTCTGGTGATAACTTAATGAATATCGTTAAGAGAATAACCACACCCAAAGTCCACAGTGCGCAGGACATGCGCAGTAGCGGAAATCACAAAAAGGAAATCCGCCGCCGCACCAAGCCTCGTTATGAGCTATGAATCCTGCAGATTGAAATACTATACTCCGCCCACTGGAATTATCTTGGTGGTTCTTATCGAGAGTGTGGCCGCACCCAGGGTCCGCCCACGTCTCTGTTCACACTGCCAAAACCAAAACCAAGCCTCTCATTCACAGCAACGTGTGAACTTCCTGTGTAGAGAGTCATGGTTGGACGGAGAGAACCGGAAATAAATCCCAGCACTCTGATGGTGAATGACAGTGTCAGCAAAGATAGTAAAAGGAAAAATAGTGAAATCTATATAAAATCAACAAATATGTTGAGCGAATGCCCGAATAGGGGCTGGTTAGTAAGAGAGTGACACTACCAATGAAGGACATCCCACATGGCTTAAACAATACATTTAAAAACAACAATAAAAACCTGTATGAAAAGTAACAAAGTCATAAGGGAACTAGATCGGAATAAATAAAAAATTGGTATTAAAATGACAGTACCAAATACCTATAAATAATAATAAAGAAAATTACGAGAAGTAATAACTACTAGTACAAGGTTGATAAATAAGACTAAAAACGAAAGAAAAAAAAAGAGTCACAAAGATGATGGTTATGCCTGATTAATAAATGAATTGATGTCCCACTCCACGTTTATCCCTTGCGGAAAGTGGGAACCCAACTCATAAATCCAATAAGTCTCCAACCTGGAGAGCCCCCTAAGTGTTGACCCCCCCCGCCAAGGGGCCACATATTTATCAATAATAAGGAACTGTGTACCCTTGGGGTTACGATCGTGGAACTCCCTATAATGACGGGGCACAGTATGTTTCGTACTACCTGCCTTAATTAAATTGATATGTTCGGAAACACGCGTGGTAAAGGACCTGATCGTCCGTCCCACGTACTGTTTGCCACAGGGGCAAGTCAAAAGGTAGACTACCCCTGTCGTGGCACATGTACAAAACTGTTTAATTTTGTGGATACGACCGTTTACCCTGGAAGAAAAAGTATAACTAGTACGTCTCCCGCTAATATTAAACTGACAAACTAAGCATTTTTTGCAAGGATAGAAACTGATCAGATTGTGAAAAAAAGAGGGTTTGGTTGGAGGGTTGACCACATTAGGTGCCAACTTATTGCGGAGGGATGGAACTCCTCTGAAAACTAGCTTAGGGATGTCGGGCAATCTGGGGCCTAAAATCTTATCAGTTTTCAAAACATCCCAATGATGTTCAAAAATCCTTCTGATATATTTATGTTGGATGGAGAAGGATGTCATGAAAGACCATTTAAAGTCCTCGTTGACTTGCTTGGGTTTATCTTCTAAAAGGGATTGACGGTCGACTAAACCGGCGCCATCAATTTCCCTATCTAGGTCTGAAAGTTTATACCCCTTTTCTAAGAATCTACTCTTCAAAGACGCTGCCTGAGTCCTGAAGGTATTGGGGTCACTACAGTTCCTCCGCAATCGCAGGAACTGACTCTTAGGGACTGATCTAATCCAGGGGGCATGATGACAACTGTCGGTAGGTATATAACCATTCCGATCAGTGGGCTTAAAGTATGTGCTAAACACAAACTGGCCATCCCTTCTGTCTATGACCAAGTCTAAAAAATGGACGGAAGTAGCACTTGTTTCAAAAGATAAAGCAATATTCCTATCGTTGGCATTAAGATTCGTGAAGAAGGTGGCCAAATCATCCTGACTCCCAGTCCATAGGAGGAGGACGTCGTCTATGTACCGCGCCCACAGCAAGAGGTGTGGGCATTGCATGGCATAGACGACATCCTCCTCCCACTTGGCCATAAATAAGTTGGCCAGGCTGGGAGCAAACTTCGCTCCCATCGCGACACCCCTATGTTGGAGGTAGAATCTCCCATCGAACCAAAAATAATTATGTTGAGTTGCAAACTCAATAAGCTCGATGATGTAGTCCACCTGGGGTGAGGCGAGGGAGACGTCTCTATCGAGAAAACACTTAACTGCCTCTATCCCTCTATCCTGCGGAATGCAAGTGTAGAGAGAGGCAACATCCGCAGTTGCCATAATTAGGTCACCGGAGTGGGAGACCCTGGAAAGTAAATTGATCACGTCCTTAGTATCCTTTAAATAGGATGGCATTTTGACAACTGAAGGTTGAAGGAAGTAATCAATGTACCTCCCAATTTTTGAGGTAACAGAATCGATGCCGCTTATTATTGGTCGGCCAGGAGGATGTAGGGGGTCTTTATGTACTTTAGGCAGATAGTACATAACGGGTGTACGTGGGGCCAATGGAACTAAGAAGGATCTCTCCTTTTTATTTAAAATGTAGGAATCATAACCTTTAGAAACCAAAGCTTGTAACTCTTTTTTATATTTACGTATAGGATTACTGGGAAGTTCAATGTATGTTTCATGATCGCCCAGAATACGGTGCATTTCTTGGACGTAATCTGTTTTGTTCAACAGAACTATGCCTCCGCCCTTATCGGCGGGGCGGATGACTAGATTTTTATTGTCACATAAGGTAGTGAGGCCTGCTGAGGGTAAAGGATTATAGAATTTACGTTTCAGAGGAACCTTGTTAAGGTCCTTCAACACAAGTTCCTTGAACAAATTAATGGCAGGTGGAAGCTGCGTTGGAGGGCTAAACAAAGAGGGATTGGATAAGCCCGAATGGACAGTACCAGACGTTGCCGCTCTGGCCAAATTCCTAGAAGGGTTAGAAATAATGTATCTCTGGACATGTATCTTCCTAATAAATTTTTGAACGTCAATAAAAGTATCGAACTTGTTCAATTTACGTGGAGGGGCAAACTTAAGACCTTTATTTAGAATGGTCTTTTCTTCATTAGTAAGGATCGTGTCGCTGAGGTTAAACACCCCTTGACACACTAGGTCCTTTGCCTCTTTTCGTTTCTGAACCCTCCTCCCTCCTCTGGACCCTCTCTTGTTTCTGGACCCCTTTTTTTTGTTTAGGTGGTCCTCGTGAAAACCCCGAGAGGTTCGTGGTCCAGAGTAGGGTTGTTTATAGGGAGATGGGCCGTATCCGGCATTCGGAAATGGATAGATATTTTCGTTATGGTGTTCCTGTAGAGGGGAGTATCTGTTGTATGTAGATACAGGGGGATGCCTATACTGAGGTGGATGTTGATATGGGGAGTAGTGTGAATAATCATAACTACGGCCCGGAGAGTCCCTGTAATAGGGGCTGTCCTGCTCATAGTATCGACGTTCACCTTACTATGAGCAGGACAGCCCCTATTACAGGGACTCTCCGGGCCGTAGTTATGATTATTCACACTACTCCCCATATCAACATCCACCTCAGTATAGGCATCCCCCTGTATCTACATACAACAGATACTCCCCTCTACAGGAACACCATAACGAAAATATCTATCCATTTCCGAATGCCGGATACGGCCCATCTCCCTATAAACAACCCTACTCTGGACCACGAACCTCTCGGGGTTTTCACGAGGACCACCTAAACAAAAAAAGGGGTCCAGAAACAAGAGAGGGTCCAGAGGAGGGAGGAGGGTTCAGAAACGAAAAGAGGCAAAGGACCTAGTGTGTCAAGGGGTGTTTAACCTCAGCGACACGATCCTTACTAATGAAGAAAAGACCATTCTAAATAAAGGTCTTAAGTTTGCCCCTCCACGTAAATTGAACAAGTTCGATACTTTTATTGACGTTCAAAAATTTATTAGGAAGATACATGTCCAGAGATACATTATTTCTAACCCTTCTAGGAATTTGGCCAGAGCGGCAACGTCTGGTACTGTCCATTCGGGCTTATCCAATCCCTCTTTGTTTAGCCCTCCAACGCAGCTTCCACCTGCCATTAATTTGTTCAAGGAACTTGTGTTGAAGGACCTTAACAAGGTTCCTCTGAAACGTAAATTCTATAATCCTTTACCCTCAGCAGGCCTCACTACCTTATGTGACAATAAAAATCTAGTCATCCGCCCCGCCGATAAGGGCGGAGGCATAGTTCTGTTGAACAAAACAGATTACGTCCAAGAAATGCACCGTATTCTGGGCGATCATGAAACATACGTTGAACTTCCCAGTAATCCTATACGTAAATATAAAAAAGAGTTACAAGCTTTGGTTTCTAAAGGTTATGATTCCTACATTTTAAATAAAAAGGAGAGATCCTTCTTAGTTCCATTGGCCCCACGTACACCCGTTATGTACTATCTGCCTAAAGTACATAAAGACCCCCTACATCCTCCTGGCCGACCAATAATAAGCGGCATCGATTCTGTTACCTCAAAAATTGGGAGGTACATTGATTACTTCCTTCAACCTTCAGTTGTCAAAATGCCATCCTATTTAAAGGATACTAAGGACGTGATCAATTTACTTTCCAGGGTCTCCCACTCCGGTGACCTAATAATGGCAACTGCGGATGTTGCCTCTCTCTACACTTGCATTCCGCAGGATAGAGGGATAGAGGCAGTTAAGTGTTTTCTCGATAGAGACGTCTCCCTCGCCTCACCCCAGGTGGACTACATCATCGAGCTTATTGAGTTTGCAACTCAACATAATTATTTTTGGTTCGATGGGAGATTCTACCTCCAACATAGGGGTGTCGCGATGGGAGCGAAGTTTGCTCCCAGCCTGGCCAACTTATTTATGGCCAAGTGGGAGGAGGATGTCGTCTATGCCATGCAATGCCCACACCTCTTGCTGTGGGCGCGGTACATAGACGACGTCCTCCTCCTATGGACTGGGAGTCAGGATGATTTGGCCACCTTCTTCACGAATCTTAATGCCAACGATAGGAATATTGCTTTATCTTTTGAAACAAGTGCTACTTCCGTCCATTTTTTAGACTTGGTCATAGACAGAAGGGATGGCCAGTTTGTGTTTAGCACATACTTTAAGCCCACTGATCGGAATGGTTATATACCTACCGACAGTTGTCATCATGCCCCCTGGATTAGATCAGTCCCTAAGAGTCAGTTCCTGCGATTGCGGAGGAACTGTAGTGACCCCAATACCTTCAGGACTCAGGCAGCGTCTTTGAAGAGTAGATTCTTAGAAAAGGGGTATAAACTTTCAGACCTAGATAGGGAAATTGATGGCGCCGGTTTAGTCGACCGTCAATCCCTTTTAGAAGATAAACCCAAGCAAGTCAACGAGGACTTTAAATGGTCTTTCATGACATCCTTCTCCATCCAACATAAATATATCAGAAGGATTTTTGAACATCATTGGGATGTTTTGAAAACTGATAAGATTTTAGGCCCCAGATTGCCCGACATCCCTAAGCTAGTTTTCAGAGGAGTTCCATCCCTCCGCAATAAGTTGGCACCTAATGTGGTCAACCCTCCAACCAAACCCTCTTTTTTTCACAATCTGATCGGTTTCTATCCTTGCAAAAAATGCTTAGTTTGTCAGTTTAATATTAGCGGGAGACGTACTAGTTATACTTTTTCTTCCAGGGTAAACGGTCGTATCCACAAAATTAAACAGTTTTGTACATGTGCCACGACAGGGGTAGTCTACCTTTTGACTTGCCCCTGTGGCAAACAGTACGTGGGACGGACGATCAGGTCCTTTACCACGCGTGTTTCCGAACATATCAATTTAATTAAGGCAGGTAGTACGAAACATACTGTGCCCCGTCATTATAGGGAGTTCCACGATCGTAACCCCAAGGGTACACAGTTCCTTATTATTGATAAATATGTGGCCCCTTGGCGGGGGGGGTCAACACTTAGGGGGCTCTCCAGGTTGGAGACTTATTGGATTTATGAGTTGGGTTCCCACTTTCCGCAAGGGATAAACGTGGAGTGGGACATCAATTCATTTATTAATCAGGCATAACCATCATCTTTGTGACTCTTTTTTTTTTTTTTCTTTCGTTTTTAGTCTTATTTATCAACCTTGTACTAGTAGTTATTACTTCTCGTAATTTTCTTTATTATTATTTATAGGTATTTGGTACTGTCATTTTAATACCAATTTTTTATTTATTCCGATTTAGTTCCCTTATGACTTTGTTACTTTTCATACAGGTTTTTATTGTTGTTTTTAAATGTATTGTTTAAGCCATGTGGGATGTCCTTCATTGGTAGTGTCACTCTCTTACTAACCAGCCCCTATTCGGGCATTCGCTCAACATATTTGTTGATTTTATATAGGTTTCACTATTTTTCCTTTTACTATCTTTGCTGACACTGTCATTCACCATCAGAGTGCTGGGATTTATTTCCGGTTCTCTCCGTCCAACCATGACTCTCTACACAGGAAGTTCACACGTTGCTGTGAATGAGAGGCTTGGTTTTGGTTTTGGCAGTGTGAACAGAGACGTGGGCGGACCCTGGGTGCGGCCACACTCTCGATAAGAACCACCAAGATAATTCCAGTGGGCGGAGTATAGTATTTCAATCTGCAGGATTCATAGCTCATAACGAGGCTTGGTGCGGCGGCGGATTTCCTTTTTGTGATTTCCGCTACTGCGCATGTCCTGCGCACTGTGGACTTTGGGTGTGGTTATTCTCTTAACGATATTCATTAAGTTATCACCAGAGGGCGGAGTATGGTTCCTCAACCAGTAGGATCCATCACTCAAAACGAGGCTTGGTGTGGCGGCGGACTTCCTCTTCATGACTTCCGCTCCTGCCATTTAGAGGGGGCGGAGCGACTAGACGCCCCGTCCTATCTTATCTGGTTGTGCTGGGAACGAGGCTTGGATCTCGACCATAAACACTTCCGGATCGCCCGGCCACAATTTTAGTATTCTCTCAAATTTCAAGTCCACATTCATTTGTGATCTTGATGTTGTGACTAGAGATATACATATCGTGATTATTGTCTTAAATATACATTACATTAGGTCTATACACATATATTTGTGAACCGGAAGTGACATCATTTGGTCACTTCCTGGGTCGTGACACTCCCAGTGGGGGTCATTTCTACTTTAAATTGCCGTGAATTAGGGGGGTCCACACCCCAGATGAAGGCTGATTGAGCCGAAACATGTTGGGTGGACTTCCTATGATCACCGCATCCGATACCATTTAAGCTGTTTATGATCGTATACCATGTGAGTGCTTTTCTTTTAAATGTTTTAATAAATGCATGCCTTTTAAAACGATATCACGCCATGTGAGTCTTCTTTCTCTCATGGTTCCAAATATACATCCGGATGGTCTGCTGATACCTCTGGACGGTCGAAGTTGCCTACAGATCTTCCTTCCCTATTGAAGTTTTGGATACCTGATGTTTTTACCCTGCTAGCCCCGGTGGCTAAATAAGCTTTCTGTGACTTACAAGACGTATGTCTTTGTAAGTCCTCTATGTCCGGTAAGCCTCCTCAGATGTTATGGTGGTGGTTCTGACACATACACAGACGTCACATTGGATTTGGTGTTCCTTTGGTTTCACCCACCAGTAACACCCTGTTGCTGCCCTCATCAACTCACCCTCAGAGACTGTTGGTGGTGGCTTCTTTTTGATTTCCATCAAGGACACACCCTATTTACATGGACTTTATTTAAGTGATTTATATTGTGTTTTGTTTTCACTTGTTTCACAGGTGTATCCTATTATGTTTTAATATGATTTTGTATTTGTGCAATCATATTTCTTTTTAATTCACCAATTAATTTTTTGTCTGTTTTTTGGCCATTGCTAGATGGCTCGATTCTAACGTCTCACCTTGATCTACTCATACACTTAGCGCTACACTATATATATATTTGCTGAATTTTCTACTTCTTTTGTCTTAGAGGTGTGTTAGCTGCTTATTGTATTCTTTGTATTTTTTATATATTTTTTAGCATCTTTGTAGCAGCGCTGTATTTATCCTTTATATGTTTCCACTATTGCGTCCCCAAAGTCGCGCAATTTTGCTGCGATTTTTTACCGCGATTTTACCGCGACTTTTTACCGCGATTTGAAGCAATGGCTGTGTCTATGGACCTCAAGTCGCATCAAAGTGGGACCAAAGTAGTGCAGGGACTACTTTGAAGTCGCTGCGACTTGAAGTCGTACAGATATGAATGGTACTCATTGGAAATCATGGGGTACTATTTGTCATGCGACTTTTCAGTCCCAAGTCGCATGAAAAGTCGCACTAGTGGAAACATAGCCTTAACTGATACATATGGGGGTTTTTGAAGCGCCGCCTATAGGAAATATATGGTACCGAAGTTTTTTGTCATTTCAGTGACAAGATTTAGGATTTGACATGTTGGGTATCTATTTACTCGGTGTAACCTCATCTTTTATATTTTACCAAACATTTGGGTAGTTTATTGCGTTTGATTGACCTAAAATTCACTTTAGTGTATCTTTTACAGAAATTTTACCTTTGCGGTAATATTGTGTGACATAAACTATTGGAACTACCACTATTTTTTGGTATATTTTCAGAAAATATATAATGTTTGGGGGTTTTGTGTAATCAGGCCTAAAATGTTTTTTTTAAACATGTGCAAAAAACGCAAAAACGGCCCTGGCAGTGAAAGGGTTAAAGTGTATTTTGTTCCAAAAGAATTCGTGTTTGGAAAACCGCTGCCCAAATACCGCGTAACACAGAAAATTGCAACACCCACCATTTTATTCTCTGGGGACTCGGCTTAAAAAATATATAATATTTGAGGGTTCTAAGTAATTTTCTAGCAACAAAGAAAGCAGATTTTTACATATATGTGAGACGTGTAATAGGCCTGGTCTTCAAGTAGTTAAACTTTTTGTATGTTAAAGTGGAGTTCCACACAAAAATAGAACTTCCGCTTTTCGGAACCCTCCCCCCCTCCGGTGTCACATTCGGCACCTTTCAGGGGGGAGGGGGGTGCAGATACCTGTCTAAGACAGGTATTTGCACCCACTTCCGGCATAGACTCCCATGGGAGTCTATACCTCTTCCCGTCCCCACCGCGCTGTCTGCTGGGAACACACAGCTCCCAGGAGAGAGCGGGGACCACTTGGGACGCGCAGCGCGACTCGCGCATGCGCAGTAGGGAACCGGGAAGTGAAGCCGCAATGCTTTACTTCCTGATTCCCTCACCTAGGATGGCGGCGGCAGCTGCCGAGAACCGAGCGGGTTCTCGGTGTCCCCTGCCGACATCGCTGGACCCTGGGACAGGTAAGTGGCCATTTATTAAAAGTCAGCAGCTGCAGTATTTGTAGCTGCTGGCTTTTAATATTTTTTTTTGGCGGTGTGGGTGAACCCCCGCTTTAAAAAAAAACCTGACATCACTGCCACAAACTCTGTAAATTCCCTCTGTGAATTCTACTTTCTAATAGCATTTCCCCCCCCCCCCCCACTCTGCCTGACCTACACACTGACCCTCTTGGATATTTATTATGCCTTATTCTTATGGTTACTGCTTTGACATTTCTCAATACTAAACTATTCCTTACAGACACTCCATCTAGTGGCCGATAAAGAATATTTCCAAGTGGAGAACACTACCAGCCCCCCTAGTTTGCAGCATCGATCCCACCAAGCCAGGCAGAGGGCTCTGTCCACATGCTGATAGCTTCCTGATCCACAGTGGTGTGGCTTTCCACCATCCAGCTCAGCGGTCCCTAGTTTGTATATGCTGTTCACAGCTTCACAACTTCACAATTTCACCTCTGTAGTGCTTCCCAGAGACTGTTATGCAAGTCTACCAGTGGAATTTTTAATACATATTGCTTTTACATAGTAGACTATTGAAATTGGGATACTAGGCTAGTTTCTACTGCATAGCAGATCACTGCGCCCCAAGCGCACCCATTTGTGTGACATTAGCGAATATTTATTGTCTCCTGGCCAACTAGAAAGCCGGGAGGAGAAGCAACCAGATTGGCTGGTAGGAGAAGCAGCCGAAGTCACCTGAAAAGCCGTCGAGGAGGAGCAGTGGGGAAGCCGCCCGCAACCTGGTTGGGGTAATAAGCACTGTCACTGTACTAATGACACTGTCTGGGAAGGGGTTAACATCAGGGGTGATCAAAGGGTTAAATGTATGCCTAGGTTGTGCTTATTCACTGTGGGGGAGGTGCTGTGCCTTCCCTTCTGACAGAACAACAATATGCCTTGTTAACATGGGCAGATTGTCGTTCTGCCTGTGCCCTGTACACTTGGCGGGTGCCGGCGGACATCGAGTCCACGATATCTGCCGCTGGGCTGCCGCTGTGTATAATCACGGGCTGCCGATGGCGCACACGTGCGCCCCAGACCCAGAAGTGTCAGATCACGTACTAGATACGCAGTATATGTGCGGTGAGCAGTCGTAAACTAGTTAATGGTACATTGGTACAGCTGGAAAAAAAAAAAAAGGTCCATGAGCTCCCAAAAAAATAAAAAATTTTCCACCAATGACCCTCCCCCAGTTGTTCTCCTCCTAGACAAACATGATTGAGAACTTGATCACAATCATGAACATGGTCAGGATCTGATTCTCCTGGCTCCCAATCATTAGTGACAGCTCGGTATCAGTCCTGAGAGTGTGCAATCAGTTATGCATATAAGCAGCACCCAGGAAGAAAGCCCACTTCCTTGATGCTGCATATACACTATATTACCAAAAGTATTGGGACGCCTGTCTTTACACGCACACTTTAACTTGAACTTTAATGTCATCCCAGTCTTATGCTGCGCACACAGTCGGAATTTCTGGCAACAAATGTTCGATGTGAGCTTGTTGTCGGAAATTCCGACCGTGTGTAGGCTCCATCGCACATTTTCCGTTGGAATTTCCGTCAAACAAAATTTGAGAGCTGGATCTCAAATTTTCCAACAACAAAATCCCACGCATGCTCGGAATCAAGCAGAAGAGCCGCAGCTGGCTATAGAACTTCATTTTTCTCGGCTCATCGTACGTGTTGTACGTCACCGCGTTCTTGACGTTCGGAATTTCCGACAACATTTGTGTGACCGTGTGTATGCAAGACAAGTTTGAGCCAACATTCATCGGAAAAAAATCATGGATTTTGTTGTCGGAATGTGCGATCGTGTGTAAGCAGCATTAGTCTGTAGGGTTCAATATTGAGTTGGCCCACCCTTTGCAGCTACAGCAGCTTGAACTCTTCTGGGAAGGCTGTCCACAAGGTTTAGGAGTGTGTCTATGGGAATGTTTGACCATTCTTCCAGAAGAGCATTTGTGAGGTCAGGCCTGGCTCGCAGTCTCTACTCTAATTCATGCCAAAGGTGTTCTATTGGGTTGATGTCAGGACTTTCTTCAGTAATGTCTTTATGGACCTTGCTTTGTGCACTGGTCCAAATCATTTGGTGGAGGGGGGATTATGGCGCAGGGTTGTTTTTCAGGGGTTGGGCTTGGCCCCATCAGTTCCAGTGAAGGGAACTCTTAAAGTGTTTGTAATCCCCCCAAAAAATATATACATATCCCATTCCCTTAAAGCAGATTACACAGCACAGTGCTTGTGCTGTGTAATCTGCCCCCCTCTAAACTGTAAACCCCCCCCCCCCCCCGAACCTGGCACTTCCTGTATGCCCTCTCTAAACAGACCACGAAAATCAGGGCTGCTCCTCCCTGATCACCGTGGTCAAAGTACGTCCCTCCATCATACGTATCTGTCCCCTCTGCTCTCCTCTCCCCCCTCACCCCCTCCTTCCTGCCTGTCATCTCCCTCTGTGTCTGTCTCTGCCCCCCCACACCGCCGCTATTCTTGTAAAATAAAAACGTTAAACTATCACTGCCAATCTCTCTATTAGAGGCTGGCATAGCACACTATGTCAGTAGTTTTAAAAAAATGAGTGTTCTAAATACCTAATTTAAGCTGTCTTCAGGCCGGTCACATGACTTGCGGGCAATTTACAGCTCCGATACAGGGCTTCTGTGGAGGAGACGAGCGGCCGTGTCTGATGTCGGAGGGAGATCACGGCCCTTCCCGCAGAAGCAAAACATCGGAGCTGTACAGCTGCCACGAGTCATGTGACCGGCCTGAAGACAGCTGAAATCAGGTATTTAGAACGCTCGTTTTTTAAAACTACTGACATAGTGTGCTAATCCAGCCTCTAATAGAGGGGCTGGTATAGTTTTATATAGATGGGCTAATACCAAGACATTTTGGACAATTTCATGCTTCCAACTTTGTGGGAACAGTTTGGGGATGACCCCTTCCTTTTCCAACATGACTGCGCACCAGTGCACAAAGCAAGGTCCATAAAGACATGGATGAGCGAGTTTGAAGTGGAGGAAGTTGACTGGCCTGCACAGAGTCCTGACCTCAACCCGATAGAACACCTTTGGGATGAATTAGAGTGGAGACTAGAACACCTTTGGGATGAATTAGAGTGGAGACTGTGAGCCAGGCCTTCTCGTCCAACATCAGTGCCTGACCTCACAAATGCGCTTCTGGAAGAATGGTCAAACACTCCCATAGACACACTCCTAAACCTTGTGGACAGCCTTCCCAGAAGAGTTAAAGCTGTTATAGCTGCAAAGGGTGGGCCAACTCCATATTGAACCCTACGGACTAAGACTGGGATGCCATTAAAGTTCATGTGCGTGTAAAGGCAGGCGTCCCAATACTTTTGGCAATATAGTGTATGCGTGGGGTGGTCATATAGGAGTTGAGGAGCCATGATTCTACCCTGCAAAAAAATTACAATAGAGTTAAAACTTTTTGGTTAATTTTGTGAGTAGGGAAAGGTTCAAACCACTGTCACTCCAAAGTTATGAAAATCTTCTCTAAACTGTTGTCACAATACTAAGGGGGTTATTTACTAAAACTGAAGAGTGCAGGATCTGGTGCAACTCTGCCTAGAAACCAATCAGCTTTTTATTGTCAAAGCTCAATTAAACAACCTGCCGTTAGAAGTTGATTGGCTACCATGCACAGTTGCACCGGTTTCTGAGTGCTCCAGTTTTAGTAAATCCACCCCATAGTTTTCTAAATAGAAGACTTCCCCTTTAGTCCTGTTATTGTTGCAATATAGCAAAAAATGGCCTGGTCGTTAAGGTGGGTAAACCTTCCGGAGGGCAAGTGGTTAAAATTTACAGCAGAGAGTACATTATTTAGTGTTTTAGGCTATTTTCACACTGAGGCGGGTTGGCGGTAAAGCGGCGCTATATTTAGCGCCACTTTACCGTAGTTTTAGCGGCGCTATTCGGCCGCTAGCGGGGTGGTTTGCTATTGTGTGTTGCTATATTGCAACACACAACACATCATTTTTGATTTCTGTCACTCTCACCTTCAATGGAAGTGGTCACCAGGACAAACTTATGGCCCGTACACAAGATCCGAATATCGTACGACCGTTTTCGCTTAAGAGTCGCAAGTAGAAATTGAATAGCTAAATAAAGTCACGAAAATTCTCGTACGACAGGAAAAAAAAAATCGGAAGTGATGTCATGTGTTGTAATGTATTTGTATTGTATTTTTGGACGACAACTATACTGACTAACTGAAAATCGTACGATCTGGAATCGTACGAGGAAA
This sequence comes from Lithobates septentrionalis, assembly GCA_037952835.1. Lineage (NCBI taxonomy): Eukaryota > Metazoa > Chordata > Amphibia > Anura > Ranidae > Lithobates > Lithobates septentrionalis. The sequence continues at coordinate 1,930,731 of JBBDGP010001523.1, forward strand.
ATTTTCGTGCACGCCCGATCGAATAAGATCGGATGATCGGCTGTCGAAAGTAGTGTACACACGATCCGAATATCGTACGGTCCTTCCTCGGGCGACCGTTTTCGTACGATATTCGGATCGTTTGTACGGGCCATAAGATAGTAAATATTTCCAGCACAGCACTGACATAATAAAAATCTGACAAGGGTTTGAACCTCTCATCACTTTATACACAACAAAAAAAAACACAATGTTTACATCCTGAAAAATATTAAAATGAAAGTATATGTACCAGATCTATGTAAATGCTGTAAAAAAAAAAATATATATATATATAGATAAAATTGTACAATACCTTCAACAGACTGACAGACTCTTATCACCAACAGCAAACTGGACAGACACAGGACAATCATGGTCACAGAACAAACGTTCCTCATCCAAAGCGATCCAGTTAGTGAGACGTACTTCTCTCGCTAGTTTTTTCTTTCTGATGACCATAGGGGAGGGTAGAAACTAAAAACACTTTTCACCAGCCAATCACAAATAAAATAGATTACTCCTCACTGTTCCTAGGTAAAGCTTCTATTTCTCATTACAGAACAGATTGACTTTCTCAATACTGCCAATGGCAGCAATAAGAATGATGAAGTTCATGCCTTTTAATTGATAATAGTTGAAGTAAATGACCATAATTCTGCAACTGATCTCCCTAGATTAATTACCAGTGAGGGTTTTAAAGATAAAGTGAAGTGTAGGGATGAATAGATGTAATTACCTTGTTTTAAAAAGTTACCCTTTTCCTTTATCTGCATTTGTACTGTTTATATATGAAAGCAATACGTTGAATTATTAAAAATAAAATAAAAATAGGTATATGAAAGCAAGGCAGCCGGTCTAGTGGCAGCCACTCCATTAGGGGCGCAGGGGCACTGCACCCCTAATCCATGCGCCCGGCCCCTAATCTACATTGGATGTGTTTTATAGCAGAAAGTCAAAAATACTGTTTTTTGTTCAACATTGTCGGCCTTTCTTTGTTTATAGTGCAAAAAAATAAAAACCGTAGAGGTGATCAAATACCACCAAAAGAAAGTTCTATTTGTGGGAAAAAAGGACATCAATTGTATTTGGGTACAGTGTCGCACGACCGACCACGCAATTATTAGTTAAAGTAACGCAGTGCAATATAGCAAAAAATGGCCTGGTCGTTAAGGTGGGTAAACCTTCTGGAGGGCAAGTGGCTAAAACTTACAGCAAAGAGTACATTATTTTGTGTTTTAGTATTAGTAGTAGTTTTAATGCCATGATTCTCAGGTTATATTTTTGTGCAGCCATAAGACCCCTTTCACACTGTCCCACCACCGACGTCATCGGTAAAGCAGTGCTATTATTAGCGCCGCTTTACCGTCGTTTTAGTGGCGCTGTTCGGCCGCTAGCGGGGCGGTTTTAACTCCCCGCTAGCGGCCGAAAAAGGGTTAAATCCGCCCGCAAAATGCCGCCCGAGTGGCGTTTTGCCGGCGGTATCGCAGCGCTGCCCCATTGATTTCAATGGGGAGGAGCGGTGGAGGAGTGGTGAGTTCACCGCTCCAAAGTAGCTGCTGGATGAATAGATGTAATAACCTTGTTTTAAAAAGTTACCCTTTTCCTTTATCTGCATTTGTACTGTTTATATATGAAAGCAAAACATTGAATTATTAAAAATAAAATAAAAATAGGTATATGAAAACAAGGCAGCAGGTCTAGTGGCAGCCACTCCATTAGGGGAGCAGGGGCACTGCACCCCTAATCCATGCGCCCGGCCCCTAATCTACATGCAGGTTGCATGGATTAGGGGTGCATGGATTTCAAGGGTTTTTTCTTTTTTTTTTTAAGCACATGATTAGAGCTCTAATTGGCTTCAAAAAAGGGTGGGCACGGGGCACCCTGAGCCCACCCAGTTGTGTGACAATAGCGAATTGGTTTGTTTGGGGACTGAAAACGATCCCTTGAAGACTGCTGTGTGTTGTCGAGAGAAAAGTGAAAAAATAACCGCGCAACGAAAATAATTAGTGAATAATATTGACCTTCTATGCTGCAGAGTCCTATATGTGACACAAACACACAAATTTGAATAGGGAAAAAAGTTGACTCGCGCTTAAAAACAAAAAAACTAACACGTGTATGGTTGAAAAAAGTGCAAAAGTAAACATTATGTAGACATGTAATATAATGTGACAGCACCAAATTAGGTTGATAAATGAAAACAACCTCCCCTTAGGTAAAAAATATACAAAAATAGATCAAATTATAAAAAATTATATATAAAAGTCCATATACAAGAAACCCCAAAAAAGTGCAGTAATGTGCAAAAAAAATCCAATTATATGAAATCCCAGATGTGTGGGTCCACCACCATAGATGAAGTGCCTGGCCGCTTACCGGAACCCCATGACCCCCCGTTACAGAGGGTCTAATTGGGCATTGTAGTCTTGTTGCTTCGGGCAACCCAGGAATCAGGACGGAACCGAAATGGAACCTCAGGAGCTGTGGTGCGGATGGATCCACAGGGAAAGATAGAGCTCAGCCCTCAATGGAGTGTTAACATCATGTGGGGAAAACAGAAGAAGGCTCCCATAGTGTAAAATCCAATGGTATTTATTTAAAAAAATATAATAAACACTCACATATAGAAAAAGCAATTCGTCCTCTGATGAAAAGACAGTCTGTGACACCGGCCGCATGATCACAGGCCGTCCGTCCTACTGGAGTGACAACGACAGAGGGAGGTGACGCGATGACACCACTCAGCCCTACGCTGCGTTTTGCAAAAATTTGCATCTTCGTAGTTATCCTCTACATCCATGCTGACACAATCCCTCCTCCTCTTCTTCTGTGTGATTGGAGGCCCAGAAGGAATGCTATCTGCATAAAGGGGGCCTTGAGAGGAAAGGAAGTCCTTTTCTTCCTCCCACTGTTCTGCCTCAAGTGCCCTGTCCATGATTCCACGAAGCATGTGCTCCAGCAGGAAGACTAGAGGGACAGTGTCACTGATGCATGCATTGTCGCTGCTCACCATCCTTGTGGCCTACTCAAATGGTGACAGGACAGTGCATGCATCCTTGATCAGTAGTCACTGGTGTGGCAAAAAGAAACCAAGCTCCCCTGACCCTGTCTTGGTGCCATACTCACACAGGTACTCATTTATGGCCCTCTGCTGTGTGTGCAGCCGCTGCAGCATTACCAACGTTGAGTTTCACCTGGTGGGCAAGTCACAAATGAGGCTGTTGGTGAGCAGGTTGCATTCCTTTTGAATGTCAGCCAGCCGAGCACTGGCATTGTCCACAGACTTTTCTGACCACAGACTTTTCTGGCCTGCCACAGGAGATCTTGTAAGCCTGGGTAACTGGTCACAAAATGTTGGACCACCAAATTCAGGACGTGTGCCAAACATGGAACATGGTTCAAGTGTCCCTGTTGGAGGGCGGAGAGAAGGTTGGTGCCATTGTCGCATACAACCATTCCATGACGTCAACCACCTCTGAGCCTGCCCCTACAGTGCTGACAGAATCTCTGCCCCAATGTGGCTCCTGTCCCCTAGGCAGACCAACTCAAGCACTGCATGGCATCTTTTAGCCTGACTGCTTGCGTAGCCCCTTTCAGAGTTTAGAGGACAATTTTGCAGAAGAGGCCATAGAGGAAGAAGAGGAGGGGGTGGAGCAGAAAGTTGTGGCAGAATCACCACCAGCTTTTTGGAGGCATGGTGGCAGAACAAGCTCCAACACTGAACCCTTTCCTGCATCCTTCCCAGCTCCCAGCAGCGTTAAGTGAAGGAAAGGTAATGTCCCTGCCCATGCCTGCTAGACCATGAGTCAGCGGAAATTTGCACCTTGCTGCTGACTGCCCTGTCCAACAAGGCCAAAACATTGCCTTCCACATGATGGTAGAGAGCAGGAATGACCTTATGTGAAAAATGCAGTTTTGGAACCTGCCACTGTGGTACAGCACATTCCACAATTTCACGAAAGGGGGGCAGAGTCTACCAACTGAAAAGGCAGCAGTTGCAGTGCTAGCAATTTGGCCAAGCTAGCATTTAGATGCTGAGCATGTAGATGGCCGGGACCAAATTTCTTTTTGCGGTTCAGAAACTAGGGTAGTGAAATTTGACTGCTGAAATCAACTGGTGGTGTACTGCTAGCAGATTGGCTGCAAGTACTTGTGGCACCTATTGCTATACTTTCATTCCTCTCAGTGCAGATTTTTGAGAGGTCTGGAGGTATAGTAGGATTTGAGATCCCAGATGGAGTCCGCATGGAGTCCGCCTTTTTCTATGTGGGTCGTTCAGGTGCTGTTGCCAACAGACTGCATAGCAGGTAATCATATGTCTGGTCACCAGAAGGCAAGCTTAAAGCGGAGTTCCACACAAAAATGGAACTTCCGCTTTTCGGAACCCTCCTCCCCTCCGGTGTCACATTTGGCACCTTTCAGGGGGGAGGGGGGTGCAGATACCTGTCTAAGACAGGTATTTGCATCCACTTCCGGCATAGACTCCCATGGGAGTCTATGCCTCTTCCCGTCCCCACTGCGCTGTCTGCTGGGAACACACAGCTCCCAGGAGAGAGCGGGGACCACTTGGGACGCGCAGCGCAACTCGCGCATGCGCAGTAGGGAACCGGGAAGTGAAGCCGCAACGCTTCACTTCTTGATTCCCTCACCTAGGATGGCGGCGGCAGCTGCCGACTACCGAGCGGGTTCTCGGCGTCCCCTGCCGACATCGCTGGACCCTGGCACAGGTAAGTGGCCATGTATTAAAAGTCAGCAGCTGCAGTATTTGTAGCTGCTGGCTTTTAATATTTTTTTTTTTTGAGCGGTGTGGGTGGACCCCCGCTTTAAGTAAGCTTGTATGGCAACCTGATGCTCAGTCACTGACAACTTCACACAACAACTTTCCAGTATATGGCCAGGGACAAACAAGATAGCTCCGTCCGGTACGGCAGTCAGTAGGGGAACAGACATTTGTGTATCTAGAGAAACATTTTGAAGACCTTCACTTGTCTGCATCAGATGATTATAATAAATATTGGGACAGATTATTTTAGCGCTGGTTTTGACTTAAAAAAACTGAAAATTGTATCATACTTACCATAATTTTCTTTTCCTGTTGCCTATCCATGGCAGCATACCCATGACAAGCTCCGCCTTGGCTCCTCCCTCAGGTTCAGTGAATATCTTTTAAAAGAGAGGGTTAGAGACCCCCCCAGCATTCTTACGTAATATAGCATACCGTGGGTGGGTTTGTATGCTGCAATGGATAGGCACCAGGAAAAGAAAATTAAGGTAAGTATGATACAATTTTCTGTTTTCCTGGTGCCCCAATGGCAGCATACCCATGACAAATAACTAGCTAGACGGGTGGGTTCATGCTTAGAAAATTTATTTAGAAGAGACTATTGTTCAGTTTTAGATAATGCTGTTTTGATGGATTGTCTGCCGAATTCAACAGATGAGAGAGCACCTGGATCTACTCTGTAATGTTTCATGAACGTGTGCTAAGATGTGTGCTAACATCAGTATCTAATGCCCTGCGGACATAGACAGAAAATATAGAGACGGCTATTCCTCAGGATATTCCCAAGGAATAGATGATAAAGGCCCTAGATGAACTTAAACTCTCAGTAGACTTCATAGACGAAGCAGCAATTGATACTATCAAGTGCTCCGCGAGATCAATGCTACATGCTGTAATGTCATTCCCTTGAGAAAGTCACATGACCTGTGACGCAGCGCATCGGGATTTACAGAAGTGGGTATTAGCAGATCCTTGTCACCAAGTCAGAGAAGCTGAAGACTGCTTTTAAAACAGATCATGCAACAAGGGGCGATAGAGAGTAAGAGCCCATGTTTGTGATCTGTGATCATCTTAGCAAAGAAGGTTAGCACCCTTCACTTTTGTGTTGACTATAGACGACTGAATACTGTTACTACAAGGGGACGCCTATCCTCTTTCACAGCTTGAGGAATGGTTTTTTTCCACTCTAAGACAAGCATTGGCTGTGTCCTGTTGCCAAGTTAGAGTAGCTGAAGGCTGCTTTTATTACTCCCCAAGGGTTGTGTCAGTTCAAAAGGATGACCTTTGGACTGAACACACCCAGCCCATTTCAGAGAACGATGAAACACTGCCTTGTGAATATGTCCCTGGATAACATCCTGATTCCTAGTAGTGATGATTTCTGCCACATTTGAGAACCATCTTGTAAGCGGGTGTAGGGTGTATCGGTTTCAGAGGGAATCACACATACTGACTTTATAACCAGGCAACGTTTATTACCAGAGAGATGATGGTAGAAGAGTATTTACAGCAGTAATGCAAGTAGTTTCACTCCAGACATGGAGGCATAGATACACAGCACAGTCACTTCTGATGTAAGCGGCAGGTGTATTCGTCAGCACTATAGTCCCTTCTCACTGACTGACACAGTATAAACCCAAGCACACAACGCGTTTCTGTAGAGGCTGATATTCACACACGTTACCCGGTAACAGCGGTATTCCTTCAGCAGATGGATATAGGCATCTGATACACTTGTCCCTCCCTCACAGCGAGGACAGCGGATTTATTATCCGCAATGGGGAGTCTTTCATCCGACCAGGATTGTTGATACAGAACTCCAGAGGAACCCTGAGCCTTCCCTCACAGGCCGGAACACGCTCCCTACCTTCTCCTAACTCTCCCTGACAAGCAGGTTCACTCACCCTGTCTGTGTACACACATGAACTGAACTAAACGTGGCTGAGCTTTCCTATAGAAGATAACCACCCAAAAATGGCCGACCAAATCTCTCGAGATTTGCTTGTCCTATCAGGACACCAGACATCTCCAAAATGGTGCTGGATACAATATAGAGGCCAAACAGCTCTGAACCTATGTACACATAATAAACATATCAAAGAGGCTGGAAGTGAGAATATACACTTGTTAACCCACTACCTCCTGCAGCCAGCTAGGCTGCCCTGCACACAGCTGCTTACAATCTTGCCTACTTAGATGCTGTGTTGGCCTGGTTGTACCAGTATGGAAGTACTACCCAATCCCAAGAAAAAAGCTGTACAGGATCAGAGGTCCCCACTGACTAGGACCAAAGTTATAACTTTTATGGGGCTGGCAGGATATTATCAAGGACAGGAAGTAAACTCAGGACAGCAGTAAAAAAACAACTTGGACTCTACTCCTTTCCCACTGTATCCACAAATATAATGTTTTTGGCTTGACATATACTTTATATTTTCTTACAAAGCATTCTGGCCAAATATAGTTTAAACTGTAACTTTAGTCCTGCTCTGGCCAGGGTCCACCTCCCTCTGGTGCAGTTATTATTGTGATGCACCCACAGGGCTTTGTCTGGCATTTGGTCCTGGCAGAGCCCGTCGGCTCATCTGCGCAGGGGGATTTCATGCATGCGCAAACACAGGGAAGGCTTCAGCCTTCCCTGTCACCAGTCTTTTTGCATGTGCAGGAAACCCCATGAGTGCACAGATGGCCAGGAAACCAGCACATGCACAGATGTGCAACAGGGCTCTCTCAGGGAGAATGTCTTGCCTAGGCAAGAAAAGCAGAAATTCTGCTTTTCAGCATTAATAAAGTGTATTTAAAAAAAAAAAAAAAAAGTCCACTGGTAAGAGAGGGAGAAGGCAGGGAAGTTTAACCACTTGAGCCCCGGACCATTATGCTGCCTAAGGACCAGAGGTCTTTTTCCAATTTGGCACTGCGTCGCTTTAACTGCTAATTGCGCAGTCATGCAATGCTGTACCCAAACGAAATTTGCGTCCTTTTCTTCCCACAAATAGAGCTTTCTTTTGATGGTATTTGATCACCTCTGCGGTTTTTATTTTTTGCGCTATAAACGGAAAAAGACCGAAAATTTTGAAAACAAATTATATTTTCTACTTTTTGTTATAAAAAAATCCAATAAACTCAATTTTAGTCATACATTTAGGCCAAAATTTATTCGGCCACATGTCTTTGGTAAAAAAATGTCAATAAGCGTATATTTATTGGTTTGCGCAAAAGTTATAGCGTCTACAAACTAGGGTACATTTTCTGGAATTTACACAGCTTTTAGTTTATGACTGCCTATGTCATTTCTTGAGGTGCTAAAATGGCAGGGCAGTACAAAACCCCCCCAAATGACCCCATTTTGGAAAGTAGACACCCCAAGGAAATTGCTGAGAGGCATGTTGAACCCATTGAATATTTATTTGTTTTGTCCCAAGTGATTGAATAATGACAAAAAAAAAAAATATTTACAAAAAGTTGTCACTAAATGATATATTGCTCACACAGGCCATGGGCCTATGTGGAATTGCACCCCAAAATACATTCAGCTGCTTCTCCTGAGTATGGGGATACCACATGTGTGGGACTTTTTGGGAGCCTAGCCGCGTACGGGGCCCCGAAAACCAATCACCGCCTTCAGGATTTCTAAGGGCATAAATTTTTGATTTCACTCCTCACTACCTATCACAGTTTTGAAGGCCATAAAATGCCCAGATGGCACAACCCCCCCCCCCCAAATGACCCCATTTTGGAAAGTAGACACCCCAAGCTACTTGCTGAGAGGCATGTTGAGTCCATGGAATACTTTATTTTTTGACACAAGTTGCGCGAAAGTGACAATTTTTTTTTTTTTGCACAAAGTTGTCACTAAATGATATATTTCTCACACAGGCCATGGGCATATGTGGAATTGCACCCCAAAATACATTTAGCTGCTTCTCCTGAGTATGGGGATACCACCTGTGTGGGACTTTTTGGGAGCCTAGCCGCATACGGGGCCCCGAAATCCAAGCACCGCCTTTAGGATTTCTAAGGGCGTAATGTTGTGATTTCACTCCTCACTACCTATCACAGTTTTGAAGGCCATAAAATGCCAAGATGGCACAAAACCCCCCCAAATGACCCCATTTTGGAAAGTAGACACCCCAAACTATTTGCTGAGAGGCATGTTGAGTCCATGGAATATTTTATATTTTGACACAAGTTGTGGGAAAGTAACACTTTTTTTTTTTTGCACAAAGTTGTCACTAAATGATATATTGCTCAAACATGCCATGGGCATATGTGGAATTACACCCCAAAATACATTCTGCTGCTTCTCTTGAGTACGGGGATACCACATGTTTAGGACTTTTTGGGAGCCTAGCCGCGTACGGGGCCCCGAAAACCAAGCACCGCCTTCAGGATTTCTAAGGGCATAAATTTTTGATTTCACTCCTCACTACCTATCACAGTTTTGAAGGCCATAAAATGCCAAGATGGCACAAAACCCCCCCAAATGACCCCATTTTGGAAAGTAGACACCCCAAGCTATTTGCTGAGAGGCATGTTGAGTCCATGGAATATTTTATTTTTTGACACAAGTTGCGGGAAAGTGACAATTTTTTTTTTTTTTGCACAAAGTTGTCACTAAATGATAAATTTCTCACACAGGCCATGGGCATATGTGGAATTGCACCCCAAAATACATTTAGCTGCTTCTCCTGAGTATGGGGATACCACATGTGTGGGACTTTTTGGGAGCCTAGCCGCATACGGGGCCCCGAAAACCAAGCACCGCCTTCAGGATTTCTAAGGGCGTAAAGTTGTGATTTCACTCCTCACTGCCTATCACAGTTTTGAAGGCCATAAAAGCCCAGATGGCACAAACCCCCCCAAATGACCCCATTTTGGAAAGTAGACACCCCAAGCTATTTGCTGAGAGGCATGTTGAGTCCATGGAATATTTTATATTTTGACACAAGTTGCGGGAAAGTGACAATTTTTTTTTTTTTTTTGCACAAAGTTGTCACTAAATGATATATTGCTCAAACATGCCATGGGCATATGTGGAATTACACCCCAAAATATATTCTGCTGCTTCTCCTGAGTACGGGGATACCACATGTGTGGGACTTTTTGGGAGCCTAGCCGCATACGGGGCCCCGAAAACCAAGCACCGGCTTCAGGATTTCTAAGGGCGTTAAGTTGTGATTTCACTCCTCACTACCTATCACAGTTTTGAAGGCCATAAAATGCCAAGATGGCACAAAACCCCCCCAAATAACCCCATTTTGGAAAGTAGACACCCCAAGCTATTTGCTGAGAGGCATGGTGAGTATTTTGCAGCTCTCATTTGTTTTTGAAAATGAAGAAAGACAAGAAAAATGTATTTTTTTTTCTTTTTTCAATTTTCAAAAGTTTGTGACAAAAAGTGAGGTCTGCAAAATACTCACTATACCTCTCAGCAAATAGCTTGGGGTGTCTATTTTCCAAAATGGGGTCATTGGGGGGGGTTGTGCCATCTGGGCATTCCATGGCCTCCGAAACTGTGCTAGGCAGTGAAGAGTGAAATCAAAAATTTACGCCCTTAGAAAGCCTGAAGGCGGTGCTTGGTTTTCGGGGTCCCGTGCGCGGCTAGGCTCCCAAAAAGTCCCACACATGTGGTATCCCCATACTTAGGAGAAGCAACAGAATGTATTTTGGGGTGTAATTTCACATATTCCCATGGCATGTTTGAGCAATATATCATTTAGTGACAACTTTGTGCAAAAAAAAAAAAAAAAAGATTTGTCTCTTTCCCGCAACTATTCCATGGACTCGACATGCCTCTCAGCAAATAGCTTGGGGTGTCTACTTTACAAAATGGGGTCATTTGGGGGGTTTGAACTGTCCTGGCATTTTATGCACAACATTTAGAAGCTTATGTCACACATCACCCACTCTTCTAACCACTTGAAGACAAAGCCCTTTCTGACACTTTTTGATTACATGAAAAAATTATTTTTTTTTGCAAGAAAATTACTTTGAACCCCCAAACATTATATATTTTTTTAAAGCAAATGCCCTACAGATTAAAATGGTGGGTGTTTCATTTTTTTTTTCACACAGTATTTGCGCAGCGATTTTTCAAACGCATTTTTTGGGGAAAAAACACACTTTTTTAAATTTTAATGCACTAAAACACACTGTATTGCCCAAATGTTTGATGAAATAAAAAAGATGATCTTAGACCAAGTACATGGATACCAAACATGACATGCTTTAAAATTGCGCACAAACGCGCAGCGGCGACAAAATAAATACATTTTTAAAAGCCTTTAAAAACCTTTACAGGTTACCACTTTAGATTTACAGAGGAGGTCTACTGCTAAAATTACTGCCCTCGTTCTGACCTTCGCGGTGATACCTCACATGCATGGTGCAATTGCTGTTTACATTTGACGCCAGACCGACGCTTGCGTTCGCCTTTGCGCGAGAGCAGGGGGGGACAGGGGTGCTTTTTTTTTTTTCTTTATTTATTATTTTTTTGCTTTTTTATCTTATTTTTAAACTGTTCCTTTCATTTTTATTTTTTTTAAATTAATTTTATTGTTATCTCAGGGAATGTAAATATCCCCTATGATAGCAATAGGTAGTGACAGGTACTCTTTTTTTAAAAATTGGGCTCTATTAGACCCTAGATCTCTCCTCTGCCCTCAAAGCATCTGACCACACCAAGATCGGTGTGATAAAATGCTTTCCCAATTTCCCAATGGCGCTGTTTACATTCGGCGAAATCTAAGTCATGAAATGCTCGTAGCTTCCGGTTTCTTAGGCCATAGAGATGTTTGGAGCCATTCTGGTCTCTGATCAGCTCTATGGTCAGCTGGCTGAATCACCGGCTGCATTTTCAGGTTCCCTGTTGGGACAGGAGAGCCAGAGAAAAACATGGAAGAAGGTGGGGGGGGGCATTCCCTCCCACTGCTTGCAAAAGCAGTCTAGAGGCCAATTAGCCGCTAGGATTGCTTTTACATGAAAGCCGACCGCTGGCTGAAAAGAATGATACCAAGATGATACCTAAACCTGCAGGCGTCATTCTGGTATAACCACTCAAAGTCCAGCAACATACCAGTACGTTGCTGGTCCTTCTTGGGCATATATTGTAAACTTTTTTTTCATGCAGCCTGTGGGATGAACGAAAAAAAAAAGATATTGATCGGTGGGTATGCCCACCATTAGAATACCTCCCTTCATCCACCCACTTCTAATGATGGGCATACATGCACCATTTATATATGCCGAAGCATGGGGGCATCCTCCCGCAAAAGGCAGGAGCAAATCGCTCCTCCACCCACTGCTGCCCCCACACTTCGGCATATATGCTGAAGGATGTAACTGTGGTAGTGAAATCACCTCCGACAGCGCTGGAGTCATGGCTTTATATATCGTGGGAGCAAACGCTGTTGCTGTCAAGATACATAAATCCCCGCTGCAACTGAATGGCGTACCTGCTAAGCAAATGATGGTTAACAATAAAACAAAGTAACATTACAGTATAATGCCCCGTACACACGGTCGGACTTTGTTCGGACATTCCGACAACAAAATCCTAGGATTTTTTCCGACGGATGTTGGCTCAAACTTGTCTTGCATACACACGGTCACACAAAGTTGTCGGAAAATCCGATCGTTCTGAACGTGGTGACGTAAAACACGTATGTCGGGACTATAAACGGGGCAGTGGCCAATAGCTTTCATCTCTTTATTTATTCTGAGCGTGCATGGCACTTTGTCCGTCGGATTTGTGTGCACACGATCGGAATTTCCGACAACGTATTTTGTTGTCGGAAAATTTTATATCCTGCTCTCAAACTTTGTGGGTCGGAAAATCCGATGGAAAATGTGTGATGGAGCCTACACACGGTCGGAATTTCCGACAACAAGGTCCTATCACACATTTTCCATTGTAAAATCCGACCGTGTGTACGGGGCATAACAGTAATGCCCCGTACACACGGTCGGATTTTCCGACGGAAAATGTGCGATAGGACCTTGTTGTCGGAAATTCAGACCGTGTGTAGGCTCCATCACACATTTTCCATCGGATTTTCCGACCCACAAAGTTTGAGAGCAGGATATAAAATTTTCCGACAACGAAATCCGTTGTCGGAAATTCAGATCGTGTGTACACAAATCCGACGGACAAAGTGCCACGCATGCTCAGAATAAATAAAGGGATGAAAGCTATTGGCCACTGCCCCGTTTATAGTCCCGACGTACGTGTTTTACGTCACCGCGTTTAGAACGATCGGATTTTCCGACAACTTTGTGTGACTGTGTGTATGCAAGACAAGTTTGAGCTAACATCCGTCGGAAAAAATCCTAGGATTCTGTTGTCGGAATGTTCGAACAAAGTCCGACCGTGTGTACGGGGCATAAGACTTACCATACCTGCAAAGCAAATACAAAAAAAAAACATAGTAAAAAATAAAACATTTAACGCAACCTGTGCCTAAAATATATATATGCCGAAGCATGGGGGCATCCTCCCGCAAAAGGCAGGAGCAAATTGCTCCTCCACCCACTGCTGCCCCCACGCTTCGGCATATATGCTGAAGTATGTAACTGTGGTGGTGAAATCACCTCCGACAGCGCTGGAGTCACGGCTTTATATATCGTGGGAGCAAACGCTGTTGCTGTCAAGATAAATAAATCCGCGCTGCAACTGAATGGCGTACCTGAAAACAATAAAATGGTTACCAACAAAACACAGTAAACAGTAAAGTTTAAAAAATCTGAAAAGCAAACATGGTAAAACATAATAACAATAAAACATTGCAGAATAGAATAGAGTAAAAAAGAGCAGAAAAATAGAGAGAGAATAGAGAGAGAGAACAATAAAACAACAACTATTTTTGGTTTTTTTATTTTATATTTTTTTTTGTGTTTTTATTTTTTTTATTTTTAATTAATTTTTTTTTTACACTTTTTTTTAGTAACTTTTAACTTTTGTAACTGGTTCCAGGTTTGGGTCTCTCAAAATGCAATGGCATCTTGGGAGACCCTGTGTTAGTGTGCCTAGTCTGTGCAGTGCTGAACCCTACGCTAATACTCAACTAGTGTATGGTAGCGTTCAAAGCATTCACCCATGCAAAGACCAGGATTGCCAGGACAGGAGGGACAATAAGACCGGGTGTCACGCCTAAATCCGCGCTTGCTGCAGACACGACATCTTTTTTGGGGGGCTCGTTGGGTAGGGGTACTCGGGATGGCATAAAGAAAATGCCTCTCATGCAGCGGGCTTACTGCATTTGGTTGGGGAAGGTGAGGTGGAGCACCGTCTGGAAACAGAAGGGCTCTGACGATCTCTTCCTGGAATTTAAGGAAGGATCCAGTCCGTCCTGAAGCTCTGTATAGCACATGAGCGTTCAGCAAAGCCAATTGAAATAAATAAACAGACACTTTTTTGTACCAGCGTCTGGCCTTACGGGCAACTAGGTACGGCGCAACAACTGGTCGTTGAGGTCCACCCCTCCCATATTAAGGTTGTATTCGTGGACACAGAGGGGTTTCTCCACAACACCAGTCGCCGTAGGAATTTGGGTCGTCGTGTCTGCATGAAGGGAGGTGAGAACGAAAACATTCTTCTTATCCCTCCACTTCACAGCGAGCAAATTATTATACTTCAAGCAGGCTCTCTCCCCCAGCCTAAGACGGGAATCTACAAGCCGCTGGGGAAAGCCCCGGCGATTAGGTCGCACGGTGCCACATGCTCCAATCTGATGATCAAACAAGTGACTAAAAAGTGGCACGCTCGTATAATAATTTTCCACGTACAAGTGGTACCCCTTTCCGAATAAGGGTGACACCAAGTCCCACACTATCTTGCCAGCGCTTCCTATGTAGTCAGGGCAGTTTGTCGGCTCTACGTGACTATCTTTGCCCTCGTAAACCATAAAACTATATATAGCCTGTGGCCCTGTCACAGAGCTTATACATCTTGACCCCGTATCTGGCACGCTTGCTGGGAAGGTACTGTTTGAATGACAAGTGGCCAGAAAATTTAATCAGGGACTCATCAACACAGACAACTTGATGGGGGGTAAACAAGTCTGCAAAACGTTGGTTGAAGTGGTTTACGAGGGGCCGAATTTTGTAGAGCCGATCGTATGCAGGGTCTCCACGAGGACGACAGAGTTCATTGTCGTTGAAGTGCATGAACCGCAAAATCTGCTCATATCATGCCCTGGCCATGGAAGCAGAGAACAAGGGCGAATGGTAAATTGGGTCAGTGGACCAATATGACCGCAACTTACTCTTTTTATTCAACCCCATGAGGAGGGAAAGGCCCAGAAAGATCTTAAATTCGGAGACCGTAATTGGTCTCCAATCCCTGGCAAGGGAGGACTGGGGATTAGCGGCGATGTGTTGACCAGCATATAAATTGCTTTGGTCCACAATAGATCTATAGAGATCTTCGGTGAAAAACAGTGAATAAAAATCCAGTGGCGTAAAGTCAACTGTTTCCACCTGAATTCCGGGTTGGCCAGTGAAAGGGGGAAGTACGGGTGCTGCAGAAGTGGTGGGTTCCGAATTCGGATTGGCGAATGCAGCAGGAAGGGCACTATGGGCACGACGGGCCTGTCTGTCTTCTTGGTGGCAGCGGGACACTACTAGTGCTTGCCACCTCACCAGCTTGAACTGCACTTATGGGACTCGCCACGTCACCACGTGATACTGCAGTGCTGGATGTACGACCAGGGTGTACTAGGCCGCTGGTGCTTGCCAGTTCACCAGAAGGAATAGCGGCGCTAGTACTTCTCTGCTCCATACGAGAGCCCTGCGGTTCTTGCACTTCAAGGACAGAAGAAGTTCGGGGTGTGGTACGCCTGACCTTAGCAAGGACCACAACTCCGTCATCAGAGCTATCTGTCATGGAGCCGCTGTCCTCTACAGGTTCGTATTCTGAGCCTGAACTTGACAGATGAGTGACTTCCTCTTCACTATCTGTCATGCTCAGAAACGTGTAGGCCTCTTCACTAGTGTACCTTCGATTTGCCATTTTGGGCTCTAAATTTAGGGGTACACTAGTGAGACTCACAGGCAAAAAAGCTCCTGACTGTCAGCGACTGTATCAAAACGCTACCAAAAAACTGTTAGCGTTCGCAGGGTTTAGGCCTGACTCTGCGAACGCTGCAGTTATGTGTGCTTAGTGTTTTGTAAGTGTCAGTTATCGATCGATACTGCACTTGGGTAGGCTGGGCAGGGTTGGGCCGAGGGGCAAAACGCAGGTGCTAGCAGGTATCTGGGCTGATCCCGCTAACACTGTGTTTATGGGAACCCTAAACTGCTGGGGAGTATAGATCTGATCGGATCAGATATCGATCCGCTCAGATACTATAGCACTAAGGGAGGTGTATGCTGCGTGCGTGGGTTTTAGCGGTACTGGCGCTAACCTGACGCTGCCTGGGGCGACGCAGACCTTAGCTGACCCTAAAAACGTAATTTATATCACCGCCGGGCAATTAGGGGGTTAAACCTTTATAAGGTAATAAACGGCGGGTGCCCTAAAACTATAATAAACTATAATAAACTATAATAAACTACAAAAAACAAACTAGCTAACCAGCGTCACCCGTAACACTTAAACGGTGATCGCTGGTGAAAGGGTTAACTAGGGGGCAATCAGGGGGTTAAAACCTTTAGCAGGTAGTATATGGGGGTCCCTGTCGCTATAAAACACTGACAGCGAACCTATATACTTACCTCCCTAACTAGCGTCACCTTTGTCACTAATACAGCGATCAGAAAAACGATCGCTTAGCGACACTGGTAACGGGGAGTAATCAAGGGGTTAACCTTTATTAGGGGGGGTTAGGGGGGTACCCTGGACCTAAGGGGGGGTACCCTAGACCTAAAGGGGGCTAACCTAACTGCCCTAACAGTGTTTTGTAAGTGTCAGTTATCGATCGAACTGACACAAACTGACACCAATGCAAAAAAAAAAAATGCTATTGGTGTCAGAGTGACTGGGGGTACAGGGGGGTGATCGGGGGGTGATGGGGGGTGACAAGTGTGCCTGGCGTGTTCTACTGTTAGTGTAGTGTTGTGCAGACTTACTTGATGTCTTCTCTCCTCGGCGCGGGGATGAAAAGACCGGCTCGAGGAGGGATGACATCACTTCCTTTCCCTCTGTTTACATTACAGAGGGAAAGGAAGCATTTTCATTCGCCGGGAGCGATCGGGAGGGGGTGGCCAACAATGGATGGCCTCCCCCTGACCTCTCATCGCCCGGGAAGAAATGGCAACCGCCTCAGGCACCGGGGGGGGGGGTCCGATCGGACCCCCCACCCGCGGAAGGCAAATCACATATATGTACATGATTTTGCCTGTCCGTGCCACCTTGCCAACGTACATCGGCGTGAGGCGGTCGTCAGGTGGTTAAGATGTAATTTAGGTTGAAGGTTCACTCTAAGGATTTTTAAGTTGAAAAACAAAGATTTATCAAGTAGTTTTATATATGGTGCTGTGGAGATGGTGGTGAAGCATTTTTTGTAAACCCTCAAGGTTTTTCACCTTAATGAAATATACATACTTACTGTTCTTATTTAGATCTGTATGGCTATTCCAGTCACATATTAGAGATCTGCCCTTTAGATGACCATATGGCCCACAACTTTACGGACCCCTCTATATATTATACAGACATTCCTCAGTACTTATTTGTTACTGACCTGGTTCTGTGGACAAGCATCCTTTATTTTCCCATAATTGTTGAGGTAAAGGTATGTCTCCCAACTATACAACATATAAACAACCTCTTTTGCCAGCAATTTAGCATACGATTATGCACTAACCATTGGTTCAACTGTTTCATTTATCTAGGTCTACTGGGACATACTACAGTGAGTGCCCTGTGTTGTGGCCCCTCCCTGGCGGGATTTTACATCCCTACGTGGGGTACTTGCTGTGACATTTTACATCCTCTTCCTGTCTTGATTTCTATGCTCAGCTGTGATGGTTCAACTCTTTCTTTATCTTTTGAGTTATGATCTCTTTTGGGTAAATTATTAACACATGGGGTCAGTATGTTCAGCTTTTATATCCTCCTGTTTTTTTTTTTTTTTTGTTCATGCATGACTAGTATATGAATTGTTTTGACATTCTGCTTATGTTCATAATTATGATTGTATGTATCTTACAATTATAGATTAAGGCTATACATTTGAAATTTGTAAGTCCTCTGTCCCTGAAGATCTGCATTTTGTATGTCGAAACGCGTTGGACTCTTTCTGTCTTTCTGACAGTCATTTTGGGCCTTTACACTAGCAGTCTCCATGCTGTTCACATCATGTGTTTGATTTTATCTATATGCTTCCAATTGTATTCTAGGTTTCAATAAATTTGTATTTTTATATTTAAACCACTGTTTATGGTCCGTTTTAAAGTCCCACCCTTTGAGGAACTGTTTCTACTCAATCTTTTCAGCCGGTGATTCCCAGTAATGCAGAAGTGATCTGAGTGGCTAATGTATAAAGATAAATATAGTCATTTATTATAAAATCATTAAAATAAGATTAGAACAACAATAATGACCTGAACTGCTGTGTGAGTGTACCCACCCCCTCCCCCTAAGCATAGGTAGGGAGCCCCCAAAGTATTCACATTAGCCAATATACAGCATGATATACACATTTACCAAGAGCTGATAGTCAACAAGAGGCTGTAGCTATATGGGGATGCGTGGGCTCACACTAGAACGGAGCTGTGCTTAGCTCTGATGTAAAGGGGAATGCTGCAGGCTCTGATGTAAGGGGGGCACTGGTGTCCAGAGGTTTACATCAGAGTTCCCCTTTACACCAGATTCTACAGCATACCCCCTTACATCATGGTTTGCAGCATTCCCCTTTACATCAAAGTTCCTCTTTACATCAGGGTCTGCAGAGTTCCCCCTTGCACCTTAAGGGGGAATCCTGCAGACTCTGATGTAAGGGGGAACTCTGTGGACTCTTGTGTAAGGGGGCTCTGGTGACCAGAGACCCCTTGTATCAGAGTTCCCCTTTACATCATGGTCCGCAGTGTCCCCCTTTACATCAGGGTCCACAGTGTCCCCCCTTACACTGTAAGGGGAAACTCTGTGGAGTGTGATTAAAGGAGAACTCTGTGGACTTTTATGTAAAGGAGAACTCTGTGGACTGTGATGTAAAGGAGAACTCTGTGGACTGTTATGTAAAGGAGAACTCTGTGGACTGTGATGTAAAGGAGAACTCTGTGGACTGTGATGTAAAGGAGAACTCTGTGGACTGTTATGTAAAGGAGAACTCTGTGGACTGTGATGTAAAGGGGAGCTCTGGACTCTTGTGCAAGGGGAGGCTCTAATGACCAGAGACCCCCTTACATCAGTTTCCCTGTTGCAGAAAAGATGAAGCTTTCTTAGTATTTTAGGACAGGCTTACCTCAGCCTCCAGCTTGTTCCTTATAAAAGTTTGACTTCCTGGTTTGTACATTGGGGATGTGAAAACTGTTAAGACACAGGAAGTAGTTCATCAGCTGACCTTATTAGCACACACCTTACACCTGTTCTCCTCCTCCAGGAAATTGCTCCCACCCACCTCTGTGTTTACATGCAGGCAGTAGTATTGAAAACAGGAGAAGACTGTAAAGCACACTTTATAATCTGATTGTACAATCTCTATTAGCTTTACCATCAAGTATGTAGGGCAGGGGCCTACCTGATGGATAGGTGTGTCCTCCTATTATATCATATTGGTAAATCTAAAAGAGATTGTAAAGAGTAAAAAAAAATTTGTGCACCCACTACGCCGGGTATGAAAGGGTCCTGAAAGTGAAAAAATTTGTGCTAGCAATACTGGCTGTGATAACAAGCTAACAGATGACAGCAGATCTGTTTGTTGGTTGTCGTGGGCTGGTGGAAGCTCCGTGGGCTATCCAACTGTAGTTGGGGGTGGTAATATGGCAAAAGAACACCCAGATGTGAGGGGGGGCAAAGGTGAAAGGGGCAACCTATCATTGTTTTTATTACTATAGTGTTTTTTTTCTTTCTAACATATAATTGGAACAAAACAATTTAACCACTTACGCTCTGGAAGGTATTATCCCCTTCAAAGCCAGGCCATTTTTTGTTATTTGGTACTACACTAATTTAACTAGCAATTGCGTGGTCATGCAGCTCTGAAGCCAAATTAAATTTATATCATTTTTTTTTTCACACAAATAGAGCTTTCTTTTGGTGGTATTTGATCGCCTCTGGGTCTTGAAAATTTTGAAAAAACATGATATTGTCTTCTTTCTGTTAGAAAACATATCTAATAAATAAAAAAATCACATTTCTTCATGAATTTAGCACAAAATGTATTCTGCTACATGTCTTTGGTTAAAGACAAATTGCAATAAGTGCATATTAATTGGTTTGTGTGAAAGTTATAGCGCCTACAAATTATGGTATACACAGTGCCTTCAAAAAGTATTCATACCCCTTGAAATTTTCCACATTTTGTCATGTTACAACCAAAAACGTAAATGTATTTTATTGAGATTTTATGTGATCGACCAACACAAAGTGGCACATAATTGTGAAGTGGAAGGAAAGTGAAAGGAAAATGATAAATGGTTTCCAAATGTTTTACAAATATCTGAGAAGTGAGGCGTGCATTTGTATTCAGCCCCCTTTTCTCTGATAACCCTAACTAAAATCTAGTGGAACCAATTGCCTTCAGAAATCACCTAATTAGTAAATAGTCAAGTCCACTTGTGTGTAATTTTAACCACTTCCCTACCCGACCATAGACAAATGACGTCCACAGATGGGATCTCCCATCCTGGGTGGACGTCAAATGACGGCCTGGGCTTCCCAGCCGCCTAGGGGTTGCTCGGGACCCGGTGCGTGTGCCCGGCAGCCACAATGTCTGCCGGGCACCCGTGATTGCCCGTTAACCGGGCCGGACCGTGGATCTGTGTGTGTAAACACACAGATCCACATCCTGTCAGTTGAGAGGAGAGCGATCTGTGTTCCCAGTACAGCGGTTTGGTCTTCTCCCCTTGTATGTCCCCGCCCCCTACAGTTCGAATCATTCCCT
Organism: Lithobates septentrionalis; assembly: GCA_037952835.1. Lineage (NCBI taxonomy): Eukaryota > Metazoa > Chordata > Amphibia > Anura > Ranidae > Lithobates > Lithobates septentrionalis. The sequence goes on from JBBDGP010001523.1 coordinate 1,951,578, forward strand.
AGGAAACATAATTAACCCCTTGTGTCCCCCTAGTGGTTAACCCCTTCCCTGCCTGTCACATTTACACAGTAATCAATGCAATTTTATAGCATTGATCGCTGTATAAATGTGAATGGTCCCAAAAATGTGTCAAAAGTGTCCGATGTGTCCACCATAATGTCGCAGTCACAAAAAAAAATTGCGACACACTCCAGATGTGCAAAGCTGGTAGAGATATCCCCAAAAAGACTGGTTGCTGTAATTGCAGTGAAAGGAGGTTCTACAAAGTATTGACTCAGGGGGGCGCTATACAAATGTACCCCCCACACTTTTCACATACCGTATTTATTTGTAAAATAACTTGAAAACCATTTATCATTTTCCTTCCACTTCACAATTATGTGCCACTTTGTGTTGGTCAATCACATAAAATTCCAAAAAAATACATTTTAAGTTTTTGGTTGTAACATGACAAAATGTGGAAAATTTCAAGGGGTGCGAATACTTTTTCAAGGCCCTGTATAGTTGAAAATTGATTAATTTGGATGTACTGATGACCAATCTCATTTCCAGAAGCCCTAAAATGCCAGGACAGTACAAATACCCCCCAAATGTCCCCTATTTGGAAAGTAGACAGTCTGAGGTATTCAGTGAAATGTATGGTGAGTTTTTTTTTAACCACTTCAATACCGGCGTATAGACATATGATGTCCACAGATGGGATCTCCCATCCTGGGTGGACGTCATATGACGGCCTCGGGTCCCCGGCCGTCTAGGGGGCGCGCGCGTGCCCGCCGCGTTGCTCGGGACTCTGTGCGCGTGCCCGGCGGCCGCGATGTCCGCTGGCCTCCCACGATTGCCCGTTAACCGGACCGTGGATCTGTGTGTGTAAACACACAGATCCATGGTCCTGTCAGGTGAGAGGAGAGCGATTTGTGTTCCCAGTACAGCGGAACACTGATCATTCTCCTCCCCTTGTACGTCCCCTCCCCCTACAGTTTAAAGCATTCCCTAGGAAACACATTTAACCCCTTGTGTCCCCCTAGTGGTTAACCCCTTCACTGCCTGTCACATTTACACAGTAATCAATGCAATTTTATAGCATTGATCGCTGTATAAAGGCAGGGCCGTCTTTAATATTGATTGGACCCTGGGCAAAAATTTTCTTGGGGCCCCCCCATACAATTTCGCTCTCCACCTGCTCTGAGACATACAATAAATAGCAGCTAGACTTAAAATCAGTTTACTGTATCAGATCAGGCAGCAATTTCGATTGGTTGCCAGCGGTTACAGCATATCATTACTGCTTATTGACTGGTTGCTAGAGGTTACAGCACACATTACTGCACACTGATTAGTTGCTAGAGGTTACAGCAAATGATTTCTGCTTGTTAATTGGTTGCTAAAGATTACTGTACAGTATTACTGCTCACTGATAGGTTGCTAGAGGTTACAGCACATCATCTCCTCACTGCAGGGGGGCATGATATACATATGAATGCCGCCTTTATTTACATATCAATGCCACCGGCCACAGCTATTTACTTATGAATGCCGTCGCTATTTACATATGAATGCCAGTTATTTACATGTAAACACAGGGTCTACAGGTGAGTCATCTGTACACAACAATAAGGCAGAGCTGGGCAGCATTAGTACCAGCACTTTACACTGAGATATTGGGACACAGCACAGGACTAAAACTTCAAAGAACAAGGGAATTTAAACTGGGATAGTTGGCAAGTATGAGGCAGCTGCTTTGGGCCCCACAACAATGAAAGGGCCCAGGGCAGCTGCCCCTTTTGCCCTGCCTTAAAGACGGCCCTGTATAAAGGTGAATGGTCCCAAAAATGTGTCAAAAGTGTCCGATGTGTCCGCCATAATGTCCCAGCCACGAAAAAAAATTGTGATCGCCGCTATTACTAGTAAAAATAATAAATAAATATATTTTTTTTTAAATGCCATAAATCTATCCCGTATTTTGTAGACGCTATAACTTTTGCGCAAACCAATCAATATATGCTTATTGCAATTTTTTTTACCAAAAATATGTAGAAGAATACGTATCAGCCGAAACTAAGGAAAAAATTAGTTTTTTTTAAAAAAAATTGGGATATTTATTATAGCAAAAAGTAAAAAATATTGTGTTTTTTTCAAAATAGTCACTCTTCTTTTGTTTATAGCACAAAAAATAAAAAACGCAGAGGTGATCAAATACCACCAAAAGAAATCTCTATTTGTGGGGAAAAAAAGGACGTCAATTTTGTTTGGGTACAGCGTCGCACGACCGCGCAATTGCCGTTTAAAGTGCGACAGCACTGAAAACTAAAAATTGGTCTGGGAAGGAAGGGGGTGAAAATGCCCTGTATTGAACCGGTTAGAGTTGTACATTTCTATCACAATTTTTTGAAAAATTAAAAAAATAAAAAATTTTCTTTTTACAAAAAAAAGTTGTCCTTTGGACACAGCGGTTGCAGGAGTGGTGCACTGTGCGCCCCAGTGGACACGCAAGTGTGCATGTGCTAAGTGGCATACAAGTACGCCACTTAGTCTGTAACTGCCGCCTGCTCACAGTATATGTCAGTGGCAGCCGCTCCATAAGGGGCACCGCCCCCCCATCCATGTGTCCGGCCCCCTGATCTACATGCAGGGATGCCGGACTATGGATGCCAATGATGGGGATGTATTTTTTTGAATCATGTGATTAGAGCCTGAGGCTCTAATAGGCTTCAAAACAGGGTGGGCTCGGGAGGCAGAGCACTGCGCTCCGATCCCACCCAGTTGTGTGACACTGGCGAAAGGATATTCGCTATTCTTCCTCATTCTCCTCCCAACCAATCAGATCGCCCCTATTGGCCTCTGGACAATCGTCTCTCAGGACACACTTCTTGTTTCCTATCGGCCAGAAGGAGAATGTCTGTGTGCTTGCCGGAGCTGCCCCTGACTCTTCCTTCTCCCTGCCTCCACAAGGTAAGGCAGCCTCTGGGGTGACCTCTGCTATTTGTCTCCTGCGGAAGGGTGGGGGGTGATCGCTGCCTGTCTCCCGCGTGGGGGGAGGTAGGTGGGGGGTGATCGCCCGTGTCTCCATTGGGGGGTAGGTGGAGGGTTAATGTGGTCCCCTGTTTCTCCCGCGGGAGGTTGGTGGGGGGGTGATTGTGGCTGCCTGTGTCTCCCACTGGAGGGTAGTGTTGGGTTGTGCCGCCCCTTCAAAAATAATAATGTGTAATTGGGCAGAATTGGTTGTAATCTATAGGTTTGTCCTCATATTACATAGTTTTGATAAATTTAAATTAGAATGCACGGGGATTGTACAACCAGATTAGAGTGGGTATCACCACCATTACTTAACCAGGGTTCCATGGAACCTTAGGGTTCCTCCAGTGGTGGTTACTAGGAGTTCCTTGACCAGTGATGAATTGATCTCCTGTCTGATGTTGCCCACTAAAGGAGTAGTTGAAGCTTTGGACAAACATAGATCTATACATAGACAAAAAAGTTGAAAAAAAACAATGGGATGGACTCAATGGATCACTTGGTCTGTTTTATGCCAACACTCCGCTTTGTTTCCTTGTTATTTTATGTTTGCCCCAGTGTCTTCAAACAATCTTGTAGACTACCGAAATAAAGTAATAATTCACTAGACCCTTTAGAACAGCCTTTTTTAACTGGAGTGCCTTGAGGTTTCTTCAGGGGGGCCTTAGCAAAATGCCTAAAAATTTATCAAAAATTGTATACAAGCCAGCAGGTGGATCATGCCTGCCTTTTAGTTACACAAAGCCACAGGTTTTCATTGTGCAACATTACAACTTTCTGGACCCTGGCATCCTAACAACCAATGATGTCATCAGTTGATAAGGAGGATGTTTGTTTCCTCCACAGCATCCTTGTTTGATCCTCCTGTGCCCCTCTCCCTCAGCACTGGGGTGACATTAGCTGACTGATGGAGAGAAATTGAGGGAAGGGGGAAACATTGAAATACTAGTCAGTACCAGTGTGCAAAAGTGTATTCACTTCTAATGCTGGGTGTCCTGTGTGTGGATGTTGCTACATTATGTAAAGCTTTTAGAATAGTTTTTTACATTTTAGAATGGGATGCCTTGAGTCTGCCCATAATTTTAAAGGTCGCCTTACCTAAAAAAAGGTTGAGAAACACTGCTTTAGAATCCCTTCCCTGTATCTAAGCTCAGAAATAAAGCACTTATTATACAATGTAGCCACAAAAGAGAATACCAACAAAAAAAAATGTAAGTACAAATGTTTTTCGGTTTCCACGCAGACATTTTTATAAATGCAAAGATTTTTTCAGAAGTTTAGCAGCCAATGAAAATGAAAAGATCCATAACGTCACCACTCACCAGCAGATGTTTCTCCAAACTCTGCATGTACTTTCAGTAGCATCCATTTGCTAAGTGGACGATAGCTCCGCGCTGCCACGTTCAGGGGTTAAGAGTAACATTTGTGTATTCCTAAGGCCCCATGCACACGACAGGGGTGGATCCAGGGGGGCAACGGGGCAATTGCCCCCCCAGAAAATAGTACTGACTCCAAGGCTTTCTCCCTCCGCCACCTCACCAGATTTGCGTTACGAGGCATCTAAATGCAGCTGCAGGGACTTTATTTCTGCTTCCCCTGGCTCTCCCAGAGTCCCAGGTGGCCTAAAATACATTCACTGGGCCCCATCAGTTCATTTAGAGGGGGCCAGTGGCGTCACTATGGGGGTCTGTAATCGATGTGACACCGGGGCCGCTGCTACATGCTGGCAGAGTTGCAGCAGAGCGGTGCGAGTGTCACTTCACTTCCCTGTCAGGCGGAGTGATCTCTACCCGACAGGAGCTTCCTAGTCCCGGCTGGTGTGACGTCACGATTCAGAGGCGCGCAGGATTGAAGACAAGATGGACTTGTAGCCAGCTCAGTGCACTGCAAGTGAGTGAGCACTTAGCTAAGGAATTTTAATGTTAATGAGCTATGGTGGGCATTGTTATGTTAATGAGCAATGACGGGCATTGTTATGTTAATGAGCAATGGTGGCATTGTTGCATTAATGAGTTAACACTTTGTCTTACATCTGAAGTGGTTAATGCTTTGTGGGAGGGGGGTTAAATAATTTACAATGGTAATATGGCACATGGAGGGGGTTAATGTACTCACTCATGTATTACTGACCAGTGGCAATTAACCCCTTTGTGCAGCATTAATGACAGTGGCACCATCAATGTTAATTAACCCCTTTTATGCTACAGCATGAAGGGGTTTATAAACACTGCCACTAGTGCCACTAATGCAGCACAAAGGGGTTAATTAATTGCCACTGGTCAGTAATACATCAGTGAGTACATTAACCCCCTCCATGTGTCATATTACAATTACCAATCATCATCGATATTATCATGATAATCACACAGTACAGGTGCGTTGAGCCACATCACCTGTATTGTGTGATTATCATGATAATAATGATGATATAGAATGACAGAAAAATTCATCTTTAGGCTTCATTCAGACAGGGCGTGCTGCAGACATGCGTCCAACATGCAGGGCTGTCTTTTACTGGCTTGGGGATGCATAAAGTGTTACATGCATCCCAATGCCGGCATCCCATTTATTTCTACTGAGACACACAGCCGCTATATCCCAATATGTCATGCGTGCGGATCCCAGAATGCATGCAGGGTTTATTCAAGGACCCGCACCAGCATGTCATATTGGGATATAGCAGCTGTGTGTCTTAGTAGAAATAAATGGGATAAAACCGCCCCGCTAGCGGCCAAATAGCAGCGCTAAAAATAGCGCTGCTTTACCGCCGACGCCCGCCCCAGTGTGAAAGTAGCCTTATTTTCTGGCAGTGCCCCTCCTGAGAATAGACTCTGGATCCGCCCCATGCACACGAGACGCCGGTGCAAACTCTGCTGAACAAATCACGTCACCTGCCACAAGTTGTGGATTGTCCATGTGCCACATCACTTGCCATGCCAACTGCCACATCACTTGCCACGTCACATGCCACAAGTTGTGGATTGTCCACTTGCCACGTCACTTGCCACGTCACCTGCCACATCACTTGCCACGTCACCTGCCACAAGTTGGCTTGTCATTTGCCACGTCACCTGCCACAAGTTGTGGATTGTCCACTTGCCATGTCAATTGCCATGTCACCTGCCACAAGTTGTGGATTGTCCACTTGCCACGTCACTTGCCACAAGTTGCGGATTGTCCACTTGCCACATCACCTACCACGTCACTTGCCACGTCACATGCCACAAGTTCTGGATTGTCCACTTGCCACGTGACTTGCCACGTCACCTCCCACAAGTTGGATTGTCATTTGCCACGTCACCTGCCACAAGTTGTGGATTGTCCACTTGCCACATCGATTGCCACATCACCTGCCACGTCACTTGCCACAAGTTGTGGATTGTCCATTTGCCACGTCACTTGCCACGTCACCTGCCACAGTTTGTGGATTGTCCACTTGCCACATCACCTGCCACATCACTTGCCACGTCACCTGCCACAAGTTGGATTGTCATTTGCCACGTCACCTGCCACAAGTTGTGGATTGTCCACTTGCCACGTCACCTGCCACAAGTTGGATTGTCATTTGCCACGTTACCTGCCACAAGTTGTGGATTGTCCACTTGCCACGTCACCTGCCACAAGTTGGATTGTCATTTGCCACGTTACCTGCCACAAGTTGTGGATTGTCCACTTGCCACGTCAATTGCCACATCACCTGCCACATAACTTGCCACAAGTTGTGGATTGTCCACTTTCCATATCACTTGCCACAAGTTGCGGATTGTCCACTTGCCACATCACCTGCCACAAGTTGTGGATTGTCCACTTGCCACGTCACTTGCCACATCACCTACCACGTCACTTGCCACGTCACCTGCCACGTCACTTGCCACGTCACCTGCCACAAGTTGGATTGTCATTTGCCACATCACCTGCCACAAGTTGTGGATTGTCCACTTGCCACGTCAATTGCCACGTCACCTGCCACGTCACTTGCCACAAGTTGCGGATTGTCCACTTGCCACGTCATCTGCCACAAATTGTGGATTGTCCACTTGCCACGTCACCTGCCACGTCACTTGCCACATCATCTGCCACAAGTTGGATTGTCATTTGCCACATCACCTGCCACAAGTTGTGGATTGTCCACTTGCCACATCAATTGCCACATCACCTGTCACGTCACTTGCCCCAAGTTGTGGATTGTCCACTTGCCCCGTCACTTGCCACATCACCTGCCACAGTTTGTGGATTGTTCACTTGCCACATCACTTGCCACGTCACCTGCCACAAGTTGGATTGTCATTTGCCACGTCACTTGCCACAAGTTGTGGATTGTCCACTTGCCATGTCACTTGCCACATCACCTGCCATGTCACTTGCCACGTCACCTGCCACAAGTTGGATTGTCATTTGCCACATCACCTGCCACAAGTTGTGGATTGTCCACTTGCCACATCACCTGCCACGTCACTTGCCACAAGTTGTGGATTGTCCACTTGCCACGTCACCTGCCACGTCACTTGCCACATCACCTGCCACTAGTTGGATTGTCATTTGCCACGTCACCTGCTACAAGTTGTGTATTGTCCACTTACCAGGTCACCTGCCACAAGTTGCTTTTCAAATTTAACAACATATGGGTCAAATTCCAATTATACTTCGGATAACAGCAATGCTAGTGGTGTATTGGATTGGATCAAGGGCTCATTAGGGTATATAAATGGTCTATGAATCATTGCAAGCACAATTGTTTAAAATATTTTTTAATGGTTTTTCATCATTTGCCATAATTTTTGAGATTTTTAATGTAAAAAAAATAGGGCACCTTTAAAAACGCTTATAAATGCAAACACGGCTAAACACGGTACCGGCGTTTAGCCCCATTTAGCCATGTTTAGCTGTGTTTGACGTCTGAAACGTGGAAAACTTTTGCATCTGAACCCATTTTTTTGCTTCTGGAAAAACGAGGTTAAATGCAACTGCCTAAAAACGCCAAAAAACGAGACTGTGTACATGGACACATAGGATAACATTGAATGAGTTCAGGGGCAGCTGAAAAAAAGGGTCCAACTTCCTCTGAATGTGCGTTTAACAGCGTCTCGTGTGCATGAGGCCTTATAATTTGTGAAAGCAATTTAATGGATAAGTTCACCTTTTAGTAAAAAGAAATGCACATATTTTTGCAGGGAAAAAATGTGGATGTAAACCAGATTCTTGAAATTTGAGCTGGGCACATATATCTGCAGTGTTTTCTTATCTCTCTTCAAAGCACTATGTCCCATAGCTGTCTCCTGCTCAGTTCCTCTGTTATCAGCCGGATAACTTCTGACAAGCTCTCTGAGACGGCAGCCTGAAGTGTGTGTCGGGGGAGGTTGCTATAAATTAGCAGTCAGTTTGCCGTCTCAGGGCAGAGCTCTGCATATTCCTTTCTTCCTTTTCCAATGTGGAATGGGGGGGGTGTGCTTTTCCTCCAATCAGTTGTCTTGGCTGTACACCAATAATCCACTCCCAGTGACCAGGAAGATAAAATATGTAACACAAAGAGCGCTTTCTTTTTTGTTTACAAACGTTTTTTATTATAGAAAAAAAGTCTCGATACAAGGTAGATACATTGAGGTATACATGAGTTTGGGGAATGGAGTACATTTGTACAATCCAGTTTCATCCATGAAGAGGCAGTACATTGACAGACATATTCATCAGATATGTAGAAAAATTACATCAATAGAGTATTTGCCCTGATGCCCTATCTAGCATTGATGAAGTACAGTTAAATAACATTAATAAAAAACATTATTCCAGTACAGATAATTCTCATGGTGTCCATTTTTTCTTGTAAATATGCATGGTGTCAAACAGTGTGTGATGAATGCGTTCTGATAATTTAATATTTGGCATACAGTTCAGGATTTAAGACCAGGGGATAGTAGAAGAGCGCCAGTTGAAAGCTATTGCCCAATGTATAGAACTGAACAAGGTATGTATTCTAGAGCTAGCTAAGGGTATATCTGGTATGGGGAAAAATAGGAGGCATATCTGTGGGGTTAAAGATATTTTTCTTCCTATAATTTGTTCTATTTTGAGATTCGCTTTCTGCCATATGTTTTTAAGGTGTACAGTCCCAAAAGGTGTGTAACAATGAACTTTGTGTGGGGCATCCCCTGAAACATAAGGGGGATGTTGCTGGGTAGAATGAATTAATTTTATCAGGGGTAAGGTACCACCTGATGAAGAGCGTTTTCTAAAGGATATATACAGCAGATATACATGTAAAACTTATGTAGGGAGATTTGTTTCATCTCTGTGTATCATCTGAGACTGTTCACTTCACTGGGTATATGTGAGCATACCTTCCAACTTTTTGAGATGGGAATGAGGGACACCTATCAGCAAAAGTATGCAGGCATAGGATCCACGCCCCCTTAAAGAAGAATTGTACAAAAATACTCCTATTCCTTCATATTGGCTTTTGGAATTTACAAATGCAACTGCAGCTTTCAGCTCCTACCTCCATGTGGGCTGACTGTTTACAAGCTACAGGGCTTGTGAATGAACTACAAGGGCAGTGGTGTCTCCAGCTTTCATATTTAGGGGGGCACATGGGGGGACAGGGACAAAAGTAGGGGGGCAACTATAAAATGCATATATATATATATATATATATATATATATATAAATATATACTGGGGCCCTTTACTATGACCTCACAACGGCCCTTTCACATGTTCTTCAGTGAGCTCCCTTCCTACTGTATTTGGGCCCCCCAGGGTGGCAGAAAACAAGAGATATATGTCACCAGCATACCAAGAAAATATAAGGATCCAAAGCAGTGGGAGAACTATCAGGGTTGCAAAGGTTGTCTTGCCACCGGGCCCTGGTGTTCTGCCACTGTGGGGTTCCTCAGCCTCCTCTTGCTGTCCTGCCCCTGCTATTGACAGCGCTGGTCTGGCATCTCTTGGAATTTACAGGCTGGTTCTCCTGTCCTAAGGACGGGAGAAATCAGTCTGTTTTTTCAGTAACTGAGAGTCCTGGTGGAGTCCTTCCTGCAACTCGCTTTTCTCCCTGCCAATGAGGATGCAGGGGAAGGAGCAGATCGGGCGGCCGTGGTTGTGTGACCGCTCGCATTATGCAGTGTCAGCGAGCAGGGGAGGTGGGAAGAATCACCCGCAGGAGCTGACTGGGGACTCTCTCCCTCTTAGACATTGATTCTTTGTAAAAAAAAAAAAATATATATTATTGGGGGGGCACATGGTGGGGCACAGCATAATGTTATGGGGGCCCCCTCTGCCCCCCCCCCACCACCCAGGGACACCATTGTACAAGGGTGCTTATCAGCAAGCTCACAGTCTATTCAGAACTACAAGCCGGTCAGCTGCAATGACTGAGGGTAGTTGTAGTTCAAGTCATTCACAGGAAACTGTGAATGAATGATGCTGCAGTGTGGGGAGCCCCACATGGCTGCATTATTTTCAAATAATGCTGTCACAGGGTGGGGGGGGGGCTGCAGATGCTGTTACATGTTTCACCCTAAATATGGGTAGAGCATGTACCATGTCCCAAAATGTGAACTTGCCCTTTAACTGAAAATTGTGAGATTGCTTACAGTGGGCAGCAGCAAAGTTCACAAAGCCAGCTTCATAAAGACGTGATTTAATGAGTTTGATGTGGAGGAACATGAGTAGCCTGCACAGAGTCCTGCCCTCAATCCTACTGAACACCTTGGCAGGGAACTGGAACATTGTGAGTCAGGTCTAGATATGTGTGATTCATTTCATTACGAATCAAAATTGGGGTGACATTTATGTTATTCAGAGATTTGGATGTATAGTATCTGAATCTCTGAATCACAATAGTAAAGAATTTCAACAAATCCTAAGTAAATTATAATGAAAACAACAAATTCATCAGATCTGAGCAATGCATGCTTAAAGAGGAAGTAAACCCTGATGGGTTTACTTCCTCTTTGTTTCCCTGCAAAGTTAAAGCATAATGGGCTACTATGCATCGCATAGTAGCCCATTATGTGTCACTTACCTGACACAGGAGCCTGCGATGTCCCCGATTTCCTCGCTGGCTGGAAGCTTCCATCTTCCTTCCGGGGTCGTGGACTCCGGCTCTGTGACTGGCCGGAGTCGCGTGACGTCACACCTGCGAGTGCGCGCGGGAGCCGCCAGTCACGGCATGACCTTCACTTGGAACGGCACAGCGTGAGATTTCTAAAGTGCGCATGCCCTGAATAGGCCGGCGCATGCGCAGAAGAAATCCTTGTATGGGGAATTGGAAATATCTCCTAAACCGTGTAGGTTTAGGAGATATTTACAGCACCTACAGGTAAGGCCTCTTTCACACGGACTGTCCGTTAAGGTCCGCCTGTCAGTTTTTTAGGCGGACCCGAACGGACACTCCATGGAGGTCTATGGAGTGTCGGATGTCAGCGGTGACATGTCCGCTGACATCTGACTCTACGGTCCGTCATCATCCGATCCCCCATATGGGAGAGCGGCGCTCTGACAGGTCCGTCGCTGCACAGTGAGCAGCGATGGACCTGTCATCTTCCTGCTCAGCGGGCATCGGCGGAGCGATCCCCGCTGAGCAAGCGGATGTTCACGGGGCGGATCATCACTGATCCGCCCCGTGTGAAAGAGCCCTAAGCCTTAATATACGCTTACCTGTAGGTAAAAGTGTGTTGTAAGAGTTTACAACCACTTTAATGTTATAAGGTTAAGTGTGTGTTTTATGTCTTGTACATGGTTTTATGTAGACTTGTTGGCTGGAGAATGCCCCAAGGCTATGTTTTGTATCTCAACATATCATTTTCCAAAAAAGAGAATTTGCCAAAAAAACAACCAATTTATTTGTATTCATTCATTTCATTTAGGTGACATGATGCAATAAAAATTTCTAAATAGTGCAGCGCGGTGTCTCATTAAATCATGTGCATACAATATTTAATTGTGATACATTTCGTGATCAAAAATTCAAAATGTAAAAAAAATTTGAAAAAATTAAATAAATAAAACAGTTCATCTGTGTCAATGCTTCCAAAGCAATCACGGCTGTGTGTGATCGTCCTCAAAAGGACCAATATTCAGTGCACACCTCCACCAGCTAAAGTGCCTGCTCACCTCAAGGATGAGTATAAAACTCATAAACAGATCACTCCTCCTGTCCACCTCAATCGATCCACTTTACTTTCCAGTGGTAATCAATCCTACAGTCCCCAGACTGCACCTCTGTGTGGGTAATCAGCATTTGAATTGCCGATAGACAATACCTTCCTTCACTCGCTTATTAGTGCTCAATTCCGCTTTTAAAGATATAACGTTTATAAAGGTTTATAAACGTTAATAAAGAATATTTAAAAGATAAAAAAAGATAAAACGTTTAAAACAGCATGCATCAAATCATCAGCTCATTCACTGCAGATCTAGACTCGCGGTGCTTCGCCTGACATCACAGATTCGGCTCCTCCCCTCTAAACGCTCGTCGTCCTCTCATTGGCCTTCATCAGTAGATCAGGCATTGCGGCATGGACTGTCACCTTGTCATCTGTGGCCCTAACTAAACTTTGAAGCTCCACACCTGCTACAAAAGACATAATATATAGATATCAGTGCAGATTCTGTACCAAGGCTCCTCTGGTCTTCAGGAAAACTTGAACCTATATACAAGTGACAAGAGTCATTTAGCACGAGAATTAAGTGTTTTTTTGAGTCGCCGCATTTGAACAAGTGAGCCTTCATTTGGCCGTGCCTGGGGGGGGGGGGGGGGGGGCACTACCAGGTCATTTGGGGGTGAGCGCTGTGACTGTGGCATTCCAATTGCAAATTTTTCAAGCTCCTGAAGAAGTGACTAGACTCTACACATAACATGTAGAGCGCAACTTACAAGGTCGAGTGAGGAAAACGGAATCACAATATCTGGTGTATATATGAATCTTGGTTCATGCTTACACATAGCTCCCAACTGTTCCTGATTTTGAGGGACTGTCCCTGATTTGGAACAAAGTCCCTCCGTCCCTCTTTCCTCCTCATTTGTCCCTCATTTTGTTCTGATCTGTATATAAAATGCACTATTTATCTTTGAAAAAGCATTTCCCAGTGCTAAACCTTTCATCTAATTTCTAAATTGCTGCATTTGTAAACTTCAAAGGCCATAAAGGAATAGTAGTGGTAGAAAAGCACTTGTGTGTTTAACAAATTATTATTTTTGTATAATTCTCCTTTAAGAGGGTGTGGCAGGGGGTGTGTTCTATGCATACATACTTTTGCTAATAGGTGTCCCTCATTCCCATCTCAGAAAGTTGGGAGGTATGCTTACACCTAAGTTTTATATACTTACCTATCCTCTAGGGCAAGGGTCTTCAAACTACAGCCCTCCAGTTGTTCAAGAAATACAATTCCCATCATGCCTAGACATGTCTGTGAATGTCAGAGTTTTACAATGCCTCATGGGATGTGTAGTTCTGTAACACCTGGAGGGCCGTAGTTTGAGGATCCCTGCTCTAGGGGGAATGACACACAGGGGTTGATTTACTAAAGGCAAATCCACTTTGAACTACAAGTGCACTTGGAAATGCAGTCGCTGTAGATCTTAGGGGAAGCTCTGAAATGAGGGGAAGCTCTGCTGATTTTATCATCCAATCATATAAAGGGCGGCACAGTGGTGTAGTGGATAGCACTTTCGCCTAGCAGTAAAAAGGGTCGCTGGTTTGAATCCCACCCACGACACTACCTGCCTGGAGTTTGCATGTTCTCCCTGTGTCTGCGTGGGTTTCCTCCGGGTGTCTAAATTGTCCCTAGTATGTATGAATGTGAGTTAGGGAGCTTAGATTGTAAGCTCCTTGAGGGTAGGGACTTATGTGAATGTACAATGTATATGTAAATGTAAAGCGCTGTGTAAATTGACGGCACTATATAAGTACCTGAAATAAATAAATAAAAAATACAAGCAAAAATGCTGTTTTTTATTTTCCTTGCATATCCCTCTCAGATCTCCCGGGACTGCAATTCCAAGTGCACTTCCAAATGCACTTGCAGTGCAAAGTGGATTTGCCTTTAGTAAATAAACGCCATCGCCCGCTACCTATGACTATGATAATTTAAATAATTTAGCAATAAGTATTTTACTCTTTAAAAAGATTTTGTAAATCAATAAATGTGTGTGTGTGTGTGTGTATGGTGGTGGTACTGGAAGGGGGTGGTGGTGGTACTAGAGGGGGGGGTGGTGGTGGTACTGGAGGGGGGGTGGTACTGGAGGGGGGTGGTGGTAATAATGGAGGGGGGGTGGTGATACTGGAGGGGGTGGTGTTACTGGAGGGGGTGGTGGTGTTACTGGAGGGGTGGTATTGGAGGGGGGGTGGTACTGGAGGGGGGGTGGTGGTGGTATTGGAGGGGTGGTGGTGGTACTGGAGGGGTGGTGGTGGTGGTACTGGAGGGGTGGTGGTGGTACTGGAGGGGGGGTGGTACTGGAGGGGGGGTGGTACTGGAGTGGTGGTGGTACTGACTGAAGGGGGGTTCTCTTCTTTTTTTTGCTACTGATTGTCTCTACGACAAAATCTCATCCTTGTCCTGCCCCAACTTGGCCACTTCTGTCTACAACAGTTCACTGTCATTCACCCTGAATACCTTCGCCCCCCTCACTACGCACAGAATCAGGCGCTGGCCGATACAACCCTGGCAGACAGACAATACCAGAAGCCTCAAAAAACGTAGCTGCGCTCTTGAGCATCTGTGGCGTAAAACAAAGTGCCAGCAAGATTTCAGCCAAAATAAATCTGCCCTCCAAAAATACCATTCTTGCCTGCACACTGCCAAACAGACCTACTTCATCACTCTCATTAACACCTTCTCATGCAGTCCCCATCAACTCTTTTCTACCTTTACCACTCTACTTCGTCCTCCATTACCCCCACCCACTAACTTACTCACTGCCCAGGAGATTTCTAATCACTTCAAAAATAAGATAGAGACAATTCATCTCGAGATCTCCGCTCTACAGACATCTCCCTCACTTTACACTCCTTGTCCTCCTGCACAATCAATACTTCCCTCTTTTAACCCAGCTACTATAGAGGAAGTCACTAAACTTTTTTCTAATGCCCACCTAACCTCCTGCCCCCTGGATCCTGTTCCTTCTCAAATACTATGGTCACCATCTGACTCAATCCTACACTCCTTAACTCATATCTTCAACTTCTCACTCTCTACTGACATCTTCCCCAACCCTCTAAAACATGCGCTAGTCACTCCCATACCAAAAAAGGCCTCAGACTCCACCAATCTTAACAGCCTAAGACCCATTTCTTTACTCCCTTTTGCCTCCAAACTCCTTGAATGTTTAGTCTACCACCGACTGAGCGACCACCTCATTGAGAATAACCTTCAGTCTGGATTTCGCCCACAGCACTCCACAGAAACTGCCCTCCTAAAACTCACAAACGACTTACTAACAGCCAAAACCAACGGTCATTTTTCCATACTCTTACTCTTGGACCTTTCTGCTGCCTTTGATTCAGTTGACCACCCCCTCCTCCTCAAAAAACTCAATTTGCTTGGTCTCCATGGCTGCACTCTCCGTTGGTTGGAATCTTACCTATCTCATCGCACCTTCAGTGTCACTTACAACTCCACTTCCTCTTCTCCAACTCCTCTTACCGTTGGGGTCCCCCAAGGTTCTGTCCTTGGACCTCTACTATTCTCGATCTACACGTCCTCCCTGGGTCAGCTGATAGCCTCCCATGGCTTTCACTACCATTTATATGCTGATGACATCCAAATCTATCTCTCTGCCCCTCAGCTCATCCCATCAATCTCCTCATGCATCACTGATCTACTAACAAACATATCAGCCTGGATGTCAAACCACTTCCTCAAACTGAATCTATCTAAAACTGAGCTCTTAATATTTCCTCCCTCACATGCCCCCCTCCCCTGACTTCTCTGTCAAGATCAATGGCACATCTATCAGTCCGTCCCCACATGCCAAGGTGCTAGGGGTAACCTTAGACTCTGAACTGTCCTTTCAGGCCCACATCCAATCCTGTCCAAATCATGCCGCCATAGCCTCTGCAACATTTCCAGAATACGCCCCTTTTTAACTAATAATACCACCAAGCTTCTAATTCACTCCCTGGTCATCTCTCGCCTCAACTACTGCAACTCCCTCCTCATTGGATTACCCTTACATAGACTATCCCATCTTCAGTCCATAATGAATGCCGCTGCACCCCTCTCTGCCAATCCCTCCACTGGCTTCCACTCACCCAACGAATAAAATTCAAAGTACTAACAATAATTTACAAAGCCATCCATAACTCTGCCCCCAGCTACATCACTAACCTAGTCCCAAAATACCAACCAAGCCACTCTCTTTGGTCCTCCCAAAACCTCCTGCTCTCTAGCTCCCTTGTCACCTCCTCCCATGCTCGCCTCTAGGATTTCTCCAGAGCTTCTCCCATCCTTTGGAACTCCCTACCCCAATCTGTCCAACTGTCCCCTAATCTATCCATCTTTAGGCGATCCCTTCTCTTCAAAGAAGCCTATCCTGCTTCTAACTAACACTGTTTTACTTCCTCCATCAGCTCATCCCCCCACAGCTATTACCTTTTGTATGAATTGACCCTTCCTTTTTAGATTGTAAGCTCTAACGAGCAGCACCCTCTGATTCCTCTTGTACCAAATTGTAATGTAACTGTAATGTCTGCCCTCATGTTGTAAAGCGCTGCGCAAACTGACTGCTGGCGCTATATAAAACATGTATAATAATAAAAATAATAATTATATATATATATATATATATATATATATATATATATAATTATTTCATTGTTTTCCCTTTTTGGGCTGCCTTTACTGTAGAAGATGAAGTTGTACAATTCACCTCCTTCTATTGGGTGGCTCCACTGCCTTAGAGGGTCTTCCTAGAGCCACCCCAACACGTGTGCTCCTGGCCAGGACTCCCACTCACAGACACACACAGGTGGCACAAGGAGGCTGCCCAGGATCAGGACAGCAACTACACCTGCAAGCTGTAGGCCGACAGCTGTTCCTATATCCTCCTCCCGGTTCAGTACAATGGGTGTGCAAAGGATCATGGGACATATACTTTCAGGGTCAGGTGGTATTTCTACCTGCTCCCTGGACATATGTTTGGGGACACACTGCAAGAGAGACACTGGGGTGGTCACAACTCTTATGCAGCGTACACACGGTCGGACTTTTTGACCGGACTGGTCCAAATCCGGCGGTCAATCTGATCGTGTGTGGGCTTCACCGGACCTTCAGCGGACTTTTCCATTCGCAAATCTGACGGACTTTAGATTTGGAACATGCTTCAAATCTTTACGTCGTAACTCTGCCGGACCCAGAAATCCGCTCGTCTGTATGCTAGTCCGACGGACAAAAACCCACGATAGGGCAGCTATTGGCTACTGGCTATCAACTTCCTCATTTTAGTCCGGTGTACGTCATCACGTACGAACCTGTCAGACTTTTGTGTGATCGTATGTAGTTAAGTCCGTTCGTTAGAAAGTCCGCCGCAAGTCCGCCAAAAGTCAGTCGAAAGTCTGTCGGATGGGCTGTCTGACTTTTGTAGCCGAAAATTCTGACTGTGTGTACGCAACATAAGCATACCTCCCAACATTTTGAAATGGGAATGAGGGACACCTACTTGCAAACGTATGTAAGCATAGGACACGCCCCCTGACACACACCCTTAAAGGTGAATTAACCAAAAAAAAGTTAATTAAATCCACAAGGGACTTTTTTTTACACTACTATTCCTTAATATTGGCTTTTAAAATTTACAAAGCAGCAATTTAGAATTCGGATGAAAGGTTTAGCACTGGGAAATACTTTATGAAAGATAAAAAGTGCATTTTATATACAACTATATAGATCAGACCAAAATGAGGGACAAATGGGGGGGGGGGGGGAGAGGGACAGATGGACATTGCTCCAAATCAGGGACAGTCCCTCGAAATCAGGGACAGTTGGGAGCTATGCTCTTAGAAGTAAGAAAGGTATTTATTATCATGTCTATAAAAAAAATACAAGATATAGTGCAACTACACAAGAATACATAAAGTTATTTTGATGGTGGATTAATACTTCTTTAAAGGCCACCCATGCCCTGGAGAACAGGGGTCCTCAGATCCTTCCATTATACACGCCTGAACTTGGGGATTCACAGTGGCCAGTCATTTGACCAAACGGGTAGGCATGTGTTCCCTTGATGGCTACAACCAAAAGTGTTTTCTTTTTTTAGTTTTGTAACAAGTGGGAGGGGTTTTAGCTCCGGTCAGGTGTGGATGTTTCTATGTCCCCATTAGGGACATTCCACCTCCCTGTTTGTCCCGCTGTCAACTATCACTGAGACAAAAATTCTGGGGAATTCCAAAAGTTTGAGTTGTCATTAAAACAGGAATAGTGGGGAAAATATTTAATGAGGACACTTGGGGTGACAGCTGTTGTTCTGTTGTGTCTCCGTGGCAGGAAATTAAGGGGAAAAAAACTGTCCTTACTTTACCAAAACAAAAAAGAAATAGTCTGGGCTTTAGGATAGGGTGACCAGACGTCCCCGGTTTCCGGGGACAGTCCCCGGATTGAGGACACTGTCCCCGGACCACGTCTGTCCCTGGATCTGTCCCCGGATTCAGGGGGGTGCCTATACTTATTGCTGACAGCCTAGCCCTAGCAGGACATGCAGCAATGTCAATATCCATCCAGTTTGGTTTGGATTGATGGGCAAGCCAGGAGTGTAGGGCCGCAGTGACACTGAGAGTGAGTGGAGCTGTCAAACCGAAGCTCTGATGTCGGGGATGGGCGGGGCCGATATGCGGAGCTCTGCCCCCTCTGTCAGACAGCCCGTGCATAAACAAATAGCCGGCGGTTTATGCATTGGTGGGCGGGGAGGAAGGTGGCAGGGGGCATGACCAATTGTAGCTATTGTATATGTACCCACAGCGGTGTATAATTCAGGTTTATTATACAAGCTGTGGGTACACATACACTAGTTACAATTGGTTCCACCACCTGCCACCTTCCTCCCCGCCCACCAATCCATAAACACCGGCTATTTGTCTATGCACGGGCTGTCTGACAAAGGGGGCGTAGCTCCGCATATTGGCCCCGCCCATCCCGACATCAGAGGTTGGACAGCTCCATTCATTTTCACTACTCAGGCAGTCTTGGGGCGCAAATCGGAAACCCTGGGGGTGTGTCTTGGATGTCTATGATCAACATCTCTGTCCAGCATCTTTCCCTGGAGAGCTCTGACCTCCCCTACAGAGCAGCACATATAGAGAGACCAGCTGTACCCACCAATCACTGCACCCGGGCATAACAAATCCTGAAGAGGGAAGGAGGAGCAGTGCAGTCACCAAGCAGAGACACAACCTCTGAAGATAACAGGTTTGTTTATGCTTCTATCAAAACTCCATCTCAACTATCTGCTGCTACACCGGCCTTTTCTCCCCCCTGCAATGTCCTCACAATCTCCGGAGCACACACAGATTGCATGCTGCATACCTTGGCATCCCCTCCCCCTCAGACACTGTAAGTAAGACTACTCAGCTACCTACAACTTCTTTCTGTTAACTAATGATGTACCAGAAAAGTCTTTACACAAAATCATGGCTGGACTTATGGAACCTCTCATCTCTCACCTTGTGTCTTTGCAGCCTTGTGTCATTGCAGCCTTGCCCAGGCAGGCTGATTATTTAAAATTGGCGCAGATCTCCGCTGATTGCGAGAGGAGAGGAGCGAATGCCCAGTCCCGCCCCTATGATGAACATAACACAGGTCCAATGGCAGAACTGGGCGTGACTGTGAGCGGAGCTGAGCCTAGCCGAGTACACTCGGCTATGTGTATATCGGCAGCGCTCGCTCCTCTCCCCTCAGCGGAGCGGGGATCGGCGTATAACACGCACCCACCCACCCAAAAAGTGCGTGTTATATGCTGATAAATAAGGTAATTGGTGTCTTTGCAGTTTAACTAATTCCTGAACCTTGCACTCTGTACAATACACTCCTGAACCGTGCACTCTGTATGTTATGCATGCCTGAACCTTGCACTCTGCACGTAGCATCCTCCTGAGCACTGCACTCTGTATGTAGCATCCTCCTGAGTCCTGCACTCTGTACGTAGCATCCTCCTGAGCCCTGCACCCTGCACGTAGCATCCTCCTGAGCCCTGCACCCTGCACGTAGCATCCCCCTGAGGCCTGCACGTAGCCTCCCCCTTAAGCCTGCACGTAGCATCCTCCTGAGCCCTGCACCCTGCATGTAGCATCCTCCTGAGCCCTGCACCCTGCACGTAGCATCCTCCTGAGCCCCACACCCTGCACGTAGCATCCTCCTGAGCCCTGCACCCTGCACATAGCATCCCCCTGAAGCCTGCACGTAGCATCCTCCAGAACCCTGCACGTAGCATCCTCCTGCACGTAGCATCCTCCTGCACCCAGCACGTACCACCAGCATACAGGGGGCACACTGACCACCAGCATACAGGGGGCACACTGACCACCAATATGCAGGGCCAGTGGTTACCAGTATACAGAGGACATAACAAAGTAAAACCACTGCCATGCAACAAAAAAAAATCTCAAAACAATAAGAGAATCTTGTTAGCTGGTTCCCTCATCTAACACGAATCAATAAAAAGCAAAAAATGCAGCGCTGACCTACAAGTCATCTATAAAATTGTACAAATGGACTTAGAAGGGCAATGGTAACACCTATAAATGAAGATCCAATGCAAATCAACCAATGTATTGCAATATGAATATAGTAATGATGGTCTCACCCCCTCTGCAAAAATATTTTGAGAAATTGCAGAGCTGCAATGTGCAAATCGTGGTGAAACCCCCTATATATTAACATAATAAAATGTACAATTGATGTACATATTTTACATTTTATTACTATGATTATATAGGGGTTTTCATCATGATTTGCACATTGCAGCTCTGAAATATTTCTTACCATTTGCAGAGATGGTGACACCATCACTACTATGTTCTAATACACGGCTTGATTTGCATTTCTGTTATTATTGTATGTAGGGGGTTTCAACATTATTTGCACATTGAAGCTCTGCAATTTCTCAAAATATTTTTGCAGAGGGGGTGACACCATCACTACTATATTGCAATACATTGGTTGTTTTGCACTGGATATTATTTTATAGGTTTTACCATTGCACTTATAAGTCCATTTGTAGAATTGTATAAAGAAAGAGTAGAGCTGTGCTGCATTTTTTGGCTTTTTATTGGTATACAGAGGCCAGGATATACTGATCACCATTGTACACCATGAAGAAACCTCCACTTTCTGACCACGGCAACTTGCTGGCCACACCCACTTTTGGTCATGCCCACAGGTAGCGCACCACACTAGCACCCTCACTTTTACCTCAAGCACCGCCATAGCATCCCAAAAAAATTGTCTGGAGTCGCCCCTGCCTGGATTGGATTTGAATTTAGCTGCTCCATCCCTCCCCTCCCAAAAAATTCTAAGAAGTATCTTTTTTTTATCTCTTGGAGGAAGTGTGAGAAATAACATATATATCATTTTTACAATCATTCCATACTCACATAACACGTACACTGCATATATCATTTAGGAAAATATGCTTATAAAATATTTTACCATTTGCCAATAAAAAAAAAATTAAAAAATGTCCCCGGATTTCATTTTAAAAATCTGGTCACCTTACTTTAGGATAATGTATAAGCTTCCTTTACAAAGGTGATTTTCTTAGTGTAAGCAGTTAATGGCTTCACCCTTCTCCTTTACTGCTTCCAAGAAACATTTGGTGTGTTAGAATGAATGTTTCATCATAGCTCACCAGGAAGTGTGATCGGGGATTTCCAGTTGTATAAAAACAACCAAACCTCAATTTAACTGAACTGAAAGTACTGTAGCCATTTCTGCTTCTGCAATTGCCGTGGAGTCCATAAACACGAATGATCCAGAGTGCAAAATAATATCCTGAATTAAAGAGAACCTGTCAGTTCCCTAAACACATCCAAATGGCAGCTTCCTGCCATGGAAGAATTAGTTAGTAGTTTGGCTGCAACCTCTGTAAGACTCTTCAGCATTCAACACTTCCTGACATGTTGGATGTCTCTGTCCCCCGCTGTAGGCTGTGGCCCCAACTTCTGACCCCTAGTCACTGCCGTGTCCTGTAGTGGCATAGGGGTTAAAGTTTGGAACCACAGTACTCAGCAGGGGATATAGGCATCTAACACTCCCAAAAGTTCTAAAGGCTGAGGAGTTCAGGTAAGGCTGCAGCTCTGTAATGACACCAGGGAGCAGCTGGTAGGTCCTTCATTTTTTGGTAACAATTATAATTTCATTATATACAAATTTCATGTATTGTCATAAATAAGACAAAGGGTTTTGTGGCTTTAGGTGTCATTGCAGCAAAACTGTGCTTAGTTTTTAGGTAAAGACTGAGGGGGTTATTTACGAAAGGCAAATCCACTTTGCACTACAAGTGCCCTTTCTAAGTGCAGTCGCTGTAGATCCAATAGGGACATGCAAGGAAAATAAAAAACAGCATTTTTGCTTGTACATGATTGGATGATAAAATCAGCAGAGCTTCCCCTCATTTCAGATCTTCCCCTCAGATCTACAGCGACTGCACTTCCAAGTGCACTTGCAGTGCACTTGTAATGCAAAGTGGATTTGCCTTTATGTAAATCAACCCCATAGGGGTTGATTTACTAAAACTGGAGAGTGCAAAATCTGGTGCAGCTGTGCATGGTAGCCAATCCGCTTTTAACTTCAACTTTTTCAAGTAAGCTCTGCCAATAAAACCTGGAAGCTGATTGGTTACTATGCACAGCTGTCCAAAATTTTGCACTCTCAAGTTTTAGTAAATCAACCCCATAGTCTGTGCTTTACACCCATATTTAGGGTAAAACATTAAACTTGGTATAAAACACCATTCACAAAACCCACAGCGCCCCCCACTTACCTGAATTGAGGGGTGCAAGTTGCAACATAATTCTGTTTGTTTTATTTCTTTAATTTAGCATGCCTGTTAGGGGAGATGCTAAGGTGGGAGCAGTTCCTACATTTTTGCAAAATCTTTTGCAAAAAAGTGGACTCAGGATTATTTACAAAAGGCAAATCCACTTTGCACTACAAGTACACTTGAAAGTGCACTTTCAAGTGCAGTCGCTGTAGATCTGAGGGGGATATGCAAGGAAAATAAAAAAACAGCATTTTTGCTTGTACATGATTGGATGATAAAATCAGCAGAGCTTCCCCTAATTTCAGAGCTTCCCCTCAGATCTACAGCAACTGCACTTACAAGTGCACTTTCAATTACACTGGTAGTGCACTTGTAGTGCAGAGTGAATTTCCCTTTAGTAAAACAACCCCAGAGTCTTTAAGAAAAAAATAATATATATATATATATATATATATATATATATATATATATATATATTTACATACTCTATAGGTCTTATATATGGTACAAACATCTCAGTTAAAGTTGGATGGGCAGGCACACACATTCAATGTGATATTAAAGGCAATTGATTTAAAATAACAAACATGTCATACTTACCTGCTTTGTGCAACGGTTTTGCATGGCCCGGAACCTCCTCTTCTCGGGTCATCTCTGGCACTGATGGCTTCTATTAAGTGCCCCCATAGCAAGCCACTTGCTATATGGGCACTTGTGCATGCTTGCTCACGAGCCCCGTATACGTAAAAAATGTATTTTTTCCGTATAAAGTATATTATAGTTCAATAACTCTTCTGCACTATTATCTTGTTAATGTTGCCGCAGATGCTTGATAAACTTTAACACAACAAAGCTAAAATTGTTTGACTGTGAGATGTTCTTTCAGTTATTAGTTATAATTTACAAAAACCTCGGTAAAGAGCATCCAAACAACGCAGATGATGGCTCATTTCACACAGATTGCACTTTTTATACACTCTGCTTGGCCATTTGTTCTTAAAAGTCGTTATGCTAATTGTGGTAGAAGGTCTCCTCCTAGTGGACATATTTTCAAATGTCAATGTATTACAGCGGAGTTTCGGAAATATGAAATATGACTTTTAAGATAAGAATACCCCTAGAATACTCAATCCTCGTGCAATGTAATGAAGGTATTCTGCAAATAAACTATTCCCAGTTTTCTGTGCAGCACTGTTTTCTTATTTTGTGAAGTTTCTGCACAGCGTGGCCATCTCCAGTGTGGGCATCTGAAGCCGCAGTGTCCTTCTTCGTGGATTCCGTGCATGCTGCTTACCCAGCATGCATCTGCCGATCTCGCGCATGTGCAGTGCGATGCAATCTTGGTCAGCTTGACATGGCACGGCTCCAGTAACATTTAACATTAACTTCTATGGGAAATGTTGGTCAGCTTGACATGGCACTGGAGCAGTGCCATGTCAAGCTGACCAAGATTTTTCATAGACGGTAGTGTTAAATGTTACGGGAGCAGTGCCATGTCCAGCTGACCAAGATCTCCCAGGAGCCAATGCAAAGCTGGAAATGATGTACGGCGCCATGGCCCCTAAAGGAAGAAGTGAAATTAGATACAGGCATAAATCAGGTAAGTGAACAGAAAAAAAATAAAAATAAATTGCTAATTCATTTTAAGGATGCACATTAGTGCTGCATGGTGAAGAGTGAAAAATGTGGGTGGAACTCTGCTTTAGGCCCGGGGTTTGTTTAAGCACTTCAATACCGGGCATTTTCACCCCTTTCTGCCCAGGCCAATGTTCAGTTTTCAGCACTGTAACACTTTGAATGACAATTGCGTGGTCATGCAACACTGTACCCAAATGAAATTGTTATAGTTTTTTCCCCACAAATAGAGCTTTCTTTTGGTGGTATTTGATGACCTCTGGGGGGTTTTTTTCTTGCGCTACAAACAAAAGAAGAATGACAAGTTTGAAAACACTATTTTTTACTTTTTGCTATAATAAATATCCCATTTTTTTTTTTAAACTCCAGTTTATGTATTTTTCTACATATTTTTGGTAAATAAGCGTATATTGATTGGTTTGCGCGAAAGTTATAGTGCCTACAAAATAGGGGATAGATTTATAGCATTTTTATTATTATTTTTTTTACTAGTAATGGCGGCAATCTGTGATTTTTATTGTGACTGTGACATTGCGGCGGACACATCAGACACTTTTGACACTATTTTGGGACCATTCACATCTATACAGCGATCAGTGCTATAAAAATGCACTGATTACTGTATAAATGTCACTGGCAGGGAAGGGGTTAACACTAGGGGGCGATCAAGGGGTTAAACGTGTTACATAGGGAGTGATTCTAACTGTAGGGGGAGGGGACTCACAAGGGGAGGAGACCGATCGGTGTTCCTCTGTACTGGGAAAACACGATTGGTCTCCTCTCCCCTGACAGGACGTGGATCTGTGTGTTTGACTGGTACAGGCAATCGCGGGTGCCCGGCAGACATCGTGGCCGCCGGGCATGTGCATCGGCTCCTGAGTGACGCAGCGGGCGTGCATACCCCTAGACACCTGGGAAGTCGAGGACGTCATATGACGCCCGCCTAGGATGGGAGATCCCTCCTGCGGATGTCATATGACAATGGGCGGGAAGGAAGTGGTTAACCACTTCAGCCCCGGAAGGATTTGCCCCCTTAATGACCAGGCCATTTTTTGCAGTACGGCACTGCGTCGCTTTGACTGCCAATTGGCAGTCGTGTGATGATGTACCCAAACAAAATTGATGTCCTTGTTTTCCCACAAATAGAGCTTTCTCTGTTGGTGATATTTGATCACCTCTACGGTTTTTATTTTTTGCACTATAAACAAACAAAGAGCGACAATTTTGATTTTTTTTTTAAATATACATAAATAATACATATCCAAAAAATATATATATAAAAAAACAAATTTATTCATCAGTTTAGGCCGATATTTATTCTTTTACATATTTTTGGTAAAAAAATTGCAATAGGCGTATATTGATTGGGTTGCGCAAAAGTTATCGCGTCTACAAACTAGGAGATAGATTTAGTGACGTTTTTATTTTTTTATTGTTTTTACTAGTAATGGCAGCGATCTGTGATTTTTAGCAGGACTGCGACATTGCAGCTGAGAAATCTGACCCCAAATGACACTTTTTAGGGACCAGTGACATTTTTACATTGATCAGTGCTGTAAAAATGCACTGATCAATGTAAAAATGACACTGGCAGGGAAGGGGTTAACACTAGGGGCTATCCAGGGGGTTAAGTGTGTTCCCTGGGTGTGTTCTAACTGTAGGGGGGATGGGCTACCAGGGACATGACAGAGATCACTGTCTCCGATCAATGGGAACAGAAGATCTCTGACATGTCACTAGGCAGAACGGGCAATAGCCTTGTTTACATAGGCAGTTCCCCGTTCTGCCTCTGTATTAGGCGATTGTGGGTTGCCGGCGGAGATCGAGTCCGTCCGACCTGTGGGCACGCTCCCGCAAGGTACGGAGATTCACGCAGCGCTGCCAACCTGCCGCAGTATATCTGTGTACGCTGGTTGGCAAGCGGTTAAAAAAGATGAAATGGCAAACCACCTACCAAATCGCTTATATCCAGTTGTGTAATTCCACAGCACTGGCCAATCAGTTTCTGCCTATATTCACTGTATGTATAATTCAATGGCTGATGGCTGAATTCAGTACAGTATGGATTTTTTTATGTTATTTGGGGAAATGTCAGGCAAATTGCCCATTGAATCCTTTTTAAATATGACCCTAAGTGGGTTTTATCTGTTTATAATGAAGGTCCAAGATCTGCTGAACTGATGGGCCACATTGCATACTTACAAGCTTTTCTATTTTCTATCTAATAATATATTGGTAGGTTACAAATATGTCTACAGCTGATAAAATCACTTTTACTTTATGTTATAAATCCCATGTCATAATGTCATAAAATCCCAATAAAATACATTTACGTTTTTGGTTGTTACATGACAAAATGTGGAAAATTTCAAGGGGTGTGAATACTTTTTCAAGGCACTGTAATTGTTTTTGTTCAGTTATGGGGGCCGCCTTCATTATGTATGGAGGAAGTGCCGATGCTGAGCCCATTCTTGGAGGATCTCAATAGCCCCCGTAGATCCACCTCTAATGTCCAAGCACTCTTCTCTTGGTGACAGATTCCCATTAAAACTTCAGTAGATATTGGGTTTGATGCATTAAATTAAAAATAAAAGTGCACTATAAAACAAACTTAGATTATCCTTTTTGCCCCTGCCCCGGGAGGGGGGGTAAATGATCCTTATAGACTTTTAGGGCAGGGCTGTACAGTGCAGACACAGCCAGGATGGAGAGGGCTTGTGGCACTGGATGTACACAAACCCTTCTGTGGAGGGTAGGATCAGTTAGGTTGGTGGGGTAGAAAGAAATGTTTGTTTCCTAATTCTAACATAATTCATCATTGCTGCTTTTGATTTTATACAAAGAAGAGTAATACTATTGCACACTAATTTTCCATTCACTGTGACTTAAAATCTACTTCACATTCAAAACTCTGGTATGCAAAAATCGATATTTTTATACTTCCTCCTCCGTCTGCTTTGCAGCTTTCTGCTCTTATTTTAACATTTATCTGAGATTTTTTTTTACTGGAGGAAAAACAGGGGCCATATGACCATCATTGCTAACTTTCCATTCACATGCTGGTGGAAGCAGACATGTACAAATGCAAAAAAAAAAAGATTTAACTTTAACTTCCAGCCTGGGCCAATTCTGACATTTCTCTCCTGTATGTAAAAATCAGCTTTTTCTTTGTTGGAAAATTACCCCCATACATTATATATTTTTATAGCGTAGACCCTGGAGAATAAAATGGTTGTTGTTGCAATTTTTTTATTTTGCACAGTATTTGCGCAGCAGTTCATCAAAAGCTATTGTTCACAAAAAATACACTTTAAACACTTGCCGCCCGCCCACCGCCAAATGACGGCAGGGCGGTGCGGCTCTCGTTCTGGGACAACGTCATATGACGGCGCCCCAGAAAGACCGTCCTCATGCGCCCGCAAGAGGCGCGCAGCGCGGCGATCGTGTCCGTGCCGTGTTGCTAGGACATGGTGCAACCCCGATCTCTGTAAAGAGCCACGGCTCTTTAATCGTGAGATCGGCTGTGTCCAATCACAGCCGGTCACATGTAAACACGGAGATGCCGATAATTGGCGCTCCTCGCCTCACACTGACAGAGTGTGTGGCCAGGAGAACCGATCAGTGGCATCTCCTCGCAGGAGGACATCTACACTGATCATCAGTGTCCTGATTACAATACAGCGCCAGTGCCAACAAAACAATACAGCAGTACCCAGCAGTGCCAGCAATCAGTGCCCACAAGTACCACCAATCAGTGCCCATTAGTGATGCCAGTCAGTGCTGGCTATCAGTGTCACCTATCAGTGCTGCCCATCAGTGCCCCTATCCGTGCCGCCTATCAGTGCCTACCAGAGCCGCCTATCAGTGCCCACCAGTGCCACCTATCAGTGCCCATCAGTGCCATCTATCAGTGCCCATTAGTGCCACCTATCAGTGCCCATCAGTGCCACCGCCTATCAGTGCTCATTAGTGCCACATATCAGTGTCCATAAGTGTGGCATATTAGTGCCTCCTCATCAGTGCCACCTAATCAGTGCCCATAAGTGCCACCTCATCAGTGCAGCCTATCAGTGCCCATTAGTGATGTCTCATCAGCGCACATCAGTAAAGGAGAGAAATTACTTATTTACAAAATTTACTGATAGAAACTAAGAATTTTTGGTCTTTTTTTTGGTAAAAAATAAAAAACCAAGCAGTGATTAAATACCAGCAAAAGAAAGCTCTATTTGTGTGAAGAAAATGATAAAAATTTCACATAGTTACAGTGTAGCATGACCGAGCAATTGTCATTCAAAGTGTGACAGCGCAGAAAGCTGATAAATGGCCTGGGAAGGAAGGGGGTGTAAGTGCCCTGTATTGAGGTGGTTAAAGAGTTTTAGTGAACAAAAACACAATAAAATACCCAATTTATGGTAAAGTATTATGATGATGTTACACCGAGTAAATAGATACCTAACATGTCACGCTTTAAAATTGCGTACGCTTGTTGCACTCATGGACATGTGACAAACTACCTACCTAAACAATCCCCATGGGTGACCTTTTACGGGGTACCAGTTTTGAGTAATACAGGAGCTCTGGCTCTAGAATTATTGCTCCCACTCTGATGTTTTTTTTAGCAATACCTCACATGTGTTGTGCAATCACCATTTAGGTGTGAGGCCTATGTGCACGTTCGCATGTATGCCTGAGCACAGGGGGACAGGGTGCTTTAAAAAAATTTATTGTAATATTTATTTATATTATTGAATTTAATTGCTATCCCAAGGGATGAACAACATTTCTTGTGATGGAAACTATCATGACAGGTCCTCTTTATGAAGCATTCTGGGGTCTTTTAGACCTGTGCTGCGGAGTGAGTGAAAACTACATAAAACACAATAAATACAGTGCCCACAGCACTTATCAGTGCTGCCTGTCCCCAGTGCCACCTGTCAGTGCCATCTTTCCCCAGTGCCACCTATAAGTGCCATCTGTCCCCAGTGCCATCTGTCCCCAGTGCCACCTGTCCCCAGTGCCACCTATCAGTGTCATCCTGTCAGTGTCATGTGCCATCTGTTATCAGTGTCATCTGTCATCAGTGCAACGTATCAGTGCCATCTGTCATTAGTGCCACATCAGTGTCATGTGTCATCAGTGCCACGTATTAGTGCATCTGTCATCAGTGCCACATCAGTGTCACGTGTCATCAGTGCCACGTATTAGTGCATCTGTCATCAGTGCCACGTATTAGTGCATCTGTCATCAGTGCCACATCAGTGTCACGTGTCATCAGTGCCACGTATTAGTGCTATCTGTCTTCAGTGCCACATCAGTGTCACCAGTGCCACGTCAGTGTCACGTGTCATTGTCCTGGTGCTCCAGGGCCTTCAAAAGTGTAATAGGTAGTCAACAAGTTAGATGTGTAATTTATGCTCCTAGAACACGTGATGGTGCTCCCTGCATGTTGGGCCTCTCTATGTTGCTAGGCTGTGAAAAAGTCCCACACATGTGGTATCGCTATACTTGGGAGGAGTAGCAGAATGTATTTTGGGGCGATATTTGTCGTATACACATGCCATGTGAGAGGAATAACCTATTACAATGACAATTTTGTGGAAAAAAAAATCTTCATTTTGCAAAGAATTGTGGGAAAAAATGACAACATCAAAAAGCTCACCATGCATCTTACTAAATACCTTGGATTGTCTATTTTCAAAAAGGGGTCATTTGGGGGGTATTTGTACTTTCCTGACTTGTTAGGGTCGCAAGAAATGAGATATGCCACCAGTACATCAGGTGTGATCAATTTTTTATGATTTGCACCACAACTTGTAGACTCTCTAACTTTCACAAAGACCAAATAACATCCACTAATTTGGGTTATTTTTACCAAAGATATGTAGCAGTATAAATTGTGGCCAAAATTTATGAAGAAAAATTAATAATTTGCGAAATTTTATCACAGAAACTAAGAAAAATTCATTTTTTTTTCAAAATTTTTGGTCTTTTTTCGTTTATAGCACAAAAAATAAAAAACCCAGAGGTGATCAAATACCACCAAAAGAAAGCTCTATTTGAAAAAAAAAGGACAAAAAAAATCATTTGGGTACAGTATTACATGACTGAGTGATTGTCATTCAAAGTGTGAGAGCACTGAAAGCTGAAAATTGGTCTGGGCAGAAGGGGGGTTTAAGTGCCCAGTGGGCAAGTGGTTAAAGTGAACAAATCACTAAATTGTGGAAAAATTATAAAGTAAAGAATAAGGCGCTATACATGTTCATGTAAAAAACTGGCACAAAGAAAACACTGCATCAAACTTAAATGTGCACATTAATAAAAAAATAAGCAAGCATAAAGTCCATAAGTGAATAAATCCCAACACCAAAACGGAATGCTCTGAGATAAAACTTCTAGATCTTCCACCACAAGTGCTCAGTATGAAGATGGCCGCTCACCAGAACTGTTTGACCCCTTTTTACAGGACGGTCAAAAAACGCTTTAGGTACACCAGATTGGTTCCGCTAATGGCATAAATCCACTCCAATGGCCACTCAGGAAGGAGCTAGAATGTAAAAAATGACTCCACAGGAGACACGGATGAAAGTCTCATAGTGTAGTAAATTTTAAGTAAAAAAAAACAGCAGCAATGATAGCAGTTACACTCACATGTTGTAGTGCCTGGCACTAGGTGTAAACGGCGTGTGAGTCAGCTGATCCCTGAGGGTAGCGTGCGTTCCACGTCTAGCCCCGAAGGGCAAAGCCTGGTGTGGGGTATCAAATATGGACCCGGAAATGACGGATCCTTCGCTCCAACATATGTTTTGCTGTAATTGGCTCTTCAGGAAGTGATGTTGATATTTGCCAGCACACCAAGGATCATCAATTTTGTCCAAACGTTTTTTTTTATTCAAGAATGATCACATCACACATTGATGTAGTTGCACTGAACCATTTTGTGATGTGATCATTCTTGAATGGACGAAATTGATGATCCTTGGTGTGCTGGCGAATATATACAGATCCATTATCAGTGTTTATCAGTGTGCCAGCTGGAATTCTGCAAGCAAGTGCTGGAGGAAGTGGAGGCGTGTAAATAGACTGTATATAGGAAAGTTGTCCCTGGAGTTGTTCTGAAAGTCAAGTGGGCATCCCATAATTCCCAAATCCCCATCCAAGTTTAATTCCTTCAATAAAATAACAAAAAAAACCACAAAGCACAGAACTGGGCAGACTCCCTGCTCGTGTGTTCAGGCGCCTCCTCCGGGTCCCTCTCTCCTGCTCTACGCAGCGCCGCTCAGCCCAGTGTCTTCCTCAGCCAGTCCTGTGGTGCTGAAAGGAGCCCAGGCAACCATGGATGAGAGCCCTGCAGCCTGCTCATGGTTTGTGAGGTGACCCCATGCCCCAGACATCATCACATATCCCCACTCTATCTCCGAGATCCCTGACCCCATCTCCCCTGGGGACAGGGACACCTTTTTACCTGGGGACAGGCCAGGACCCCATCTCCCCTGGGTACAGGGACCCCTTTTCACCTGGGGACAGGGACCCAATCTTCCCTGGGACAGGGACCCCTTTTCCCCTCGGGACAAGGACCCCATCTCCCCTGGGTACAGGGACCCAATCTCCCCTGGGGACAGGGACCCCTTTTCACCTGTGGATAGGGACCCCTTCTCCCCTGGGGACCCCTTATCCCATGGGAACAGGGACCCCTTTTTACCTGGGGACAGGGACCTCATCTCCCCTGGGGACAGGGACCCCATTTCACCTGGGGACAGGGACCCTTTTTCATATGGGCACAGGGACCCCTCCTCCCCTGGGGACCCCTTCTCCCCTGGGGACAGGGACCCCACTTCTCGTTGGCACAGGGACCCCTCCTATCCTTGGGACACAGACCCCTTTTCTCTTGGGGACGGGGACCCCTTCTCACACTTTGCCCCAGAACTGCTCTTTCTGCATATGACCCATTTTGTTTAACCACGCTGCTTCTTAACATTTGGTAGTCATATCCCAAACAAAATCTAAGTATCTTTTTTTTATAGAAGAAATGTAAGAAATAACGTATACATCATACAATCATTCCATAAACATATTCCACATACACTGCATATATCATTGGAGGAAAATATGCTTATAGAATAGTTTACCATTTGCCAATGAAAAGAAAAATATGTCCCCGGATTTAATTTTAAAAATCTGGTCACCTTACGCTATCGGCACATCCAGACCCGCTCTGATACACATTGCTGATATTGCTGTGAGTGTTCCCTACTGGGTGCCTGCCCACCGGGTTTGTTGAGAGATTGTGCCCCCCCCCCCCCAAAGTTGATGAAGGATTAAACCAGTGGCGGCTGGTGCTCAATATTTTTGGGGGGTGGCGGCAAACAAGTGCCCTGTGCCCCAAGCTCACCCTTTTTTTAAAGCCAATTAGAACCTCAGGCTCTAATCATGGCATTCGAAAAAAAAAAAAAACCCCATTGAAATCCATGTGTCTGGCGCTCTGCATGTAGATTAGGGGCCGAGCACATGGATTAGGGGGAGGCGGCGCCCCTGCACCCCTAATGGATGGGCCCCCACTGGATTTAACCCTTTCACTGTCGTGAATGTAAGTACTACATCTGTGGCAGCAAAGCCCTGTAAACTGACTCATGACTGCTATAGCATCCATTAGTGTGTTTACATGTTTTTAGTCGATTGTTGGCTTTTTTGGGGGAGTGCTGTGGGCAGCTGTGAAGCCATCTGATTACTTCCACACACTGAAAGGTGCCCGCCCCACCCCACCGGACCCCCACCATGGAACCTGCCGCTCTTCTGCCGCTCTTGGGCACCATAGATTGGTCCAGGCAGAAGCAATGTAACTATATAGCAAAATCCATACATGGAGTTCAACTAAGTTTTAAGCTATACACAACACAGCTTAAATAGTTTGACCAAAATATAACATATCACTTTTTATTCATGTATCATTTACAAACAACTCCGCAAAGAATATCCAAACAGTACCGGTTCTGGCTCATTTCACAGGAGGTTATGCTCATTTATAGTTGCTTGCCTCAAACAACACTATTTGTTCTCAAGATATCTTCTCATTGTAGTAAAGTGATAGAATGTCACCCTCTAGTGGATGTATGAACAATTGTTTGATCTGTAGGTACATCATGTACTATTTTTTATTATAGTTTTTTTATATACAGTTTTTATATTGTACTCAGAGTCAATCTGTGGATAGTGTACAAAGGAACAAAAAGCAACAAAGAACATAGACCTGAGTTGTGCCCTGGTCAAGTGGTCAGTATGCCTGAAAGGGGGCATACCCAAGTATGAATTGAAATAAAATGAAAAAAGAAAAGAAAAAGGGAATGGGTGGGTGGGACACGAGATCCTACGACCATAGGAAGGAGAAGAAGGAGGGCAGGCTTTATGCAGCCTGACTCCTCCTACAATAACAGGCTGACCTGCGGTCAGCCTTACACTTGTACTCGGAGTCAATCTGTGGATAGTGTACAAAGGAACAAAAAGCAACAAAGAACATAGACCTGAGTTGTGCCCTGGTCAAGTGGTCAGTATGCCTGAAAGGGGGTAAAAATGACCAGTAGGATGAATATGAAGCCAAATTATAGCCCACTGAAATTACGTATAATCTACCAAATACCAAGCGCTTGTGGTATCTCTAAAGTGGCTCTGGGCCAAACCCAGAGAACAAGACGACCTCCACTTACCCAATACGGCTGAAGTCCCAGGCACAAATATGCAGAACTGCTCCTGTCTCTTATGACCCAAACCCGGGTATAGGCCTGCCTTGAGCACCGAGCTAGTACCCAACACGAAGGAGACCATGGGAATGTGATAGATACGATACGGAAAATATGACCCATGATGAGAAGTCTGCTGATCACAGCAGGAGGGCTACTTTCAGGAACCCTGAGGATGGCTTTAATAGAATGCACAGCAAATAAAGAAAACCTGTCCGGGTCTACTAATGACATGAAACGCTGAGTCCCAATCAGATACGCCCCGACACTGCTGTGCCGATATGAGTTAAAAGAGGCAAAAACCGAACCAAGTAGGAAGCCTGCTGATACTGGCCTAGGGACTGAGAAAATTCAGAACCCACGAAAGCCCCTGAGCCCGTAAAGGCTGCTGGAGCTGCCATGACTGACTAACCAATAGTTCCATGCTTTGCCAACCCTAGCCAAGAGTAGCTAGGAAATAAAAGGTCGTATGCATGGATAAGGAGGAACCACAGTCCACTGGGTAACCTATTTTTGTGTAAGTGACACACCACTGGGACAGCAACATGAACTACGAGAGAAACGTGAGCATACTGAGCAAACCTGCACCAGGAACGTAAGCTACGTGAAGGAACGAAACCCATGTATAGCGCGAGCTTACGAAATGTGAGCAGCCTAAAAACCGAGGCTGCCAGAAACCGCAAACTACCTGCGAAATACCGGTAGCATGAGAACGTGAATTAATGAACGTGTGATGAACATGAGAACGAGAGTAACCTTGGGAAAACATGAGAAACCTGGAAAAAACGAGAGAAACATAAAAGTGAGTTTAACATAGAAACAAATTGCATGAGAAGCATAAAATTATATGAAAAACATAAAATTGCACGAGGAACGTAAATAGCATGAAAACGTAAATAACATGAGGAACGGAAATAACATGAGGAACGGAAATAACATGAGGAACATAAATAACATGAGAACACGTAAATTACATGAGAACACGTAATTTGCATAAGAAACGTAATTTGCATGAGAAACGTGAACTACATGAGAAACGTAAGTTTGTACGAAATACATAAGCAACGTAAGAACAGATGAGAAGACTTGCCACCGAACAAGCCAATTAAAAACGATCACCTCAATCTGTTAAACCCATAGACGTGACGGGTAATCTGCAGTGGTAGAACATGAAACAATTCAGCTGTATGAAAGCAACCAGATAACATTACAAATAACCAGCCCAAGACATAACACCCCTAATACCTGACAAGTATGATGATGTGAGTGCAGAAATGACAAGACCAAGAGCGTAAAAAATGAACCTAATGACGACACCCTCCTACTGTATGCAGTGAGCGAGCCCGAGCAACCTGCCACGCCAAGACAGGAAATTAAAAACGAACACTCAGGGCTAAAGTACCCACAGACCGTGGTGGGTAGTAGTAAAGGTGTAATGGTGAACGTGCACGTATGACGTATGGAAAACAGGCGAGAAGATTGTGGGACAACAATCAATTAAAAACGAAACCTCAGCCCGTACGGATCTGTAAACGTGACAGACCCTGAATGTGAGCACTAGCTAACGGTAATGCAGCGAACAAAAGGCTGTGACATAAAACATATGACATGAACGTAAGAGACATGGGGAAACGAGAGAAGCATGGGAAAACGAGAGAAGCACGGGAAAACGAGAGAAGCACGGGAAAACGAGAAAAGCACAGGAAAACGAGAAAAGCACAGGAAAACGAAAAAAGCACAGGAAAACGAGAAAAGCACAGGAAAACGAGAAAAGCACAGGAAAACGAGAAAAGCACAGGAAAACGAGAAAAGCCCGGGAAAACGAGAGAAGCATGGAAAAACGAGAAGCATGGAAAAACATGAGGAATAGGCATAAGAAGTGACAAATAGCATGAGAACACTATAAAATTTGCATAAAAACACAGTAAAATTTGCATAAAAACACTGTAAAATTTGCATAAAAACACTGAAACTGCATGAAAACACTGAAACTGCATGAAAACACTGAGAAACTGCATGAAAACACTGCGAAACTGCATGAAAACACTGCGAAACTGCATGAAAACACTGTAAACTGCATGAAAACACTGTAAACTGCATGAAAACAACTGTGAAACAAATGACAGACCATGCCATAAAAACACATGACATGAAACGTAATAGACCTGTGAAAATAAGAAAACATGGAAAAAACGAGAGAAGCATGGGAAAACGAGAGAAGCACCCGAAAGAAATATGGAAAACGAGAGAAACATGGAAAACCTTGAGAAACACGGGAAGACGAGAGAAACACGGGAAGACGAGAGAAACACGGGAAGACGAGAGAAACACGGGATGACGTGAGAAGCATTGGAATACGTAAGAAGCATGGGAAGACGTAAGAAGTACAAAAAATGTGAGAGGCGTGAGAAACAAGGAAAAACGTGAGAACCAAGGGAAAAAACATGGGAACCAAGAGAAACGTGAGAACCATGAAAAACGTGAAGAAATGAAAGAAACATATAGGCAAAAGAAATGACAAATTGCATAGGAAATCGTACATTCCATGAGAACACCGTAATCGCATAAGAAACGTAAAATTGCATGAGAACCGTAAATTGCATGAAATGTAATTTGCACGAGAAATGTAAATTACATGAGAAACGTAAATAGCATAAGAAACGTAAACAGCATGAGAAATCGTAAAATGCATGAGAAACCGTAAATTTTCATGAAACCGTAACCTGCATGAAACTATGAAAAACATGAGAAACCGTAAATAGTATGAGAACCGTAAAATGCGTGAGAAAACCGAAAAACGCATGGGAAAACCGCAAAAATTCATGAGAAAAATGCAAAATGTATGAGCAAACCCGTAAAATGCATGAGAAACCAAAAATACCTGCGAAACTGTAACATGCATAAGAAACCGTAAATTGAAAGAAACCGTAAAAATGAAAGAGAAATCATAAATTACAAGAAAACCATGAAATGCATAAGAAACCGTAATTGATTATTAGGAGGCATGATTCCATATTTTTAATTATAACCAGAACAGGGGTGGATGGGGAGTGCTAGTACTAGTAACAACTAGTGACTTCCTGTTGTAGACAGGAAGTGAAGGGAATCTCGTGGTTGGGGGACCCAGATGGCTAATAATAATAAAAGTTAGTTGGAGGTGATGATCGGGGAGGAGGAGGGGGAGGGGGAGGGTGATCATGTGTCTGGATGACAGCAATGAGTAGCACACATCACACACTGGCACACAGGAGGAGCTGTGAAGTGAGGAAGCCTCAGTCACTACTGACACAGAGCAGAGGAGGGGGCGGGGCCAGAGGCAGCCTCAGCAACAGGTCCCCGGCGAGGAGGAGGGGAGAGGGAGAGCGCTCAGAGAGTGACCAAGAGCTTCCCGCAGCGCACACACTGCCTCTCACCAGCCTGGAGACAAGCTGGGCGAGGAGGACAGAGGTGAGTGTGTGTGTGCGGACACCGGCACGGCTCCTATGACGGAGGACGGAACTTAGAGGGCCGCCCGCGTCGCTCCGAGTTTGTAGCGCTGTGTGAGGGAGAGCGATCACTACGAGCGGTGCCCCCCCCTTTCCCAAACCTGTAATCCCGCCGCTGAAATAGGGAGACTCGCTCCTCGCAGCCGCACATCTTCCTGCTGAGACGAAAACCCGGAAGTGACGTCAGACGCACACGAAATCCTATGACCATAGGAAGGAGAAGAAGGAGGGCAGGCTTTATGCAGCCTGACTCCTCCTACAATAACAGGCTGACCTGCGGTCAGCCTTACACTAGCGCCAACAGTGTTGGGCAGACATGAGGGCAGACAGTGAAAGTACAGTTGTTAGGTGGAGGCAGGATAGGCTTCTCTGAAGCATGTGAGTCCTGTGGATTTTAGCTGTAGGTAGTGATTTTTGTAAGGTCCAAGTCTTCCAAATTTGATAAATCGATATTTCCCAATCTGTACTTACAAATGTTTCCATTTTCTCCAGAGATATTGAAAAAATGTGAAACAATTCCCACAAAAAATATGTCTGTAGTTAATGTATTTGTTTTTCCCCAGCTTAAATCTAAGCCTTTCCAACCGTCATTCTCCTGTTCAATGAGATTACCGCTGTCACTAGTAAAGATGGTGTCACTGGACAGGGGAATGCAGGTGATAAATCTAAATGTCACCACATGTTAAGATCTGTACATTCTCCTTTAGATCTTGTAACAACTTTGTAGGGCAAGGGTCTGCCTGATTGGAAACAATTTGATTGAATAGATTATAGAGATTCTTATAGATTGTAAAGCCAGATTGTTTGAGGGTAGTCTGAAAAGATCATGGCCCAACATGTAGCGAGTGACCACACAGACATGAACTTTTATCAGTGCACCACGCTAGGGCCGTCTTTAAGGCAGGGAAAAAGGGGCAGCTGCCCTGGGCCCTGTCATTGTTGTGGGGCCCAAAGCAGCTGCCTCATACTTGCCAACTATCCCAGTTTAAATTCCCTTGTCCCATGAAGTTTTAGTCCCGTGCTGTGTCCCGATATCTCTGTGTAAAGTGCTGCTACTAATGCTGCCCAGCTCTGCCCTATTGTTGTGTACAGGTGTCTCACCTGCAGACCCTGTGTGTACATGTAAATAACCGGCATGGGTATGTAAATAGCATCTGCATTCATATGTAAATAGAGGTGGCATTCATATATATGTATATCATGCCCCCCTGAGGTCATATCCACCATCACCTATACGAAATGCTGCCCACTGGAGAGATAAAGGGGCATGTTAGAAAGTCTTGCCTGCAACTGTGGTCATTCAGCTTAACATCAGCCTGTTCTGCAGAGGTAAGAAAATTGGTGGGGGGAGGGTAGTGTGGGGTGTGCAGAGGTAGGCAGAGAAGGAATCACAGTTTGGGGTACATAGGTGAGCAAGGAGGGGATGTATAGATATAAGGAACGTGGGTGCAAAGATGAGCAGAGGAGGCAGGTAAAAGGGGTTAAGGTTTGGAGTGGAGAGGATGGGGGAGGTTTGGGATGCAGTGGTTAGCAGGGGTTTTAGGATGCAAAGGTGTACTGATAGGGTGGATAAAAATGTAGGTCGTGTGTAAGGCAGCCCAATTATTTCGGTGGGCTGCTCTATGCGCTAGAAATGCAGAAGATAGTCCCTTACGCTTTTTCAAAGTCACACGGTTGCACAACACATGTCAGCATGCATGAGGGTGTCATTGACAATTAATGGCACTGCTGTGTATCTGCTAAAGGGCAGCACATTTCTGTGGTGTCAGAAAGAGATTTTGCATGTGTTCCCGACACACACAAATGTCAACGCAGGCTAAATGTCTCAGTTACATTGGTGGTCAGTGTAAATCTTATCATTACATTGGTGCTTGGTGTAGAATCCTTTTATTCACACTAGTGGCCAGTGTTAAGGTCCCCCTTACATTAGTGGTCAGTGTAAATCCCTCCTTACATGAATGGTTACTGTGAATGCTTCTATTACATTAGTGGTCAGTGTAAATCCCCTTTACATTGGTGGTCATTGTAAATCTTCTCATTACATTGGAGCTTGCTGTACAATCCTTTTATTCACACTTGTGGCCAGTGTGAAGGTCCCCCTCCTTACATTGGTGGTTACTGTGAATGCTTCTATTACATTAGTGGTCAGTGTAAACCCCTATTACATTGGTGGCCAGTGTTGAAACTCCTCTTTATATTGGTAGTCGGTAAAAAAATCAGCAGTGACATGGATTAAAGACGGCCCTGCACCACGCCACTCTTCGAGATGTTCAGCGCTGAAAATGTGCACTGTACAGCTTTCATCCACTCTGCCAACAGTTGGAATCCCCTGCAGTCAAGCTGAAAATAGACAAAGTGGAAGAAGGCTTGAAGTCTTCTATCAGTGGGCAAAGTGATGGCACCAGTCTTCAGGGATTCTGAGGGTGTGCAGCACCAGTGCAGAAGACTTTGCCTGCTGACGGAACACTTCAAGCCATCTTCTTCCACTTTAAATAATAAAAACCCACACCCTCCTTTCCCCTCAGCACTGCCACTGATCCCTTTCTAGGATCCCTAGGAGATTTTTGTTTATTGATGGGACCCCTCACCACAGTCCATGGTGTGCAAGCAGGTGGAGAGTGAAATTGCATGGGGGGGGAGAAAATGTTTGCCCAGGGTCCAATCAATATTAAAGACGGCCCTGCACCACGCCACTCTTCGAGATGTTCAGCGCTGAAAATGGTACATGTGCACTGTACCATTTTCATCCACTCTGCCAACAGTTGGAATCCCCTGCAGTCAAGCTGAAAATAGACAAAGTGGAAGAAGGCTTGAAGTCTTCTATCAGTGGGCAAAGTGATGGCACCAGTCTTCAGGGATTCTGAGGGTGTGCAGCACCAGTGCAGAAGACTTTGCCTGCTGACGGAACACTTCAAGCCATCTTCTTCCACTTTAAATAATAAAAACCCTTAGCGCAACCAAAGAATAGCTGATTGATTCTGTTATCCCGAAAGTCTGTTAGGAAAATGTGTCAAAAGTATCTGTCCACTTAGGGATGGCTGCAGCTCTTCTATTGAGGGTATTGGATTCCTTTTGTGCACTAAAGAAAATAAGGAAGAGAAGGCTCTCGCTGATGGTAATGATGTCTGTATGTCACCCTGGAGGTGAGGGGGAGCTTGAAGAAAGGCACTTGCCAGAAGCTCTGTAGGATGGTGTACAGGCTGGGACAGCTGCAGGTACCACCCATGACCAAGGTGGAATGCAAGCCAGCATTGAAG
This sequence comes from Lithobates septentrionalis, assembly GCA_037952835.1. NCBI lineage: Eukaryota > Metazoa > Chordata > Amphibia > Anura > Ranidae > Lithobates > Lithobates septentrionalis. Next base: position 1,992,666 of record JBBDGP010001523.1, read on the forward strand.
GACTTTGGGGCAGAAGTGACGTCAATGAATAGGGGGGTAACCAGTGGCGGTCGGTCCATAAAAAGCGCAGGGGCACTGCCCCCCCCCCCCCCAAGTTCATAGAACAATTTATTTTTAAATAAATGACAATATGACTAACATTTTTTAACTTCTTAAAGGTAAATGTTAGTCATATTATAATTTATTTAAGAGTAAATCGTTCTTTGTGTGTGTAGTGCACTGTGCCGGGCACCGGACTAATAGATGTCTATTAGGTCTGTCAATTTTTTTTTTTTTAGATTTTTATTGAAATTTTATAGTTACATAAATAATACATACCCTGTTTCCCCGAAAATAAGACCTAGCGTGATTGTCGGTGATGTCTGAAATATAAGCCCTACCCCCCAAATAAGTCCTAGTTAAAGTCCTTGTAGGTCTTTTTTTCAGGGTAGGGCTTATTTTTGGGGAAACAGGGTAGGGCTTATTTGGGGGGTAGGGCTTATATTGCAGCCATCAGTGACAATCACGCTAGGTCTTATTTTTGGGGAAACAGGGTAGTTGTAGCAATGATAATCATGGATAACAGTTGAAATTACAGAAACACAATGCTATGAATTGTTTAAAATTAACAGAGACAGCAAGCAATTCAAGGTACCTATGCGTTAAAGGAACATGAAGTATGGAATGGTAGTTACATTTGTGAATATTAGAGCTAACTTTAGGCAACTTATGAGATAAATAAATAGTATATCAAGGGTGGCGCTCTCCCCGGACACCCCAATGGGGGCAACAGGTCTTTCAATTTTTAACAAGCATGTGATTAGAGCCTGAGGCTCTAATTGGCTTGTTTTACATTGTCCTTCGAATCCTCGCACTTTTGATTTTAGCGAATCAAAATTCACCATTGCGTCACTGGCAGTTTCCGGTTTCTCGTCCTGGCCAATCAGGAGGCTGAAGATTTGGAACACGGAAGCCAGCTGTTATCAGGAGCTGTGACAGCCCAGGCTGGAGGCTCTGTTTGCAGGTAAGGACCTGGAGGGGTTTGTTTGCGTCCCCCAAATGGTATTAGCACTAGCCGCCACTGGTGGTAACATGTTTCAATTCTGCTCCTTTGTCAAACCAAAGCTTGGTTTTATACCCTAAATAAATAGATACACTTAGATGGTGGCACCTTCTCTTCCTTATCTTCTTCCACTTTCACCATTTCCAACTTGACTACAGGGGATGCCAACTGTTTGCAGAGTGCATGAAAACTGTATAGCGTGCATGTGCCATTTTCAGCACTGAACATCTGCAAGAGTGGCTTGGTGTAGTGATAAAGTTTCATGTCTGTGTGTCCACTGCTTCCGCGACCTTTTCAGATTACCCTTATACATTGTATTGTTTACGGTGACCCTTATCCATGAAATCAGGGAATGTCCATCCCCAGTGACAAGATTCCACTATAGATGAGCACAGCAAAGTGTCTTTGGGCTAATAAATGTAACAGCAGGTATTTTGTGGTATCTGCTATTAAGCAAGACATTTACATTTAAATGTTTAACCACATGAACTCCGGAAGGTTCTATCCCTTTCACGACCAGGCCATTTTTTCCTATTTAGCACTGCGCTACTTTAATTGGCAATTGTGCAGTCATGCAACACTGTACCCAAATGAAATTGATATTGTTTTTTTTTTACACAAATAGAGCTTTCTTTTGGTGGTATTTGATCACCACTGGGTTTTTTTTTTACTATATAAACAAAAAAAATTAAAAAAAAGGATATTTTCTGTTATAAAACATATCCAAGAAAAATAAAAAAATACATCTAATTACTTCATGCACCAAAATGTATTCTGCTACATGTCTTTGGTGAATAAATATCCCAATAATTGTATATTAATTGGTTTATGCGAAAGTTATTGCGCCTACAAACTATGGTACGTATATCAAGTAGAGAGGATCCGAGTGATTCTAAGTACGCACCTCATCCTGGTTTTAATTAATTAATAGCAAGGGAAAGATAATGAGATTGTAGCGGTGCTACATACAAATAGTACATATAGACAATATACATAAAAATATATATTTATTTTATTAGTACAGACATATACAAAAGGGTTCAATTAAAATAGGTTAACAGAGCATATATTGGAAATGATGGGTCGCTGGTCACCCAATATTCTAAAAGTGGTGGTCACAGGAGAATGTCTTGTCCCAACATGTTTCGCCAAATGTGGCTTCTTCAGGGGATTTATTCTGGGACCACGAGTCCGTAACCCAGCTCTGGCATAAGTTACAAAAACATATTAGCAAGCGTTAAGATAGCAAAAGTCATATATGAAAACATAAACAGGAAGTTTTTTGTGGTAGCATATATATCCCTGCCATGGCCTGTGAAAAGAAACCGAGTACCCACCTTCAACCCAGCTGGGACGAAGGGCAAATGTATGAGGTATCTCACAAGAGTGGAAAAAGAGGTCCAAAGGTCAAGGTTCGATGAAAAGGGCCATGCCCCGCCACAGGGGGTAAAGACCAGGCTATAAGAAAGCAAGCATAGATTTATTACTAGGCACAAAACTGGAAGTAAAACAGACATAATAAAGTCCAATAAATGGGGCCATCATGGCTCAAAAGGCAACTTACTATGCTCGAAGCTACATGAAAGAAAATTGTGAGGCTACCATGGAGTTATGTTTTCGAAGAGACACAGCAAAAAGTCTCAGTTAGTCCAGTGAGAACCTCTCAGAACACTGGACACTGAAAAATAGAAAGATAAAAAACAAAAATACCAATATGTAAAAACATAAAGGAAAGAAAATTGTAAAGAATTTAATGAAAAGGAATGACAAAGCAGCCTATGATCCAGATCCTTCTAATGTAGGGGATTAAAAGGATAGCATAAAGGAAGGGGTGAAAATACTGCGCTAAACCCAACGTGAAAAGAAGTGCACAAATAATGATAGGAAGCTGCTAACAGACGAACAAACAAAGTCCAAATAGCAATAACAAATAAATAGTGTAGCGCTAAACAAATGTGACTAAGTGAAAAAATGACAACAAAGCCACCTCAAAAAAGCTAAGATTAGACTAAAATAAATCAAAATAGCCTATAAACTCAAAAAGGAATATAAGTGACATAAAACCCAGTTTATGGAGTAATTGTAATGAACTACAATAGTCCAATAAAAAAATGTCCACATGTGTAGTGTCCAATAAATGGAAAGCTTTCTCTTCAATCTTCAACTGAAGTAGAAAACATGTGGTCAAGATGGATGGATCAGAGATACAGATGGATCAAGTATACAATGGTAAACATCTGAAAAATACTCAAATGTGAGGATGGGTACTCTTACCACACCAGGTGGATGCACATACCATACAGCAGTGCATCTAATGCGCTTGTAATACTGGATCCCCAGTGATGAGATGATGCCAAGCTGGATGGTAATACAACGACTGTGACTCCAATCCGCTCACGGTTGGATAATAGTCCCAAGAGGATGATTCCATTCAAAGGAGACAGCAGAAGAACCGATCCACACAATGGGTGATAATCAGAGGATAGCCATCGATGCTCGAACATCGAGCTCTGATCCATCCATCTTGACCACATGTTTTCTACTTCAGTTGAAGATTGAAGAGAAAGCTTTCCATTTATTGGACACTACACATGTGGACATTTTTGTTATTGGACTATTGTAGTTTTATTACAATTACTTCATATACTTTGTTTTATGTCACTTATATTCCTTTTTTAGTTTATAGGCTATTTTGATTTATTTTAGTTTAATCTTAGCTTTTTTGAGGTGGCTTTGTTGCCATTTTTTCACTTAGTCACATTTGTTTAGCGCTACACCATTTATTTGTTATTAAAAGGATTGCGACTGAAAATATCCAAGGAATCGCATGTGTGGACATGTAAGCTAAGGGGGGGGGGGGGGTCATCGCTCAATATGTAACACAGTCGTTAAAATATTAACTTTAAGGTCTTATTCCACCATACTCTAGGATATATCAAAGGGGAACAGAAAGGACCCTTACATGCCACATACACAGAGGAAGGACTAAAGCAGAGAAAGGACAGGAGAAAATGTGAAGAATTCACAGATAAAGTTATTTTTGTAACGCAATAATATACCTAACTCCAGTGCTCCCGTGTGCCAGCTCTCGAGTGTTTGCCGGTTTGAGCCGGAATTAAATACCCCCGCTCGCTCAGCGTCTGACGTCACGGTGCGAGCACGGACAAGGGACACCTACCGCGCATGCGCTGATATGCGGCACTGCCTGGCCTACAAATCTCAGACATCCTAGCAGCCATAGGCGTGCCCGCCGGGTGTGCCAGGTGTGCCTGGGCACACCCTAATCACCTTGTGTGGTGCATATTCCCCCCTGTTTAGACCACTGATATATCATCCCCAAAAAAAATGTTACAAAAGAAAATATTTTTTTGGAAAAGAAAATAAACAAAATTACACTGTCCACTGCCCTACTGACACCATCAGTACATATACACATGCATATGTATCTGAGCTTTGGGGTGCACACCCTAATGCAAGAGGCTGCGCACACCTATGCTAGCGGCAGATGGAATGGTCACCACATGGTATGTATATATATTGGAATTTACGCAGCTATACTGTAATGGCCATGATCAGTGACTTGTAGTGGGACTGTAATAGGGTGGTGGGCAATCTGGTGCTAAAAGATACTGGCTGGGAGGGACACTGACCCTGATGTCTCTAGTGACACTAATACAGTGATTAGTGACAATACTCTACACTGTCACTGTACTAATGACACTGGCTGGGAAGGGCTTAACATCTAGGGCGATTAAGGGGTTAACTGTGTGTCTAACAAATGTACTGTGTGTAATTTGTGCTGCTTTTACTTACTAATCTGGCTGTTTTTTCTCCCTGATTTTAATGGAGAAGAAACAGCCAGATTGCTGTTCAGTGCACACAGAGTTCTATGTGCTTGTAAACACAGTGTGATTGTGTGTGATTGGACACAGCCGATCAGTAGGTTTCAGCCAAAATCATTAGCTGAAATCTGCTGCCAAACTCATGCTGTGTCCAATCACAGCACAGGTTGGCAGGGGGGCACATACATGCGTGCCTCAAACCCAGGAAAAAGGCAGGTAACGTTTATGTACATTGCCATGCCTGCACCTGCCACCCACTTGCTATATATTTATTGTGAGTGATTGTCAGGTGGGTAAAATAGAGGTTCAATTTAAACCTATGCTTTTTCCCCTTGTACTTTTATGATGATACTCCTTTGACTCATTTGACTAAGGCAGGGGCCTGCAAACTTTCCAAACAAAGTGCCTGTTTACTGTTCTTCCGACTATGAAGGGAGGCCAGACTGTGGCCAATGTGTGTAGAAAATGGCCTGGGAGTAAATGTTATTGACATCAGTGGAAGGAATGGTGCCCTATTGTTGGTATCAGTGGGAGAAATAGTGCACCATAAGTGGGGGGAGGAATAATTCCCCATCATTGGTATCAGTGGGAGAAATAGTGCCCCATCATTGGTGTCAATAGGAGGAATAGTGGCCCATCATTGGTGTCAGTGGGGGGAATAGTGCCCTATTATTGGTATCAGTAGGAGGAATAGTGCCTCATCATTGGTTTCAGTGGGAGAAATAGTGCCCCATCATTGGTGTCAATGGGGGGAATAGTGACCCATCACTGGTGTCAGTAGGGGGAATAGTGCCCCATCATTGGTGTCAGTGGGAGGAATACTGCCTTGTATCGGTCGTGGGAATATTGCCTTAAGGGCCAGATAAAGACAAGCAAAGGGCCAGATCCAGCCCCGGAGCCACAGTATGGAGACCACTGGTCTAAGAAATTCATTCTGATATTTTTCTTGAACAAACAAGTGGTCTCTATGGTAGGTTACTAAAGTAGGCATTGTTAGAGACTTGTACCATCATCCAGGAATCTAGAATTGGTAAAGTTGGGAGCCTGATCCCCAATCAGGCTGCCTGAAGGAAATGAGGGCATTTGGACTATTGCGCTACAGTGAAAAATATTACAATAGAAATGATATAACAATAATGTAAAAATCATACAGTGGATTTTATTGATGCAGAAAACAAATCATCAGTTACACAATAAAACATGGTAGCAATACAGGTATATCACCAGCGAAGTCATTGACCCTGAAGGGGAAATATACAGTAGGACAATTGATCTCAGATATCATGTTCCTCGACTAGTTTCGCGAACACTGGCCTCTTCATCAGGAGGGAATCTGTAGATTGTTTTTTCTGACTAAACAGTCTAAACCTAACAAATAAGAAAAATATAATGAGGTTGCCAAAAGACATAAACAATAAAACCTTGTGATACAGCATCATAATTAAGCAAAATATGAATGAAATTAAAAGGGGGAAGGGAGAGAGGCTGCTTACCCATGTCCCAGCAGACCCCAGGCACAGGGCTCCATCACCAAAAAGTGATCCCCTGCGGCGACCCGGGGGAGCTGCAAAGATGATGGAAAGTAATCTGGGTAGATAAAATAAAAGGAATTAGGTATACTGGGGTTGCCACACTAAAGACAAGTGAACCAGTGAGGCATCAGATAGTAGAGGAGATACTAAAAATAAAATGGTGAAATAGTGATAGAAATATGTGCACAATGGAAAGAAGGTGAAGGAAGAAATGGTGAAAATTTTGAAAAGAATGGAAAAGATGTGAAAAATGTGAAAAAAAATTTATAAATAGTGCAAAAAATGAGTAGGTGACAAATTGAGGTGAGGGAGGACCACTTGGGGGGGGGGGGGGGGGGGTAGGGTGGGCATGGCAGCGGGTAAATGGGAAGGGGGGGAGGAAAAACTAGGGGAAACAGGGGGGGTGGGGGGGGAGAAGAGAAGAGGGGGAAAAAAAGGGAAAGGAGGAAGGGAGAAGAATGATAAGATGAGGTGTAAAATGTGAAGTGAGTAAGAGGCACAGTGATACCTGGTGCTAATATAGGAGTTTTAAGGGTTCCCGGGGGAGGCACCACTCGAAGAGCCAGTGCCATGGTGTGGCTAGCATGGAAAGCACTAGGGACTACGGGCAGAGGGTGGAGGCATGATAGGGCATATCCACCCATGCCTGGAGCACCTATATGGAACAGAAGCGGTATCAGGTAAAAAACAACAATGCCATTGCCTTGAAGTAAGGAACTGCAAAATGGTAATGGTAAAGCTGATTATCCCCAATAACTTACGAAGAGCTAGCTGAGGCACACAATCCCGGGGACCGAAAATCCAGACCATCATTGAACAGGCGAATGCCTGTTATATGTAGCTCCCGACCGTGTAACGCTAACAAAAAAAAAGGGGCATGCTGACAAAATGTGCCCATCAGCCTACTCCTTAACATAAAATGTGCCCATCAACGTGCCCCTTTAACTTAAACATGCCAATCAGAATCAGCGTGCCCCTTAAAATAAAATATGCCCGTCAGTGTTCCCCCTTAACATAACATAAGGGGCACGCTGATGGGCACATTTTAAGTTAAGGGGCACACTGATGGGCACATTTTATGTTAAGGGGCACTTTGATGGCAACATTTTATGTTTAGGGGAACGCTGATGGGCACAACAAAATGTGCCCATCAGCCTACTCCTTAACATAAAATGTGCCCATCAGCATGCCTCTTAACATAAAATGTGCCCATCAGTGTTCCCCTTAACAGAAAGTGTGCCCCTGTCACACCCCATATACCTTAAAGACAAAAGCTGGCAGAGATGGCAAGCTGCATGGTGCGGGAGCTGTGAGATACCATACCTCGTGGCCAGCTAGGAGTGAGAGCCGGGACCCGTGAGATTGCGAGCAGCAGGGGGCGGGGCATGCACATGATATCACACCTTAACTCAGCCCAGCATAGAGTAATGCCCTGTACACACGGTTGGACATTATTCGGACATTCCGACAACAAAATCCATGGATTTTTTCCAATGGATGTTGGCTCAAACTTGTCTTGCATACACACGGTCGCACAAAGTTGTCGGAAAATCCAATCGTTCTGAACGCGGTGACGTAAAACACGTACGTCTGGACTATAAACGGGGCAGTAGCCAATAGCTTTCGTCTCTTAATTCATTCTGAGCATGCGTGGCACATTGTGCGTCAGATTTGTGTACACACGTTCGGAATTTAACCGATCGGATTTTGTTGTCGGAAAATTTTATAGCCTGCTCTCAAACTTTGTGTGTCGGAAATTCCGACGGAAAAAGTCCGATAGAGCCCACACACGGTCAGAATTTCCGACAACACAATCCGATTGCACTTTTTCCGGCAGAAAATCTGACCGTGTGCACAGGGCATAAGAGTTGAGAGCCGCAAGGCAGTCAACAGCAGGGGGTGGAGCGCACTCGCAACGAAAATGACTGCTAAGTGGCAGAGATGTGACACTACACAGGTGGCCTGATGGTCCGGACAGGAGCATCGCTTAGTCTGTGTTCGGACCGCGGACCGCCATTTAATGATGGCTGATCTAGAGGATCAGATGGCAGTCAGGTGTAAATGGACAGGTTGTCCGTTTACATCTGATTGTCCATAAAAGAGAAGGGGGGATCAGTGGACAGATTCCCCACTGAGCAGGTAGGCTTCTGGTGGAGTCTGCCCTGGGTGCAAGAGGCCTAAAGCAAAGTGTTAAATCCAACAAAATGCAGTACACATAAGTAGTCCCACTACTAAAATAAACTAAAAAATTAGAACAAGTGGCATGGTTGCACACACCTAATGGTATTTTTATAGAAAATTTGCATAGCTCTTTGCTTAGAGAAACTGCTAGTGCATTTGTTAAGTGTGAATGAGGGCAAATCGATTTTTTTGTGAATAAACAACTTTAGATCCTAATGCCGCGTACACACGAGCGGACTTTACGGCGGACTTTGCCCGGCGGATTTTTCGACGTACTTTACGACGGACTTTCTGAATGAACGGACTTGCCTACACACAATCCACCAAAGTCCGTCGAATTCGTACGTGACGACGTACGACCGGACTAAAACAAGGAAGTTCATAGCCAGTAGCCAATAGCTGCCCTAGTGTGGCTTTTTAGTCCTTCGAACTAGCATACAGACGGCGGACTTTTCGACCGGACTCGATTTCAACGGATAAATTTTAAACAAGTTTCAAATCTAAGTCCGTCCAACTTTTGAGCAAACAAAGTCCGCTGGAGCCCACACACATCGAATTGTCCGACGAAATCCAGTCCGCCGGGCAAAGTCCGCCGTAAAGTCCGCTCATGTGTACGCGGCATTAGAGGAACTAGCCTGCTGACTGAGTAGTTTAGGAAGTGGTACCGTAATATGCCCACCAGATGGCACTAGTACAGCATTATTACCACTAGATATAGCTGAAGATCAAAGGAAATAAGTGTTGAACTATGATCATCAGCTTCATCTAGTGGCCATAATGTAGTATTTCTCAATACAAGTAAAACCTTGGATTGTGAGCATAATTCGTTCCAGAAACATGCTTGTAATCCAAAGCACTTGTATATCAAAGCAAATTTCCCCATAAGAAATAATGGAAACTGAAATCATTCGTTCCACAAATATTTATTCAAAGATCCTTCAGTTTATAGTCCATATAAAAAGATTATAGCAATGTGATAAGTTGTGTAACCATAAAATGTCCATCCACAAATGGAAGCCTCCACAAGGGGATTACAAAATCCATCAGGAGCTACAGAGTATAAAAAGAAGAGAGGCGCCTCTAAGTGTAGCAATATGTTACTAAATGTTGTATCTTCATTAAATGTAACCATATTGCTACACTTAGAGGCGCCTTTCTTATCTTTTATACAAAGTTGTGGCATAAAGCTACTTGTATATCAAGACATCGCTTGTATATCAAGTCAAAATGTATTAAAAATGTTTGCTTGTCTTGCAAAATGCTCTCAAACCAAGTTACTCTCAAACCAAGGTTTTACTGTACCACTATTTTTTTTTTCTATATGACAAACATTTAACCTTGTACCCCTTACTCATTCAAATAGGGCAGTATCTGGGGGGGGGGGGGCTTATTGTTAAAGGGGATTTTGAGATTTTGATAAGCCCCCTACCTACAGATCCCTATAACCACCAGACCAGGGTTGTGGCGAAGAGGCTCTTGTCTTCATCAACATGGGGACAAGGTGCTTTGGCAAAGTATCCCCCCCATGTTGAGGGCATGTGGTCTGGTGTGGTTCAGGACTGCATGCCTGCCAGGCAGCATGCTCAGATAAGGGTCTGGTATTTTGTGGAGACCTCATGCCATTTAATTTAGTTTTTTTTGGTTTTGGGTCCTTCTTAAAACTCTTATCAGATTCAAAGGACGTTGTATGGATTGTGGGGAAATCCCCATGCCCTTTTTTAGGTTTTAAACGACTGCAAGACCGAAAACTGAACTATTCCTGCCTCACCTCCTTCCTGCCCAGGCTGTTTTTCATATTTCAGCACTGTCACACTTTGAGTGACAACTGCTCAGTCATGCAATGCTGTACCCAACTTAATTTATACATTTTTTGAGACAGCCATAGCTTTCTTGTGGTGGTCTTTTGCTATATAATGAAAAAATAAATAACTTTTTTTTTTTTAAAGGTTTTGCTTTGTTTCTGTTTAAAAAATGCAAATAAATAATATTTCTTGACAAGTTTAGGGCAAAGTGTATTTTGCTACATTTGAGCAGATCAGTCCAGGTGGCAGTCAAAAGAATGGTTGATAAACAGGCTGGGGTCAGTTTAGGCAGCAGGCAGAGATGTGGTCAGTATGCAGGCAAAAGATCAGTCCAGGTGGTAGGGAGAAACATGGGTCAATTAACAGGCTAGGGTCATTCCAGGCAGCATCAGGGGTGTACCTAGAGCATTTGGCACCCAGGGTGGATCCTATATCTGGCACCCCCCCCCCCCCCCAAGTTAAAATGTAAAAACTCCCCACTGTGCCCCCTGCATACCTCTGCATCTTTTAATATCTCTTTGTCACTACTGTGTATCCCCTCTCCACAACTGCACCTCTGGACCCCTTTACATTACACAGCACCTTCCACCTCTGGACCCCTTTACATTAAACAGCACCCTGCACCACTAGACCCCTTTACATTACACAACACCCTGCACCACTGGACCCCTTTACATTACACAGTGCCCTGCACTTCTGTGCCCCTTTACATTTCACAGAACCCTGCACCCCTTAACATTACACATCCCCCTGCATCTCTGGACCCCTTTACATTACACATCCCCCTGCATCTCTGGACCCCTTTACATTACACAGCACCCTGCATCACTGGACCCCTTTACATTACACAGCACCCTGCATGTCTGGACCCCTTTACGTTATACAGCACCCTGCACCTCTGGACCCGTTTACATTACACAGCACCCTGCACCTCTGGACCCCTTTACATTACACAGCACCCTGCACCCCTTTACATTACATAGCACCCTGAATCTCTGGACCCCTTTACATTACACAGCCCCCTGCACCTCTGGACCACTTTACATTATACAGCCCCCCACAGCTCTGGACCCCCTGCATGTTACACAGACCCCCACCTTCAGTGCAGATCCCCCCCTTCAGTGCAGACCCCTCCCTTCAGTGTAGACCCCCTCCCTTCAGTGCAGACTCCCTCCCTTCAGTGCAGACTCCCTCCCTTTAGTGCAGACCCCTCCCTTCAGAACCTCAGATCAGCGTGGCACATGCAGGTCCCCCCTGTTTACACATAAACAGAGAGGAGGGGGAGGTGGCTTCACTTTGCTCGGCTGTGTGACATCCGGGACTGCTCAGACAGCCCACGGTCACGAGAGAAGGGGATGGTTGGTGCAGTGGCATCACCCTGCACCCCCGCCCCCCTTGCAATGCCACTGCAACTCTCCTCTCTCCCTGCTCTAATGCTCTAACTTGCCTGTCACCACGCCGCTGCCTAAACCCGCCCACGTGGCGCTGTGACCGCTTCAGTCACGGAGGGGACAGGGGGGGTGCCAGCCTGACACCCCCCCCCCAGTGTGTAGCTCCCGTGGCCCCCAATTGGTAAGCCACTGGGCAGCAGGCAGATCTTGGTCAGTATGCAGGCAAAGAGTCATTCCAGGCAGGGGCGTAACTAGAAATAGCAGGGCCCCATAGCAAAATATTGTATGGGGCCCCCCTGCAAACAGCCCCCACCACAGCTGCCCTAGTGTCAATGCAGCATGACCTGTGCCACATACAGCGTGACCTGTGCCCAATGCAGCGTGACCTGTGCCCAATACAGCATGACCTGTGCCCAATACAGCGTGACCTGTGCCCCATACAGCGTGACCTGTGCCCAATACAGCCTGGTCTGCCTGTGCCCCATACAACCCCACCTATGCAGAGGAAGAGGCAAGCCACCCGGATCAGCAGAGAGCGGGATTGACCGCTGTAATAGCTTTCATTTGAATTTCCTGTCTTTCCGGGGGCTCATCGTCACATAGCCCCACCTCTTGGCCCGACGCCTTTGATGATGTCACATGTCCCGCATTGGATCGGCGTTCTGTCTATCAAAGGTACCAGGCCAAAAGGTGGAGCTATGTGACGTGAGCCCCGGGAACACTTGAAGTTCTAATGAAAGCTCTTACATCGGGCAATTCAGCTCTCTGCTGATACAGACAGCTCGCCTCTTCCTTTCCTCTCTCTTCCCCTGGCTGGGAGACTGTGTCGGCGGTGCTCTTATCCTCACTGGGCCCCACTCGGCTGCAGGCCCCATAGCACCCGCATGGGTCGCAATGGTGGTAGTTACGCCCCTGATTCCAGGCAGCAGGCAGAAGCATGGTTAACCACTACCCGCCCGTAGGATGTCATATGACGTCCTTAGATTGAAGTGGTGATATCTGGATGATGGTTGTAGCTACAGGCATCATTCAGATAGCTTTGTTTTCAGCCAGTAATTCCCTCTAATGTAAAAGCCATCCTAGTGGCTATTTAGCGGCTGGATGGCTTTTACATGCAGCAGCAGGGAATTCTGGAAACCAGAAATCTATGACTCTGGGAAGCTGGAAGCGACATCATGTAATAATAAAAAAAGAATTGAAAGCACCCCGTCCCCTCGTGCTCACACCCAGAAGTGAACGCATACATAGGTTGTGCCCACATTTGTAAACAGCGTTCGCACCACACATGTGAGGTATTGCTGTGAACGTTATAGTGAGAGCAAAATTTCTATCACTAGACCTCCTCTGTAACTCTAAACTGGTAACCTGTTGAGACCCGTTGATCAGTCTCATTGGTGCAGCATTGGAGTGCCGGCGAGGAGCAAGGAGTGTTACAGAGATACAGGTGACAATGAATCCCCAGAGGGAGGGCCCTGGATGTTCAGCAACCCGAGTGTGGAACCAATACCTTATTATATCTGATGATGGCTGTATACCTTCCACATTGATATATTCTAACGTCAGCTTTACAAATCCTGGATTCTTCAACTTTGATAGTAATGAACCTATGTATGCCCAGTCAGGATACTATCATATTACCTATCCTCTGAGGCTCTCACTGAAAGATTTGTACCTTTTATGTGTATCCCCATACCTGTCTATCTATAGGGGGCCATATGTACCATCTGCTCTGCCCCTTGCTCCACCTGACCCACGTCTGTTCCGATATAGAATCAAAATTAACCCCTTGAGCTCCTGAAGAAGCATTTCCCGTAACGCGAAACATGTTAAGCGCAACTCTATCTAGCTGGAGGCACACACCCACCAGCTGCCATTGCTCTGTATTATATAGCACCAGGAGCCTGTGGTGCACCATAGAAATGATTTTGTAACTGTCCCTACCTATATATTGAGGGGTGGTGACACTACTAGCAAAATCCAAAATCCATACCAGACCCTTATCTGAGCATGCAGCCCTGCGGGCCAGGATAGGGGAGACAAGAGAACCCCCCACACCCCTTGAACCATACCAGGCCACATGCTCTTAACATAGGGGGGTGGTTTGCGGCAGGGGGGACTCTGCCCCCCCACCCCACAGCACCTTGTCCCCATGTTGATGAGGACAAGGGCCTCTTCCCCACATGCCTGGGCAGTGGTTGTGTGGGATCTGCGAGCAGGGGGCTTATTGCAATCTCTTTAACAAGGAGGCCCCCAGATCCCCCCCCATGTGAATGAGTATGGGGTACATAGAACCAGTGCTGGGACAAGGCCATTTGGTGCCCAGGGCAAAGATGGCAAACTGCGCCCCCCCCCCCCGGTTTTAATAAAGAATCAATGTCGTTTCAAAACAAGAATATACTTAAAACAATAGAAGTATTGCAGAGTATTGCACAGTGCACAGTATTGTGGAGTATTGCACAGTGTTGCGGGGTATTGCAGAGTATTTCAGGGTATTGCAGAGTATTGCACAGTGTTGGGGGGTATTGCAGAGCATTGCACAGTATTGTGGGGTATTGCAGAGTATTGCACAGTATTGTGGGGTATTGCAGAGGATTTCAGGGTATTGCAGAGTATTGAACAGTATTGTGGAGTATTGCACAGTGTTGCGGGGTATTGCACAGTATTTCGGGGTATTGCAGAGCATTGCACAGTATTGTGGGGTATTGCAGAGTATTGCACAGTATTGTGGGGTATTGCAGAGTATTTTAGGGTATTGCAGAGTATTGCACAGTATTGTGGGGTATTGCAGAGTATTGCACAGTATTGTGGGGTATTGCAGAGTATTTCAGGGTATTGCAGAGTATTGCACAGTATTGTGGGGTATTGCAGAGTATTTCAGGGTATTGCACAGTATTGCAGAGTATTGCACAGTATTGTGGGGTATTGCACAGTATTGTGGGGTATTGCACAGTATTGTGGGGTATTGCAGAGTATTTCAGGGTATTGCAGGGTATTGCACAGTGTTGCGGGGTATTGCAGAGTATTGCACAGTATTGTGGGGTATTGCAGAGTATTGCACAGTATTGTGGGGTATTGCAGAGTATTTCAGGGTATTGCAGGGTATTGCACAGTGTTGCGGGGTATTGCACAGTATTGTGGGGTATTGCAGAGTATCTCAGGGTATTGCACAGTGTTGTGGGGTATTGCAGAGTATTGCACAGTATTGTGGGGTATTGCAGAGTATTTCAGGGTATTGCACAGTGTTGCGGGGTATTGCAGAGTATTGCACAGTATTGTGGGGTATTGCAGAGTGTTGCACAGTATTGTGGGGTATTGCAGAGTATTGCACAGTATTGTGGGGTATTGCAGAGTATTGCACAGTGTTGTGGGGTATTGCAGAGTATTGCACAGTGTTGCGGGGTATTGCAGAGTATTGCACAGTGTTGCGGGGTATTGCAGAGTATTGCACAGTATTGTGGGGTATTGCAGAGTATTTCAGGGTATTGCAGGGTATTGTGGAGTATTGCAGAGTATTGCACAGTATTGTGGGGTATTGCAGAGTATTTCAGGGTGTTGCGGGGTATTGCACAGTGTTGCGGGGTATTGCAGAGTATTTCAGGGTATTGCAGGGTATTGCACAGTGTTGCGGGGTATTGCAGAGTATTGCACAGTATTGTGGGGTATTGCAGAGTATTTCAGGGTATTGCACAGTGTTGCGGGGTATTGCAGAGTATTGCACAGTATTGCGGGGTATTGCAGAGTATTTCAGGGTATTGCACAGTGTTGCAGGGTATTGCAGAGTATTTCAGGGTATTGCACAGTGTTGCGGGGTATTGCAGAGTATTGCACGTTATTTGGGGTATTGCAGAGTATTGCACAGTGTTGCGGGTTATTGCAGAGTATTGCACAGTGTTGCGGGTTATTGCAGAGTATTGCACAGTGTTGCGGGGTATTGCAGAGTATTGCACAGTGTTGCGGGGTATTGCAGAGTATTGCACAGTGTTGCGGGGTATTGCAGAGTATTGCACAGTATTGTGGGGTATTCAGCAGTGGTGGTCACTGGTCATTAACCTCGCCTCAGCCTCCTCCCCCCAATCCAGCCATTTATTAATCTGTTTTTTAGTGTTTACTTACACAAGTTCAGACTCAGAAGTTATGAGTCTGAACTTGTGTAAGTAAACACTAAAAAACAGATTAATAAATGTCTGGATTGGGGGGAGGGGAGGTGGCTGAGGCGAGGTTAATGACCAGTGACCACCACTGCTAAATATCTGAGTCAGAACACTGGCACTGCGCTCTTCTACCTTCCAGATTGAATCCAGCCAGCCAGGCAGCAGCTCCTCAGCTCGGCTCAGCTTGAGATAACAGACGCCGACACGACACAGCACAGCTCCCGCCTCCCTGCGCTCCTCTCTGCGTCCTCCCACCTCGCCTCCGGCCGTGAGTGACGTCACGGCGCTGGCAGAGACAACGGGACTCCTCCGTAGGGGAGTACCAGTGTAGTTGTGTGCTGAGGGAAGGGAAGGGAGAATCATGCAGGAGCGCACAGCTGCGCCCCCCCCCCCCATACCAAATGGTACCGCCCAGGGCACGTGCCCTCTCCGCCCCTGCCTTGTACCGGCCCTGCATAGAACGCCTACCCATTCACCAAAAAAGTGAGTAAAGACACAACAGAAGTTTTTGACAATTCTTTTATTAAAAAAATTTTAAAAATGTCCCCAGGTAGAGAGCCATCATCAGTTACGATGCCTACCACACCGCCGGACCAGAAAAAAGAAAAAAATTAATTATGAAACATATAAAACAATTTGGAGCTTTTTTTGGCTTTGCATAAGTCTGGACAAAGGTGATCTGTTATCTTTAGCTAAAACACTTCCTAAAAAAGATCTATAGTTGGCAAGTCAGAGCAGTTTAAAAGTTCAGAATTATTATATACAATACCTTGGGGAATTGGATACCTAAAATATTTATGATCTATATGCACTTAATTATCTTCCTGTAATAATTTAAAAAAATTCTGAATTGCAATAGAAAGATCTCCCTATTTCTATTTTAAGCAGATGTCACTTAACCACTTGCTTACAGGGCACTTAAACCTCCCTCCTATCCAGACCAATTTTCAGCTTTCAGCGCTGACGCATTTTGAATGACAATTGCGCGATCATACAACACTGTACCAAAATGAAATTTTATCATTTTTTCACCACAAATAGAGCTTTCTTTTGGTGGTATTTGATCACCTCTGCAGTTTTTTACTTTTTGTGCAATAAACAGAAAATGGCTGACAATTTTGAAAAAAAATATATTTTTTTTACTTTCTGCTATAAAACATACCTAATAAAAAATGTAATAAATCAAATTTCTTCATCCATTTAGGCCAATGTGTATTCTGCTACATTTAAAAAAAAAATTAATTTTTTTATATTTTGTTATAAAAAAATTTAAAACGGGTCATTTTTCTCCTTCATTGATGTACGCTGATGAGGCGGCAGTGATGGGCACTGATAGGCGGCAGTGATGGGCACTGATGGGTGGCAGTGATGGGCACTGATGGGTGGCAGTGATGGGCAGCACTACCAGGTGGCACTGATTGGCACTACAGGTGGGCATTGATAGGTGGCACTTGTGGGCATTGATAGGTGGCACTTGTTGGCACTGTTAGGTGGCACTATGGGCACTGTTAGGTGGCACTGTGGGCACTGTTAGGTAGCACTGTGGGCACTGTTAGGTAGCACTATTATGGTGGCACTGATTAGGCAGATGTGCTTCTTCCACTTGGGGACCAATGTCCCTGACATCCGAGCCGGTGATCGGCTTTTTTTTCTACTCGCGCTGTCAGCGTGAGTAAAAAAAAAAAAAAACGATTACCGATCTTTTGTTTACATCATGTGATCAGCTGTCATTGGCTGACAGCTGATCACATGGTAAGGGGCCGGGACCGGCCCCTTTCTCGGATCAGTGATCAGCCGAGTCTCAGTGACTCGATGATCACAGCGCGCCCGGCGCGCGCCCTGCAGGGCGCGTGAAGGGAGCGTGCACAGGGGAGGCCGTCATATGATGGCCTCCCGGGAATTAAGGCCCACGCTGTGGCCGTCATTCCGCCATAGCGTGAATGGCAGGTGGTTAATTAAGTTGGTGACATCATAAGGGGGCGGGGTCTCCGCCTATATAAGTCACAACGGAGCCCTCAGAGAGCAGTCCAGCCGGAGAGAGCGTCGTGTCAACATCTGGAGAAGAGAAGAGGAAGAAGACAAGAAGCCCAGAAGTTCGGACCTCCGCTGGCAAGAGAGCGGCCTAAAGACAGCGGAGGAGCCGGCCGAAGAACTGGAACACCGGGAGAAGAGAGCGGAGAAGAACCAACCGGACGCCGGGAGAAGAGGAACCGGAGGGACCCCCGAAGCCGGAAGAAGACCCCCGAAGCCAGATAAAGACCCCCCAGGAGCTGTTTAATAAATTATTTTAAAAACCTGTGTAGTGTGTTTTTATTATTGACACTTTTTCCCTAGGTGAATGGGTAGGGGTACCAGGGTGGGGGGGCCGGGATCTGGGGGCCTTCTTATTATAGGGGGCTCCTGGATTCCGATAAGCCCCCCCGCCCGCAGACCCCGACAACCAACGGCCAGGGTTGTCGGGAAGAGGCCCTTGTCCTCATCAACATGGGGACAAGGTGCTTTGGGGTGGGGGCCCGCAGGGCCCCCCCTCCCCCAAAGCACCCACTCCCCATGTTGAGGGCATGCGGCCTGGTACGGTTCAGGAGGGGGGGGCTCGCTCGTCCCCACCCCCTTTCCTGACCGGCCGGGCTGCGTGCTCGGATCAGAGTCTGGTATGGATTTTAGGGGGGACCCCACGCCGTTTTATCGGCGTAGGGGCTTCCCTTTATAATCCATACTAGACCTAAGGGCCTGGTATGCCCCGCAACGGGGCTCGCAAAGTGTCAATCTCGCCGATAAAAGCGGCAAGATTGACTTCCTTTTCTAGTCCCGTCGCACCTGAGTCACGTTCAAAATTAACGGACTTGCCGTAACTCCGGCGAAAGTCAGTCATAAAGACGGGCGGACTTAGCCCGCCGGAAAGTCCAGTCGTGTGTGGGCAAGTCCGTCAGTTTTAAAGTCCGGCGCACCTGGCGGACAAAGTCCATCGGAAAGTGTGCCGGACCAAGTAGGCCAAAAAGTCCTATCGTGTGTACGCGGCATATCTCACATTCATACATACACATACTGGAGCCAATTTAAACAGGAGACAACTAACCTACCAATATGTCTTTGGAGTGTTTGAGGAAACCCACACAGGCACAGGGAGAACATGCAAACTTCAGGCAGGCAGTGTTGTCTTATCTCTGGGAAAAGGAAAAAACGTCCCTTGCAGTGGGTCTGCCCCTGCACTACAAGGGTCAAATGCTTGTTCGGGTCTAAGGTACGTTCGTACGGTGGACTGTACCTACACTCCACACTGGAGGTTCAGGTAAGTAAATCTGCTGTTCCAGACCCCTACTCCTAAGCCCCTGTTCACACCGGTGTGATTTGTCCTGCAATTTTGCAGTTCTAAATCGCATGGCAAGTTGCACCTCATTGCTGGCAACGGAACCGTTCAAATAGCCGCAACTTTGAAAAAGGTTTCTTCAGTACTTTTTTCCAAATTCACTGCGACTTGCATTGACTTATGTTAACCTCTTCAGCCCCGGAAGGTTTTACACCCTTCATGACCAGGCCATTTTTTGCGATACAGCACTGTGTTACTTTAACTGACAATTGCGCTGTCGTGCGATGCTGTACCCAAATAAAATTTATGTCCTATTTTTCCCACAAATAGAGCTTTCTTTTGGTGGTATTTGATCACCTCTGCGGTTTTCACCGGACCCACTGATTAGCTCCCGCTGTGTCCAATCATAGAGGGAGTGAGTCACCGGCAGCGTGCGTGCACACCCCAGACCCAGTGCACAAAATCACATACAGCTATAAGATTTCACGCAGGAGGGCCGCCCTGCCGCAGTATAACTGCATGGGGCGGCCCTTAAGGGGTTAAATGATGTCACAAGCTGCAGTGAAATCGGATGTTAAAATCACACTGATGTGCAGCCCCGTAATAGCGTGATTTCAAAGTCACATCTATGTGAACAGGGGCTTAATGAGCATTTAACTAGACAAGTGTTATGTCTTTTGTTACGAATGGAAATTCGGATGGAATTTTCGTTATTTGGAGATTTAGATGTATCCGAATCACAAACGTAATGAATTTCAATGAATCTGAAATAAATTATAATGAAAGGAACAAATTGGTTTGTATTTATTACTTTCATTCGTCGAGGGTTTTGTAAGTTCAATAATATGTTTCACACCCTGTATTGTTATGATTGGCCAAAGTCGCTGTAATGGCCCTCCGTCCTCAACAGGACTATGTTCGCTGTAAATGCTTCCTCTGTCCGGTACTACATGATCCAAAACCCTTTAGCCCACCCACGTAACTCAGTGTAGGGTGAAAAACATCAGACTCTTTATTCAAACACATGTAACCACAGATATACAACTCAAGGACACTCTGCCCCCCCCTCCCGTGGCTTCAGGGCAGGGTACACTGTCCAATAACAACAGACACACAGGTCAGGTTTATTCAAACTTCTCATCAGTAAATTTTTTTGGGGATTTGGGAGTATCATGAGGACCTGTTGGCTCTCGGCAAACTTGTGGGTTCCAGCTTTGCAGTCATACCACGTCTTTTGGCGGGTTTGGGCAGCCTTAAGATGGTCCGCTGCGAGCCCAGCAAGTTGGCCCATTCGCTCCCGCAGTTCTAGGACATCTTTGTGAAACTTGGGTGACGACATGGATAAATCACCCCCCTGGTAGTGAAAAATAGCACTGTGTCATTAATATACAGTGCCTTGAAAAAGTTTTCACACCCCTTGAAATTTTCCACATTTTGTCATGTTACAACTAAAAATGTAAGTGTATTTTATTGGGATTTTATGTGATTGACCAACACAAAGTGGCATATAATTGTGAAGTGGAAGGGAAATGATAAATAGTTTTTAAATATTTGTAAAAATGTGAAAAGTGTGGGGTACATTTGTATTCAGCCCCCCTGAGTCAATAATTTGTGGAACCTCCTTTCACTGCAATTACAGCTGCAAGTCTTTTTGGGGATGTCTCTACCAGCTTGGCACATCTAGAGTGAAATGTTTGCCTATTCTTCTTTGCAAAATATCTCAAGCTCTGTCAGATTGGATGGAGTGCATCTGTGAGCAGCAATTTTCAAGTCTTGCCACAGATTCTCAATTGGATTTAGGTCTGGACTTTGACTGGGCCATTCTAACACATGAATATGCTTTGATCTAAACCATTGGTGTGTTCAGGGTGATGTGCAGTGTTAGTTTTCCACCACACATAGCGGTTTGCTTTTAGGCCAAAAAGTTAAAGTTTGTTGTGTCCCCCAGATGGCTTCTCACAAACTGCAAACAGGACTTCTTATGGCTTTCTTTCAACAATGGCTTTCTTCTTGCCACTCTTCCATAAAGGCCAGATTTGTGGAGAGCACGACTAATAGTTGTCCTGTGGACAGATTCCCCCACCTGAGCTGTGGATCTCTACAGCTCCTCCAGAATTACCATGGACCTCTTGGCTGCTTCTCTGATGAATGCTCTCCTTGCTCAGCCTGTCAGTTTAGGTGGACGGCCATGTCTTGGTAGGTTTGCAGTTGTGCCATACTCTTTCCATTTTTGGATGAAGGATTGAACAGTGCTCTGTGAGATGTTCAAAGCTTGGGATACTTTTTATAACCTAACCCTGTTTAAACTTCTCCACAACTTCATCCCTGACCTGTCTGGTGTGTTCCTTGACCTTTATGTTTATCTTTTTTCACTAAGGTTAGCAGAGCAAAGCAAACCTCTGAGGGCTTCACAGAACAGTTGTATTTATAAGGAGAATAAATTACACACAGATGAACTTTATTTACTTATTAGAAAAGAAGCAATCTGAAAGCTTTATCTTTGTTATGACACACCTCCATCCCCAAATAACATGCAATACAACAAAATGTTGCCCATGGGACTTTAAATGAGGTGATCATAATGGTCAAAACCAGTAAATGGAGTAAGTTGACTAAGTAAAATCTCAGAATTTATGGTGGAAAAAATATATACATAGACATGAATAGTAAACTCATAGTGCAAGTTGTAAACAGCCATACACATGATGATATACAATGTTAGTAATACAAAAAATGCTTCTTCAGGTGTTGATGTCTGTTTATGCAAATTTGTCTGTAATGTAAATATCAACGAGATAGGACATACAAAATTGGTTGTGGTCAGAAAAAAAGCAGGGGGCCTACTAGGACATCCCATACTAGACATGTGCACACTGAAATATTTAGTTTCGGAATTTCGTTTTCGTTCGAAAAGTAAATTTATTTAGTTACTCCCGAAATTCGTTTTTTTACATTTTTATTTATTTCGTTTTTCGTTAAAAATTGCTTTCGTCCGAAAATCCAAATTAGGTTGAATAATCCAAATTAAGGTCGAATCTGTCATTGAAAGCTTATGGTGTCTGTCGAATGTTCAAAGAAGATTCGACGGAGCAGCTAAACCTTACGACACCGTAAAGTTTACCTGCTCCGTCGAATCTTCTTAGAACTTTCAACAGACACCATAAGCCAAAGTACGTGTGTACTTAGTTCTAGCTATTTTACTGCTCCTCCTCTTTGGTTACAATCAGCCAATAACATTCATCATCATTATTTTTATTTATCTTTTCTCCCCTACGTCGAATCTTTTCTCTCTATGTCGAATCTTTTCTCCCCTACATCGAATCTTTTCTCTCTATGTCGAATCTTTTCTCCCCTACGTCGAATCTTTTCTCTCTATGTAGAATAATCTTGGACTAATAGAGTTAAGGTTAGGCACATTCGACCACAGGTTTGATGGACACAGATTGTTATTGTCATCATCATGTCGAATCTCCTATCTATATTGAACTGTTGTAGCAACGAAAATGAAAATAAAGCATTTGTTTATGTCGGATCTTTCGTTTTTCAGACTCTGCACTTTCGTTATCGTTTGTTAAAACGATAACGAAAATACCTGAAATTCGGACGAAAATGCATTCGGATGAAAACGAATGCACATGTCTATCCCATACTTACATCAGAAGATTGGGTCCGAGGGCTACCCCTCACATGGCAGCAGCGAAAGGCATTCCAACCGGGAGCTGAAGAAGTGGGACCCAACACACCCAGACAAAGACCAGGCGGAGGGCGAACATGGCAGAAAAATGTGTGAAAAGAGAGTGTCCCCTGAAGTCCCCCATTGGCCATATGCAGCATAACAACTGTAACAAAAAATTCTATTAGTATATGTAACTGAGTCCGTTAATAACTACTAAAGAGTTAGCTAGGAGTCAAAGTATATGAAAGTATCCATGTAATGTACTGAAGTCCGCAACAATATGGGCAGGGATGCACAAGGGAAAGAAAAAGTGAGAAAGGGAATGGTGTAAGAAAAAGTAACAGGAGAAAATAATAGGAGTCATCATGAAGAAAAAGATACATGATTGAATGATGCAGGGAGTATACGTGTCTGATTCACACAACGTGTGTGCGTCACTGACATGGCATGAATCTATCCATGGCCATCGCCACCCCCTATTCAGGCGCCCAGTCCCATAGGCTCTAATAGGCTTCAAAAAAGGTGACTTGCGAGCGCAAAGCATTGTGCTTGCAGTCCACCCAGGTGCGTTAGAAAAGCGAATGAATATTCGCTTTCCTAACACTGAACCGCCTCTCCCGAATCAGGTGCGCGGGTCTGTTACCCGTCACCCGATTGGCTGAAATGACAGGTGCTGTGATTGGACGCCTATCAGGAGGAGAGGACGGGAGGAGACGCATTGATTACACCTCTAGACACCGTCACCCGCTGCCTCACTGAGATAGGGTAAGTGCCGGGCAGATGGCGAGTGGGCGGGGGGTCACAATGGCAGCATTTGATGGGCACACTGGCGGTATTTGATGGGCACAGTGGCGGCATTTGATGGGCACACTGGCGGTATTTGATGGGCACAGTGGCGGCATTTGATGGGCACAGTGGCGGCATTCGATGGGCACAGTGGCTGCGTTTGATGGGCACAGTGGCTGCAATTGATGGGCACAGTGGCTGCAATTGATGGGCAAAGTGGCTGCAATTGATGGGCACAGTGACTGTGTTTGATGGCACAGTGGCTGCAATTGATGGGCAAAGTGGCTGCAATTAATGGGCACAGTGACTGTGTTTGATGGCACAGTGGCTGCAATTGATGGGCACAGTGACTGTGTTTGATGGCACAGTGGCTGCAATTGATGGGCACAGTGAGGCTGCAATTGATGTTTTTTTTCAGAATTCTTTAGTTTTTTTTGTGCCCCTCAAGAATTTTGAGCACCAGCCGCCACTGGTACAGACATAAAAAAAGACTACATCATGTAAATTCCAGAAAACATTCCCAGTTTGAAGATTAGAAAGGTGAGATCACTCCATGTGTAGAGTAGAACAGTATAAAAAGGAGACCTATAGCATTTATCTGGCACCTGTGGAGGGTAGACATGGTAGATCCTGGTTTCCAGAATCTCACATCAACTGTGTCACAGGGTTCTCCATGTGGGTCTTGGAGTGCATTAAGTAGCCAGCATTGGAATGGGCTGCTTCTGCTCCTTCCCTAAAAGCAGGAAATTACCATCATGGCTGGATATCCAGGTGTAAGTGGATAAGTTAAAAGTGGAAGGTAAATGGGCTAGAGAAAAAGTTTGCTAGTAGAGGAAGTAGACAGAAAAAAGTAAAGGGGAGGGGAAGTGAATGGGGACAAAGAAGAAATCGGTGTGCGGATGGGATAAAAGCCAAGCTTGGACCCCAGAAAGGTTTCAGCAATCTCATGTTTTAAATAATTTTATTTAATCATTGATTATGGCTATTTAGAGTAAATCATATTTTTTACAGATTGTGGTTTATTTCTTGGTTCAATTATGCATGTATGACCCAGTCAGTTTGTAAGTATATTTTGTCTGGTGCACCCCCTTTTTGTTTTTTATCTGTTGAATGTTTGTCTTATTAGAATTATATACCTATTATTAGCGTGGTCATTTGGTGATGTCAGGAGACACATTATCAAGAAGGTTGACAACTGGCAAAAGCAATGTACAGTGTGTTAGCAATTCTCGTAAAAAGGAAGGGGAAAATACTGCGCTAAACCAAAAATAAAATACAAATAGCCGCTAACACTCAAACAAGGTTCAAATCAATATGCAAAAAATTAGTGTAGCGCTAAAAAATGTGACCATATGAGTGGAAACAGCTGTACATGTGACTAAAAAGGGAACAGTGCACATAAATAAGCGAACTAGTGACTGAAAGAAACCAGTACACAAAAAATAATGTGCTGAAAATACAATCAAATACATAAGTTGAGTGTGTAAAAATATGAATAAATATGACACGAACTGTGATGGTGAAACACAGTAAATAACATGAATAGTGTATCAATGTCCAAACGGATGCGTAGAAATAAAAAAGTTCTTTCTCCCCAATTTCCAAATAGAGTTTGGACATAAGATCCGGATGGACTGGTTAGTATGCCTGTAGACACTTCAAAGGAATTCACAAATAAGAAGTTGGGTACTCTTACCAGATAAGATGGAAACACATACCATACGGCAGTGAGTGAAACAAGCTCATAATCCTTGGTTCC
Organism: Lithobates septentrionalis; assembly: GCA_037952835.1. Lineage (NCBI taxonomy): Eukaryota > Metazoa > Chordata > Amphibia > Anura > Ranidae > Lithobates > Lithobates septentrionalis. The sequence goes on from JBBDGP010001523.1 coordinate 2,018,135, forward strand.
TGGTAGTGCGAAGATGCCACGCTGGATACGCTGATCAGTTGGCGACTCCGGATCATGTGGCCAAACAGCAATAAAACCCCGACAGCCAAGCCAATCCAAGGAATGATGGTGTGAGAGAATGGTCACCAGTACCCAAATATAAAATGAAAGGGAAAAATGGGCTCCATATGGCGCAGGTCAACCAAATATGGTTTAATGAAGTATAAAATATCTTACAGCGAGATGCAGGATATAGGATGTAAAAGTGATCACAAAAATGAAATGAACAAATAAAAGCAATGTGAGAAGCAAGGAGATGCTGGGCCAGCATCTCCTTGCTTTTACATTGCTTTTATTTGTTCATTTCATTTCACTTCAATAAACCATATTTGGTTGACCTGCGCCATATGGAGCCCATTTTTCTCTTTCATTTTATATTTGGGCACTGGTGACCATTCTCTCACACCATCATTCCTTTTTTAGTGATAGCAATTCTCCACATTCTCTGTGAAGGTGCAGTAGGTAGGCTTGTGAAATGTCACAGCTCAGGAAATTCCAAAATCTTTATTCCTTACCTTTTAACTATCAAGACCTTCCATAGAGTATTTGAAGGATTTATAGGCAAAGTGGAAAAAATACAGATTCATAAATATAAAACATTTTTGAATAATTTTGTCAATTGATTATATCATTTCACACATTCTTATGGAAAGCACATAATACATCCACAATATTTACATCTTTGTCCCTAGACTTACCCCAGAAGAACCTTTGTGCTTTATCCAGGTCTCAGTGCTTCACTTCACATATGTAAATGTCATTCTTACTTGGAATGAAAGCCAGATAGAGAAACTTGAAGAAAGAGTGATCCTCCTGACGTGGTAAGAAGAGGGTTTCAGTAACCCCCCCCCCGGTCTATCTTCTCTCCATTTTTCAGCCAAGTCATGTTCATTACCGGAGGAAAGATGTTTGTCACTGAGCAGATCAAGATGTTTGGCTCTCCAAGCACTACAGGATGTTCTGTGTATATTCTCACTCTGGGTATAACTGGGAAGAATTAGACAAAGTCATGTAGGGCATACATCACAGATGCCGGCTGGCTACACATTGGCCTACCTGCATGTTTTCCATCATTACAGGTAGATTTCCATACGTGGTCTGGCCACTCTGTAGTCAACAGTAGCAAACACAGACATATTATGTTTATTTAAGGAGAAGTATAGCCAAAGCTATTTTGATCATACTTGTCTTTTAGGTCACAGGGGTGCACATAGTTCTGTACTCTTGTGATCCATATTCAGCCGGTCCAGACTCTGGAGGGATTCCTGCTTTAATGTCGGGATCCACCTAGATGCCTGACTGGAAGCTGGCTTACCTTCTCAGTGCACCACTAAGAGCCTGAGGCAGTCACTGTAGCCCCCTTTACAGCTCAGCACTCCAGTGAGTGCTGGATGGGGCAGAGCAGAGAGCAGGTGGACAGTCACCACCCTCTGCTCACTGAAGACCGAGAAATGAGCAATCAGTGGTCTTTGATCACTCAGTTCTTGGTCTTAGAGATGACAGGGGACAGATGCAGCATCAGACTGATGCTGCATCCACCTAGGTTAGTATGTATGTATTTAGGTTAGTATGTATCTAGTTTAGTATGTATGTATTTCTTTTAAATAACATGTTAGTGACATGCATGATAAGTATAAAAAACTGCCACTGCCACTCAAGGAACTGAGCTGGCCATTATACTCTGGAGCCAGGAATTGCCTCAGGGTTACCAGCTTCCAGGAAGAAGCAGCTCTGCCCAGCTGTAGGCAGCCTGATCAGCATGTAGCTAAGAATTTCTGTGAACAAGGTCTGACATCTGCATATTTATTTGGCAGAGGAGAATAAGAGAGCATATGGAGCTCTGTGCTGCAAAAGTCTTCAACAGGCGGGTACAGTAATAGTGGTACCAAGCAGGAGACAGTTGAGGCTGGGAAATAATATTTTGCGCTGTGTGAAGTTTAAAAAAAAAATCAATAGGCTTCGTTAATAATAGTGTAGATCTAGGGTGTCCAACCTGCGGGGCCCACGGGTCACATGTGGCCCAAGACGACTATAAATGCGGTCCCACACAAAATCATAAACTTACTTAAAAATGCAGATTTTTGGGGGGGATTTTTTGTAAAAATGTGTTTACACTTAGCGAACACATGCTTCCAAAGATAAATTTGTCAGTGTGTCTTTACTGGACCTTTATATAGTTTTATCTTCCCAAAGAAAAACATCCCATTCTTTATCACACCTTATTCATGTTATCAGTTTTCAGCATCTCACCTTTATGAGCAATTATTTTCAAGGATGAAACACAGGAAGTGCAAAATTAGTACCAAAATATCAGATGAGCACCTTGAGAATTCATTGAGAATTGCTACTACATCCATCCAACCAGATATTGATGTGTTAGTTTATCAAAAACAGTGTCAAATATTTTATGTTGCCCTCTTTTACTTTTATAATAAAAAAATGTTACAAAAAAAATAAAGTTTCATTACTCAGATAGGTACATTATCTATATCAGTGATTGTTACCTTATGATTTCAGACTTTTCCTGCTCATCGCAGACCCTTATGCCCGGTACACACGGTCAGACATTGATCGGACATTCCGACAACAAAATCCATGGATTTTTTCCGACGGATGTTGGCTCAAACTTGTCTTGCATACACACGGTCACACAAAGTTGTTGGAAAATCCGATCATTCTGAACGCGGTGACGTAAAACACGTACATCGGGACTATAAATGGGGCAGTAGCCAATAGCTTTCATCTCTTTATTTATTCTGAGCATGCGTGGCACTTTGTGCATCGGATTTGTGTACACACGATCAGAAATTCCGACAGCGGTTTTTGTTGTCGGAAAATTTTATAGCCTGCTCTCAAACTTTGTGTGTCGGAAAATCCGATGAAAAATGTGTGATGGAGCCTACACACAGTCCTGTAAGTGTATTTTATGTGCAGCTCATAACAATTCCTCTTCGTTCAATGTGGTCCAGGAAGGTCAAAAGATTGGACACCCCGTGGTATAGACATTTAATTAACTGAGCTTCAATGTCAATAGTGTGCAAATAAAAATTAGTTGTAGTAATGTAAATTAAGTAAGAATATGCTTAAGGTAAATCTAAACCCAATCACTAAAATCTCATGAAAGCTTTCAAATGTTAATGCAATTTGAAAAGTTGAGTTCAAATGTTTTTTAATTAAAGCTGACTGCAGTCTATTTTTCCATAAATCCCCTGCAATGACTACCTCCTCAGAGGAAAGTGCTGTCCCAATGAAACGGCTCAGCCAGTGTGGCGCTACAACTAGTCAGTGACCTCGACACAAAAATGATTAACCTGGACGATCGAATCCTTCTTCTACGTTTGAAACATCTGCATGGCAAGACTTCCGTATAGTTTTTGGGGTTAAGACATTGGGGTTGATGTACTAAAACTGGAGTGCGCAAAATCTGGTGTGAGATTAGTTAAACCCACAAGCGCTTTTTTTTTTTTTTACCACTACTATTCCTTTATACTGACTTTTAAAATATACAAATGCAGAAATGTAGAAATTGTATGAAATATTTAGCACTGGGAAACACTTTTTGAAAGATAAAAAGTGCATTTTATATACAACTATATAGATCAGACCAAAATGAGGGACAAAGGAGGAAGAAAGAGGAACAGAGGGACATTGTTCCAAATCAGGGACAGTCTCTCAAAATTAGGGACAGTTGAGAGCTATGGGGTAATTGTGCTTGCAATGAATTCTGACTAATCTCAGAAGTTTCTCAAACTGATGACAAAAGCACGTTCCATTTGCCCATCAAAGCTCGTCTACACTGGCCCTCAGGGTATGATAATTGTTTGGAAGTTGCCAACATCAGTACTAGTGCTAGACAGATGTGTTCAGAAAATAGGCATAGGATTTATTCAGGATTAATCCAGGCAGCAGGCAAGAACACGGCTGATAAACAGGCCAGGGTCAGCACAGGCAGCAGGCGGAGGTCTGGACAGCAAATAGACAAAAGATTGGTCCAGGCAGCACATAAAAACATGGTCAATTAACAGACTGGGGTCAGTTTAGGCGGCAGGCAGCTGTGTTGTTAGTATGCAAGAAAAAGGTCAGTCCAGGTGGCAAGCAAATACGTGCTTGTTAAAAAAAAATGGGGTCAGTTTAGGTGGAACGCAGGGACATGGTTGGTATGCAAGTAAAGTATCGGTCCGGGTGGTAGGCAGAAACGTGGTCGATTAACAGGCCAGTTTCAATTCAGGTGGCAGGCAGAGACAAGTTCAGAATACAGGCAAAATGGTCTGTCCAGGCAGCAGGCAGAAACATGGTTGATAAAATAGGCAAATGGTCAGTACACATGACATTGGATACAGGCAAAATGCAGGTAGTTAGACATAGGAGAAGCACCTTCACTATACCTTTACTAAGACCGTAGTGTGGTATGGTAGCAACAGAAGTAGTCTACTATGCAGAGGCCAGGTTGAGAGGAACATTGGGAACAATAGTAAAGTGTGTCATGTCTTACTCCATCTTTGGTGCATACACAGCATTTGTAGGGGGTTCAGCCTTTTTTTGGTACAAAGGTAACATAGTAGGGAAGTGTCTCTCATACAGCCTGCTGACTGCATCAGAGCAAATGTTTCAATGTTGCTGGTAAATAACAGCTGTTATAAACTTTTCTTGGTAATTAAGAAAGGAGCCAGCACTTCCTGTGGCCCCATGGAAGGGTAGATGGACACTTTTTTATACCAGTGGGTGGATCATCTGGTTGCCTCATTTGGCCATTATAATCTACACCTACCATGAATTTATTGTAGTCATGCACACAAAGTGGTTTTTGGAGCAGTCTGTGCCTTCCCCAGATTTCCACTGAGGTGTCTTTGTGGATGGAGGAGAGGACAGAGAACTTCCTTCCATTTAGGAATTTCTTTGTTGCAAAAACTTTCTGACTCCCCCTTTTCATCTTTGTGGTGACCAGACTTTGTGGGAAGGCCTTGTGATTTGCTCGCACTGTACCACAAGCTACAGTTTGCTGCAAACTAATATATCAAGATAATGGCAGACTAGCAAATTGTCCACAGAGATGGTATCCATAATGGTAGCACAGTTGCTGTTGTACACTGGCCTGATACTGGTACAGATGTGGCTTGCTGCACTGGTGACACTGGTACAGATTTTGCTGGCTGCAATGATGACACTGTACTGGTGTGACAGTGATCAGGTAAAGATGTTGCTGGCTGCACTGGTGACAATGATATATATGTACTGGTGTGAAGATGATCAGGCACAGATGTTGCTGGTTGCACTGGTGACGCTGTACTGGTGTGAAGTTGATCAGGCACAGATGTTGCTGGATGCACTGGTGACACTGTACTGGTGTGAAGGTGATCAGGCACAGATGTTGCTGGTTGCACTGGTGACACTGTACTGGTGTGAAGGTGATCAGGCACAGATGATGCTGGTTGCACTGGTGACACTGTACTGGTGTGAAGGTGATCAGGCACAGATGATGCTGGTTGCACTGGTGACACTGTACTGGTGTGAAGGTGATCAGGCACAGATGTTGCTGGTTGCACTGGTGACACTGTACTGGTGTGAAGGTGATCAGGCACAGATGATGCTGGTTGCACTGGTGACACTGTACTGGTGTGAAGGTGATCAGGCACAGATGTTGCTGGTTGCACTGGTGACACTGTACTGGTGTGAAGGTGATCAGGCACAGATGTTGCTGGTTGCACTGGTGACGCTGTACTGGTGTGAAGGTGATCAGGCACAGATGTTGCTGGTTGCACTGGTGACGCTGTACTGGTGTGAAGGTGATCAGGCACAGATGTTGCTGGTTGCACTGGTGACGCTGTACTGGTGTGAAGGTGATCAGGCACAGATGTTGCTGGTTGCACTGATGACGCTGTACTGGTGTGAAGGTGATCAGGCACAGATGTTGCTGGTTGCACTGGTGACACTGTACTGGTGTGAAGGTGATCAGGCACAGATGTTGCTGGTTGCACTGGTGACACTGTACTGGTGTGAAGGTGATCAGGCACAGATGTTGCTGGTTGCACTGGTGACACTGTACTGGTGTGAAGGTGATCAGGCACAGATGTTGCTGGTTGCACTGGTGACGCTGTACTGGTGTGAAGGTGATCAGGCACAGATGTTACTGGATGCACTGGTGACACTGTACTGGTGTGAAGGTGATTAGGCACAGATGTTGCTGGATGCACTGGTGACGCTGTACTGGTGTGAAGGTGATCAGGCACAGATGTTGCTGGTTGCATTGGTGACACTGTACTGGTGTGAAGGTGATCAGGCACAGATGTTGCTGGTTGCATTGGTGACACTGTACTGGTGTGAAGGTGATCAAGCACAGATGTTGCTGGTTGCATTGGTGACAATGTACTGGTGTGAAGGTGATCAGGCACAGATGTTGCTGGTTGCACTGGTGACACTGTACTGGTGTGAAGGTGATCAGGCACAGATGTTGCTGGTTGCACTGGTGACACTGTACTGGTGTGAAGGTGATCAGGCACAGATGTTGCTGGATGCACTGGTGACACTGTACTGGTGTGAAGGTGATCAGGCACAGATGTTGCTGGTTGCACTGGTGACACTGTACTGGTGTGAAGGTGATCAGGCACAGATGTTGCTGGATGCACTGGTGACGCTGTACTGGTGTGAAGGTGATCAGGCACAGATGTTGCTGGTTGCACTGGTGACGCTGTACTGGTGTGAAGGTGATCAGGCACAGATGTTGCTGGTTGCACTGGTGACACTGTACTGGTGTGAAGGTGATCAGGCACAGATGTTGCTGGATGCACTGGTGACGCTGTACTGGTGTGAAGGTGATCAGGCACAGATGTTGCTGGTTGCACTGGTGACACTGTACTGGTGTGAAGGTGATCAGGCACAGATGTTGCTAGTTGCACTGGTGACGCTGTACTGGTGTGAAGGTGATCAGGCACAGATGTTGCTGGTTGCATTGGTGACGCTGTACTGGTGTGGCGATGTTCAGGTACAGATTTTGATGGCTGCACAGATGACACTGTACCAGTGTGATGTTAATAGGTTACTAATGTGATGATGATGAGGTACAGATGTTGATGGTTGCACTGCTGACACTGGTACAGGTGTGGCTAGCAATCAGGGATACAGTGGATGGTTGCACTGGCATGTGGCAGTTTACACTGGTGCGGCTAGCAATCAGGGCACTGTAGATGGCTGCACTTGTGTGTGACACTGGTATTTTAACTGCAAAATCACAGTACTCTCACAGATCGGCTCCTCTTCCTCTCATACATGCTCTCTGTTTGAGAGGAAGGAGAGCTGATTGCCGCAACACATAATCTTTGTTTAGCTCTGTGATCACTGTGATTGGTCACAATGATCACATGGTACAGAGACAATTTTTGTTGACTCTGTACCCCAATTTCCAAGGGACACAGAGATCGCAGGACATGCCCTTGCGCCCAGTGGTGGAACGTATGTACATCCTGATAGGACAAAAAAGCTCCTGCCATCTATATACAATGGCCAGGAGGGATGTGGTTAATGAAAAAAAAAGTAAACTGCAATGTTACTCATTTATTTTAAAATACAATCCTTATATGATATGATTTACCGTATATACAGTACATACTGGCATTGCTCTGAGCTCAGTATGCTGGTTACAGGTTTTAGATTATTATCATGTTTAATTGTCCATTATCCAGGGATCTATGGGGAGCTTTCCTGGGTTACCCTCTAAAATGACAGTTTAAATGAAATATTTGTATGTTATTTTCAGTCAGGTGAAGGTCTATCAATATTCCCTATTTGGCACTTGTGGTGAGCTCAGAAGATCAACTTTCTGTAGGTCCATATTACAGCCTGCTGTGAAACAGGTGTGAATTGGAGAAGATATAATATTACATAGACCGCAGTTAGACACAGAGGGGGGGGACCCCCCCCCCCCCCCAACCTCTCTCCTAGAAGAGATCTGAATTGGTCGGTTATACACAGATTGGCAACATGCATGCAGGCAGTGCTGAGCTTCCTTACCAGAAAGCCCATCATGCTTTGCAAATTAAGTGTCCCAAATACATCCTGGATGAAAAGTGTATTTGTAAAATAACGATGTTCTAGAAAAAAAAATAATTACATAAAAAGTCATTTTTATAAATGTATAAACTTTTCATAAATGCATCTGAGTAGAATTTGTTCCTGTTTTTTCATTATACTTGTAACGATATCAAGTACGGGACATGAAAAGCTGTAGCTAGCTGCCATCTTGTGTGGAAGTAGCCATGACAGTTTGGCTAACCATGTAACCTCACAGAGAACTTTGAACTCTCTCCGTCCCCATCTTAGGAATTCAAAGCTTTTTAAGTTCAACAGAAAAGGTTATCTCAACAGAGAAAACAGAACCAGGTTAAGTCAGTAGAAGAACATTTGTTGTAAGGGCAGTGTTCAGGCCTGTCGTAAAACTGTCACCCTCCCCATTCAGAGACCTAACAGGCCTCGGTCGTAAAATGTCTGAATACACCTCAATAGAATAAGTATGAAATTTCAGCATGTTTCATAACTTCTGACTTAGTAATAGCACAGCCATAATCTGGACATATCTAGCTTCCTCAGATAATATGGAACGTTTCAAGTCCAGACACCCCTATGTCAGGTCATATGGGAAACCCCTGGGACCACTTCTTCCTCCAAAGCAGGCTAAACGTTATAGATATGGCATGTTTAGACTTGTTTTGAAGGAAATCTCAAGTTGAATAAGAATATGGATATTTGGAGTCTGTAAACACTACAGATGCAGATATATGAAAATGTATTAAAAAATCTACCTGGGACGTGGTCATGAGTGTAGACATCTCCCAGCAACCAACCCCTAAAACAGGATGACCAGATGATTGGTTACTGGTCGCTGTCAACACCCCCTTTGATTTGACAGAAAAGAGGAGATGCCAAGACAATGGGCAGTTCTCCTTTTACCATCCAGGAAGAAACATCTGCCAAGTCGAGAACCGATTACCTAGCTCATCGATCGAACTCTGATCAACCCTCAGACATTAATTGCAAGTATTCTCTCTTCCCAATTCTACCTTATTGCTTTGTGGCTGTATATTGTCTTTATCTTTTTGAAACATCTTTTTTCTGTAAATATTTTAGTTGCACTAACTTTGACCTTTTCATAATAAACCCTTATGTTGAAAAGTGTTAACCTTGTCTCTAAAGCTCTTAATGCAAGCTATAAACGAACCTGCCTCTTGAAGGGCGCTACTGTTGTAGAGTAAGACTCTGAGCAGGCCTGTCTGTGGTGGCAGTGTGTGTGGCAGACGCTTATTCTAGAATTATAATTGGTATTGCGAAATTACGAGTCTCCCCCAGCTCGGTCTTTTAAACGGGGGTGGTGGCAGTTAAAGGGTTAATTGTGTAATTAGCCCAGTGACAATCACTCTCAGGTTGCTCGCACCTAGATTGTGGTCCCGCAAGCTGGAAAATCTTTGTGCTGGGCGCAGCTGAGAGTGGCATTGTTACGTAAGTGACAGCGTGGTGTGAGGTTGGCCGGTCCTTGGTCGCGAGTTAGCGAGGAGGGCAGGGATCTGACACCCGCGTTCGTCACATATTGGCTGGCAGCGTAGCGGGATAGTTTCGCATTAAGAGCATTCAGTGCATTGTTAGGAATTAGCTCTGCACTGAAGGATTGTAACCTTTGTGGAAACAGTCCTTAGAGACAAGCTGGTGCATATTTTTGGATTTTTTTTTTAAGAGAGACATACAGCAACAGCTCCTTTCTACACCTTCTTCCTATCTCCTCTTTCTGTTCTATCTTTTCTGCTTGCAACATGTCTGGGTTATCAGCATATAAAAAGATGAGCAAGAATGAACTGACTGTTGAGTGCGCAGAAAGAGGAATTGATGTCGGTGGCAAAAATCGTGAAGGCTTGATACATGCCTTACAGGAGTTTGATATCCGTGCAGACCAGAACCTGGGGGAAACTGGACCAGAAAGGGTTTCCGCTACTCCAGAGCCCAGTGGTTCAGAGGCGGCCTCACCAGATGGGCAAGCAGAGACTGACACTGGAATACCACGGATTGTTACCTTCAAGCCACCACAAGAGCAGGCTAGCATCAGATTGCCTGAAACCATCATAGACTCTCTTCAAATGCAAGAAACTCTACAACACCTCAGGGAGACGGATCCTGTGGTGTACCTGCAGTTTCTGGAACGCCAGGCCGAGAGAGAGGCTGTGGAACGCAGGGCTGAGCGAGAGGAACGCCAGGCTGAGAGGGAGGCTGATCGTCGGCACGAATTGGAGATGGCTAGGCTCCAGCAGCAGCGACAGGCTCAGAACCTCGGATCCCTAGAGCACAGGGATGGCTCTCTGCCAGTGATCCCGGCAGCCAAATTTCCAGTTATGGAAAAGGACAGTGACATTGACGTGTATCTACTGTCGTTTGAAAAAACTTGCCGTCAGTACCATCTGCCCCCAGCACAATGGGCCCGGTACCTGACACCAGGGCTACGAGGCAAGGCCCTGGATGCTTATGTCGAACTGTCAGAAGAACAGTGCGACGATTATGAGGCCCTAAAAGCTGCAATCATCCAAAAGTTTCAGCTAACCCCGGAAGTGTACCGGAAGCGTTTTAGGTCCTTGCAAAAGGGGCCTGGGGACTCATACATGGATGTGGTAGGTCGCTTACGCACCACATTCCGGCAGTGGACTAAAGGCTTGGAAGCCGATTCTTTTGAATCCCTGGAAGATCTTATGATTGCAGATCAACTTTTGCACATCTGTCCTACAGACGTCAGACAGTTTGTGCTGGAGCGAAAGCCAGCCTCTGCCAAAGCAGCAGCAGAACTGGCAGATACCTATATCCACTCTCGGGTATCTGACCATCGCAAGGCTCCTCTGAATGGCTGGAAAGGAGGGAAATCGCACACGGCAACCCCTCCTCTGCCTACCAAACAACTTCCTCAGCAGCCGGAACCTGCAGCTCCTGGAGCCAAGGCCTTCCTAACGGACAAACGCAAATGCTACAACTGTGGGGAAGCCGGACATCTCAGGACGCAGTGCCCTGAGCAGAAGAAGACGACATCACCTGGCCATCCGGCTAGCAACCCTTCTGCTGTGCTGCTCGTCAGTGGGAAACCTCCCGGAACCAATGCCAACTTGCAGCCAGTCATCGTAGGCCACCGGACTGTAACAGGCTTTCGTGACACCGGAGCCGAAGTCACATTGGTCAGACCAGAGGTTATAGAAGAAACAGACATCATCCCAGAGAAGTTCCTTACCCTCACCGGAGTTGGGGGGACCCGTTCCTGTGTACCCCGTGCCTATGTTTTCATTGATTGGGGTGCCGGAAGTGGGATTAGAGAGGTGGGTGTCTCGGAGGAGATCCCCACTGCGGTGTTGTTGGGTTCTGATTTAGGTACCCTTGTTTCATACTATGCCCCTGCTAAGAGCACCCAGGATGCTCCCACGGATCTCTCTGGACCTCCCAAGGTACTGTTTACCGATGTTGGGGTAATATCTGGGCAACCTGTAGATGGACAGAGGGAGGGGGAGGGTGGAGTGGAAGTGCAAGGTCCTCCTTCTTCAGAGACAGGAGAGGAGGCCCCCTTGCCAGTGAAGGTAACTGATGTATGTTCCAATGATGCTGAACTGATAAAGGTTAAATGTGATGATAATGATGATGAGGATAATGATGATGATGATAATGATGATGATGATAATGATGATGATGCATTGCCAGTACTGGTGGTCACTCGCAGTGCTGCAAAGGCAGCCGAGGTGCAGGCCCTGGTCGCAGAACAGCAGGAGGAGGTCTCTGGGCCCTCTCCCTGTTCTGACCCAGTGGACTCCACCTCTGTTGAGCCTCAGCAGCTGTCCATGTTTGCCACAGGACTGCTGGCTGGGACCTGTTGTTCCGCCTTTGAAACAGCACTGCAGACAGACCAAACACTAGCACAGCTCAGGAGTCTAGCTGATCGCCCCCCTGCAGAGAATGACAAACAAAAGGTCTATTGGGACAAAGGTAAACTGTACAGAGAAAATATGCCTGCAGAGGGGAATGAGGCTGACTCTGACCCAGAGTATTCTGCCTTGACTACACCCCAGCAGTTGTCCTTGTGTGTCACCGGACGGCTGGTTGGTACTTGTAGTCCCACGCCTCAGCCAGCACTGCTGAGAGACAAAGGCTTTGCAGTGTTCAGCAGGCCAGCTGTTAGCTCCCTTGCTGAGAAAAATAAACAAAAGCATGATAGGGACAGTGGGCAGAGAGGCTGTACTGGTCTACAGGCAGGAGGCCTGGAGACTGAAAGGGTTAAACAGTTGCTCACTGTGTCCAGTCAGCCTAAGGGGAATGTGTTGAAGGTGCCACCTGATATGGTCTGTGAAGGTCCAGGTGAAATCAGGAAGGCCAGGGTTGGAGTGAAACACAATGGTTTGTGGCCTAACTTGATGTTCACACAATGTCCCAGCACAGCGCCTGTCATTGGTAGAGACCTTATACCTGAACGGAAAGAGTTAGGTGCCCTGGTAGAAGTGATAGCTGGTACTCAGGGAGTGGGCTTAGGCCTTCAGTCCCACTCACCTTTCCTTCCCCTCCAGGCACCCATGATGCTGGCAGTGCTTACAGCATGCCGTGTTTGGGTCATGGGAAACCCTGGGAGGGCACCCCACGGCGTCCACAAGGTGGGCGACCGTGTGTATCCTCCCTTCACCCTTGCAGCCCACCTTGCCTTGCAGGAGGCGCAGACAGGCGGGGCAAAGGAGACTGAGGAAATTATGCAGTTAGGGGTCGTTCAGGGAGCTCGGACAGTCTGGGCGCCACTGGTGGTCTTGGTCCCCAAAAAGGACCAGACGACCAGGTTCTGTGTGGACTACCGAAAGCTGAATGCCATCACTACTGCAGATGCCTACCCCATGCCCCGGATTGATGAGTTGTTAGATAGGCTGGCGGCCGCCCGTTATATAACAATCATGGATCTGAGCAGGGGGTACTGGCAAATTCCTCTGGCCCCGGAGGCTCGGGAAAAGTCGGCCTTCATCACCCCATTCGGATTGTTCGAGTTTACCGTCATGCCGTTTGGGATGAAGAATGCCCCAGCTACCTTCCAGAGAGTCATGAATGACTTACTGGAGGGGCTGGAAACCTTTGCCGTAGCCTACCTGGATGACATCGCCGTGTTCAGCCCTACCTGGGAAGAACACCTGGTGCACCTGTCACAGGTCCTGGACCAACTGACGGCTGCCAATCTGACTGTAAAACCCAGTAAGTGTCAGATTGGCATGACTGATGTGCAGTACTTGGGACACCAGGTAGGAGGAGGTACCCTGAAACCCGAGACAGGGAAGGTTGAGGCCATCCTGGCCTGGCCTACCCCTCAAACCAAAAAGCAGGTTATGTCTTTCTTGGGGACCGCTGGCTACTATAGGAAATTTGCATGTAACTATAGTAGCCTGGCCAAACCTCTGACTGACCTAACCAAAAAGAAACTGCCCAAGGTGGTGTCTTGGACGCCAGAATGTGAGCAGGCATTTCAGGCCTTGAAGGAGGCGCTGGCCAGTGCACCTGTGCTGCAGGCTCCAGACTTCACCCGCCGTTTCCTTGTGCAGACGGATGCCTCTGCCTTTGGATTGGGTGCAGTCCTGAGCCAGGTGGACGAGGCCGGAGAGGAGCATCCCATCCTCTACCTGAGCAGGAAGCTGCTTCCCAGGGAAGTAGCATATGCCACGATCGAAAAGGAGTGTCTTGCGATCGTGTGGGCTCTCCAGAAATTACAAACGTACCTTTATGGACGGCACTTCACTGTGATCACGGATCACAATCCCTTGAGCTGGCTAAATCGTGTTGCTGGGGAGAATGGCAAACTACTTCGGTGGAGCCTAATTCTTCAGCAATACGATTTCACCATCCAGCATAAGAAAGGCAGCGCCCATGGCAATGCTGATGGGCTGTCACGACAAGCCGAGCCCGCAGGAGTCGGTTGCGTCAGGAGGGAAATTGTAGTTCCCTCCCATGCAACCACCTAAGGGGGGAGGTGTAACGATATCAAGTACGGGACATGAAAAGCTGTAGCTAGCTGCCATCTTGTGTGGAAGTAGCCATGACAGTTTGGCTAACCATGTAACCTCACAGAGAACTTTGAACTCTCTCCGTCCCCATCTTAGGAATTCAAAGCTTTTTAAGTTCAACAGAAAAGGTTATCTCAACAGAGAAAACAGAACCAGGTTAAGTCAGTAGAAGAACATTTGTTGTAAGGGCAGTGTTCAGGCCTGTCGTAAAACTGTCACCCTCCCCATTCAGAGACCTAACAGGCCTCGGTCGTAAAATGTCTGAATACACCTCAATAGAATAAGTATGAAATTTCAGCATGTTTCATAACTTCTGACTTAGTAATAGCACAGCCATAATCTGGACATATCTAGCTTCCTCAGATAATATGGAACGTTTCAAGTCCAGACACCCCTATGTCAGGTCATATGGGAAACCCCTGGGACCACTTCTTCCTCCAAAGCAGGCTAAACGTTATAGATATGGCATGTTTAGACTTGTTTTGAAGGAAATCTCAAGTTGAATAAGAATATGGATATTTGGAGTCTGTAAACACTACAGATGCAGATATATGAAAATGTATTAAAAAATCTACCTGGGACGTGGTCATGAGTGTAGACATCTCCCAGCAACCAACCCCTAAAACAGGATGACCAGATGATTGGTTACTGGTCGCTGTCAACACCCCCTTTGATTTGACAGAAAAGAGGAGATGCCAAGACAATGGGCAGTTCTCCTTTTACCATCCAGGAAGAAACATCTGCCAAGTCGAGAACCGATTACCTAGCTCATCGATCGAACTCTGATCAACCCTCAGACATTAATTGCAAGTATTCTCTCTTCCCAATTCTACCTTATTGCTTTGTGGCTGTATATTGTCTTTATCTTTTTGAAACATCTTTTTTCTGTAAATATTTTAGTTGCACTAACTTTGACCTTTTCATAATAAACCCTTATGTTGAAAAGTGTTAACCTTGTCTCTAAAGCTCTTAATGCAAGCTATAAACGAACCTGCCTCTTGAAGGGCGCTACTGTTGTAGAGTAAGACTCTGAGCAGACCTGTCTGTGGTGGCAGTGTGTGTGGCAGACGCTTATTCTAGAATTATAATTGGTATTGCAAAATTACGAGTCTCCCCCAGCTCGGTCTTTTAAACGGGGGTGGTGGCAGTTAAAGGGTTAATTGTGTAATTAGCCCAGTGGCAATCACTCTCAGGTTGCTCGCACCTAGATTGTGGTCCCGCAAGCTGGAAAATCTTTGTGCTGGGCGCAGCTGAGAGTGGCATTGTTACGTAAGTGACAGCGTGGTGTGAGGTTGGCCGGTCCTTGGTCGCGAGTTAGCGAGGAGGGCAGGGATCTGACACCCGCGTTCGTCACAATACTGACTATGAAGAATAAATTCTATGGTTTGTGTATACAGAACATTTAGTTTGGGGACAAAAATAGTCATATTTCATATACAATAACACAGTTAGGACTGAATTTAGCTCTGCAACATTTTACTGTGAAGGTGATTACATCATTTATGTAGACTGTACAATTATTTTGTTTAATACCCATAAATACTGTATATTTCAAATCCTAACCCCATTAGTATTTTTTTTGTTTATTATTTGGTGATAATTTCTAGGTAAACCATACATACAAAGCAAACAATGACAAACACAATATTATGCACAAGTCAGACGGAGCACTTCCGCCTGGCAGCACTGAGGTCATCGGTTCAAATTCCAACCACGACACTACTTGCCTGGAGTTTGTATGATCTCCCTGTGCCTGTGTGGGTTTCCTCCGGGTACTCCAATTTCCTCTGGCTTCTGTCTAAACTAGCCCTAGAATGTGTATCAGTGGCGCCCTGCCCATTAGGGGCGCACGGGCGCCACCCCCCTGTCCATCCATCTGGCCCCCTAATCTACATTCGGGGTGCCAGATACATGGACTCCAATGGGGGGGTTTTGAAGCATGTGATTAGAGTCAGAGACTCTAATAGGCTTCAAAAAAGGAGCACTCAGAGCCCACCCAGTTGTGTCGTGAGACCCGTCACTGGATTGGCTGAAAGGACAGGTGATCCTATTGGATGCCTAGGAGGAGGAGGGAAAGCCGCCATGATGCAGAGGAGGAGGAGGCGCCCGCCTGTCAAACTTAGGCGCTGCCCACCCGGAACCTAGATGGGGTAAGTGCTGGGTGACCGACTGACCGACCGACCACAAGACCCCCGGGGGGGTGACCCGAGCATGGAGGGGTGCCACCGGCCGACCGAGGGGGTGGTTGTTTGCCGTCCCTCCAAAAAAAAAAGACACCAGCCGCCACTGATGTGTATATATGAATGTGAGGTATCCTTAGGCTCCTTGAGGGCAGGGACTGATGTGAATGTACAATATATATGTAAATCACTACATAAATTGTCGGCACTATATAAATACTTGTAATAAAAAAAAGTAGAACATTCCAAATATTTGCTGAAAATTGCAAAAAAAAGCTGTCCTTACCGCTGATTGCTGGCGTGTGGTTTGAGCGCACCATTATTATATCCAAGTTATGGCTTCCTACCTTCATATTTTGCAGAGCATTCTGTACATCATATGTCATGCATTTCTCTTAGCCAGGGAGAGTCCATACTACCTGCTTACTATTCAGATCCACATGGTACAGCTCATTGCCACTGTATTCAAATACATATTCCCTTGTTGGCTTCTGAGTCTGGACCATGAGGGCAGCAAATTCAAAGTAATCCACTGAAAGTGAAACAACAGAAATACATGAGACATGAAAAGTAAAGCATTCACCAACAAACTATACTCCCATGAGTATATATATATATATATATATATATATATATATATATGCATACTCCTATGGAGTACCAAACCGATAAAAATCATCATGCCTATGAGTTGGAGTAGACACCGCCAATGACCTTTCCTTGGGAATTAAGTGATCCACCACATTGGATTTTGTGCCTACTCTGCCAAACTCCTCCTGAGATTAGGATGGTGCCAGGCTTGCCTGGCTGCTCTCCTCTGTCCTTTTTCCTTAGGCATGTCACACACCTATGCATGATCTAAACACCCAACCTGCAAGACTCACTGATATTGTCTAAATATAAGAAGAATGTACCTGCAACTCAGCATGCTTTGTGTATTTATTTAGGATCTGTGCACTAATCCTATGTGAACCTTCCTTGCACTGCTTCCCATGACCAACTCTACCCCGGGCAGACTGGCACCTGACTACACACAGTAAATAGAGCCCTGTTATCCAAATTGCCCCACACTGGCAGGGGCAGGGCTGGCCCTTCCTATATATCTATGGTACACCCCACTTACTACTAGTGGGACCTCTAGCTAGGGATGAACGAACCCCCCCCCTGTTCGGTTTGTACCAGAACATGCGAACAGGCAAAAAATTTGTTTGAACACACGAACACCGTTAAAGTCTATGGGACTCGAACATGAATAATCAAAAGTGCTAATTTTAAAGGCTTATATGCAAGATATTGTCATAAAAAGTGTTTGGGGACCCGGGTCCTGCCCCAGGGGACATGGATCAATGCAATACCAATACCAGACCGTTATCCGAGCACGCAACCTGGCAGGCCACAGGAAAAGAGGGGGGACGAGAGAGCGCCCCCCTCTCCTGAACCGTACCAGGCCACATGCCCTGAACATTGGGAGGGTGCTTTGGGGTAGCCCCCCAAAGCACCTTGTCCCCATGTTGATGGGGACAAGGGCCTCATCCCCACAACCCTTGCCCGGTGGTTGTGGAGGTCTGCGGGCGGGGGGCTTATCGGAATCTGGAAGCACCCTTTAACAAGGGGACCCCAAGATCCCGGCCCCCCCTGTGTGAAATGGTAAGGGGGTACAAAAGTGCCCCTACCATTTCACAAAAAAACTGTCAAAAATGTTAGAAATGACAAGAGACAGTTTTTGACAATTCCTTTATTTAAAGTCTTCTTCTTTTCCATCTTCTTTCTTCTATCTTCTTTCTTCTATGTTCCTTCGGTTTCTTCCTCCATCTTCTTTTTCCTCTGGATCTTCCTCCGATCCTCTGCTTCTTGCTCCGGTGTTCTCGTCCGGCATCTTCCTCCGCAGCGTCTTTTTCCCTTCTTCGTTCTTGGGCGTCTCGGGAACCTCCCATCCATGATGGGAGGCTCCTGCTGTGTGACGCTTCTCGTCTTCTGACACTTCTTAAATAACGGAGGGCAGGGCCACCCAGTGACCCCGCCCCCCTCTGACACACAGGGACTTGACAGGGACTTCCCTGTGGCATTCCCCATGATGTCAGAGGGGGGCAGGGTCACCTGTCACGTAATTTATACGTTATTTAAGAAGTGTCCGAAAATGAGAAGCGTCACACAGCGGGAGCCTCCCATCATGGATGCGGAGCGGCCCGAGAACGAAGAAGGGAAGAAGGTGCCGCGGAGGAAGATGCTGGACGAGAACACCGGAGCAAGAAGCAGAGGATCGGAGGAAGAACCAGAGGAAGAAGGAGATGGAGGAAGAAACCGAAGGAACATAGAAGAAAGAAGATAGAAGAAAGAAGATGGAAAAGAAGAAGACTTTAAATAAAGGAATTGTCAAAAACTGTCTTTTGTAATTTTTAACATTTTTGACCGTTTTTTTGTGAAATGGTAGGGGTACTTTTGTACCCCCTTACCATTTCATACGGGGGGGCCGGGATCTGGGGGTCCCCTTGTTAAAGGGGGCTTCCAGATTCCGTTAAGCCCCCCGCCCGCAGACCCCCACAACCACCAGGCAAGGGTTGTGGGGATGAGGCCCTTGTCCCCATCAACATGGGGACAAGGTGCTTTGGGGGGCTACCCCAAAGCACCCTCCCAATGTTGAGGGCATGTGGCCTGGTACGGTTCAGGAGGGGGGGTCGCTCTCTTGTCCCCCCCCTCTTTCCTGCAGCCTGCCAGGTTGCATGCTCGGATAAGGGTCTGGTATGGATTTTTGGGTCTTTGGGTCTATACCAGACCTGAAGGGTCTGGACCCCCACACCATTTTTTTAAAATTTTGGCTGGGGTCCCTCTTAATATCCATACCAGACCTGAAGGGCGTGGTATGGAATTTAGGGGGACCCCCATGCCATTTTTTAAAAATTTTTGGTTCGGGGTTCCCCTGTGGGGAACTCCTATGCCGTTTTTATCAATGAACTTTTATGTGTATTGTCGGACCGACAATTCATTAATAGCCGCGAGTAGTTTTAAATAACTTTTTTTCCTTTGAAATGTCATTTTGCTGTCAGACTGTTCTAAACACGGGAAACATGCGCCCCTTTACAGGCATACTATAGACACTCCCCAGGTACGAAATTTAAAGGAATATTACACTTTTATTGTTTCACTTTAAGCATTATTAAAACCACTGCTCCCGAAAAAACGGCCGTTTTTAAAACTTTTTTTTGCATTGATCCATATCCCCTGGGGCAGACCCAGGTCCCCAAACACTTTTTATGACAATACCATGCATATAAGCCTTCAAAATTAGCACTTTTGATTTCTCCCATAGATTTTTAAAGGGTGTTCCGTGGCTTTTGAATTTGCTGCGAACACCCCAAATTGTTCACTGTTCGGCAAACTGGCGAACAGCCGATGTTGGAGTCGAACATGAGTTTGACTCAAACTCGAAGCTCATCCCTAGCGGTTACCTAGGAACTTACTGTATACTGTCTATTCACAGCCTTATATATGGTCACATGTAGTGGCCAATTTGGAGAACTACACCAAACACCTCCTACTCCTGTGTTCCTACCCTACAATATTTGTTTGGATCAGTTTTTATTAAACGTTTTATAGGGTTCCCAAAAATAAAGCAACATCCCGCTCCAAAAAAATAGAACCCCCCACGTCCTAACAATTTTCCCAATACTGGGGTTATCCATAAAAAAAACATAACAGAATTTCTGCAGAGGTTGAAAGGGTGGGGGGTCAGCCCGCCAGTGTTCAAACCATATGCTGCACACTGCATCAAATTGGTCTGCAAGGCTGTTGTCCCAAAAGGAAGCCTTTTTGAAAGACGATGCACAAGAAAGCCCGTAAACAGTTTGCTGAAGACAAGCAGACTAAGGACGTGGATTGCTTGAACCATGTCCTGTGGTCTGATTAGACCAATATAATCTTATTTCGTTCAGATGGTGTCAAGTGTGTGTGGCGGCAACCAAGTGAGGAGTACAAAGACAAGTGTGTCTTGCCTACAGTCAAGCATGGTGGAGGGAGTGTCATGGTCTGGGGCTGCATGAGTGCTGCAGACACTGGGGAGCTACAGTTCATTGAGGGAACCATGAATTCCAATATGTACTGTGACATACTGAAGCAGAGCATGATCCCCTCCCTTCAGAGACTGGGCCGCAGGGCAGTATTCCAACATGATAATGACCCCAAACACACTACCAGGACGACCACTGCCTTGCTAAAGAAGGTGAGGGTAAAGGTGATGGACTGGCCAAGCATGTCCCCAGACCTAAACCCTATTGAGAATCTGTGAGGCATCCTCAAACGGAAGGTGGAGGAGTGCAAGGTCTCTAACATCCACCAGCTCCGTGATGTTGTCATAGAGGAGTGGAAGAGGACTCCAGTGGCAACCTGTGAAGCTCTGTTGAACTCCATGCCCAAGAGGGTTAAGGTAGTGCTGGAAAATAATGGTGGCCACACAAAAAATATTGACACTTTGGGCCCAATTTGGACATTTTCACTTAGGGGTGTACTCACTTCTGTTGCAAGCGGTTTAGACATTAATGGCTGTGTGTTGAGTTATTTTTAGGGGACAGCAAATTTACACTGTTATACAAGCTGTACACTCACTACTTTACATTGTAGCAAAAGTGTCATTTCTTCAGTGTTGTCACATGAAATGAAAGAATAAAATCTTTACAAAAATGTGAGGGATGGACTCACTTTTGTGAGATGCTGCATGTGTTTTTTGGTCTAATAATAGTATGCATTTTGCTTTTTTTTCAGTCTTTAAAACACTAAATGAGAAAAACTTTTTTTTCCTACCTAAAACACACTTACCCTGTTACTGCCACTGACACTAACTGACTCACTAAACTAGATCAGGCCCTGATCTATTTATTATTTCAATAGAATTTTTCACAGCCTTCTCCTCTAATAAGGAGAAAAATTTACAATGTAACTTTTTGCCAACACAGACAAGAAACAGCTTTTGGTGGGTTTTCACATTCCCCAACCGTTAGTTTGAGACTCGGAGCTTCCAGCACAGTTTGTCTCAATCTAATTAACACAGGGGTTGATTTACTAAAACTAAAGAGAGTGCAAAATATGGTGCAACTGTGCATGGTGGCAATTTAGCTTCTAACTTCAGCTTATTCAATTAACCACTTCACGCAAGTCGCTGTATCTGTACGTCGGTACTTTGACACTAGCTGTATTTTCAGAAACGGCATGCGGTTCTCTTTATGATAAAAGAAGTCTCTGCGGTGGATTCGCCGCGAGATCACTTTTATTGGGGGCGGGTGAAGCCCTCCTCCCGCCTCGCTCCGGTCAACTCTGCCGCTTACCAGAGCCGTCAGTAGCAGCGGAGACGATCGCACCCTTTCCCCTCTGAGTCTGGATGCCGAGTGAGGGAAAGATGGCCCCCACTCGGCTCCATAACATTAGATGGCAGAAGCGATGTCAAACGTCACTTCCGCCCAATGGTCTTAAAGGGGAATTTTTTTTTTTTTTTCAAAAATAAAAATGACATTTCATTTTTTTTTTTTATTGCATTTTAGTGTAAATATGAGATCTGAGGTCTTTTTGACCCCAAATCTTACATTTAAGTGGTCCTGTTATGCTTCTTTCTATTACAAGGGATGTTTACATTTCTTGTAATAGGAAAGTGACCCAATTTTTTTTTATTTTAAGGACAGTGTGAAAAAAAAAAGTAAAACTAAATAAGTATAAAAAAAAAATTAAAGTGCCCCATCCCAAAGAGCTTGCACGCAGAAGAGAACGCATACGTAAGTCGCGCCCGCATATGAAAGCGGTGTTTAAACCACACTTGTGCAGTATTACCACGATCGGTAGCACGATAGCAATAATTCTACCACTAGATCCCCTCTGTAATTTAAAACTGGTAAACTGTAGACATTTTTAAACGTCGCCAATGGAGACTTTTAAGTGAAGTGCCAAAGTTTGTCGCCATTCCACGACCGGGCGCAATTTTGAAGCGTGACATGTTGGGTATCAATTTACTTGGTGTAACATTATCTTTCACAATATAGAAAAAAATTGGGCTAACTTTACTGTTGTCTTATTTTTTATTTAAAAAAGTGTATTCTTTCCCCCAAAAAATTACGCTTGTAAGACCGTTGCGCAAATACAGTGTGACATAAAGTATTGCAATGACCGCCATTTTATTCTCTAGGGTGTCTGAAAAAAAATATGTTTGGGGGTTCTAAGTAGTTTTCTAGCAAAAAAAAATGATTTTAACTTGTAAACACCAAATCTCAGACGAAGCTCTGTCCTTAAAGTGGTGTTCCGGCCGAAATTATACTTTTTAAATAAAAATACCCCTATAATACACAATGTATTCTAATAAAGTTAGTCTGCAAACTAAGGTCTGTTTTGTTAGTTTATAGCAGTAGTTTGTTATTTTATAAACTTACAGCAGGCCGTGGCCATCTTAAGTGTGGGCATCTGAAGCCAGACTGTATTTCTTCCTGGATCTCATCCTTGCAGATCTCGCACATGCTCAGTGCAGCACAAGCAGTGTAATAGGTTTCAGGTCAGGTTTCCATAGCAACGGCAGTGTCAGAGGAAGTTGCCGCCTCTTCCAAGAAGGCATTGCAAACAGGAAATGATGCGATGGGCCACGGCCAGGGAGCAGGAAGGGAAAAATGAACACAGCAGATATACAGTAGGTGCTGAGAAAAAAAATAAAAAAATATCCAATTTGTTTACAGTGCACAGTTTAGTGAGGGATGCTGAAGAGTTGTAAAAGTGGGTGGAACTCCTCTTTAAGTGGTTAAAGTATCAGATCTGGCTAAATGATGTTACTAAAGTAGCAGAATATTGGTAAATGACAGTTGGACAAAGAACTCTGGTATGGGAGATTGTATTCCATCTTTCTGGCCAGAAAAGAATGAAAGCTCCTGACCCGACTAGCGTCTACACGTCAAGAGTGTCAGATACAGTGAATACAGTGTAGATACAGTGGCTTGCGAAAGTATTCGGCCCCCTTGAACTTTTCAACCTTTTGCCACATTTCAGGCTTCAAACATAAAGATATACAATTTTAATTTTTTGTGAAGAATCACCAACAAGTGGGACACAATTGTGAAGTGGAACGAAATCTTTTGGATTTTTGAAACTTTTTTAACTAATAAAAAAATGAAAAGTGAGGCGTGCAAAATTATTCGGCCCCCTTGCGTTAATACTTTGTAGAGCCACCTTTTGCTGCGATTACAGCTGCAAGTCGCTTGGGGTATGTCTCTATCAGTTTTGCACATCGAGAGACTGAAATTCTTGCCCATTCTTCCTTGCAAAACAGCTCGAGCTCAGTGAGGTTGGATGGAGAGCGTTTGTGAACAGCAGTTTTCAGCTCTTTCCACAGATTCTCGATTGGATTCAGGTCTGGACTTTGACTTGGCCATTCTAACACCTGGATACGTTTATTTGTGAACCATTCCTTTGTAGATTTTGCTGTATGTTTGGGATCATTGTCTTGTTGGAAGATAAATCTCCGTCCCAGTTTCAGGTCTTTTGCAGACTCCAACAGGTTTTCATCCAGAATGGTCCTGTATTTGGCTGCATCCATCTTCCCCTCAATTTTAACCATCTTCCCTGTCCCTGCTGAAGAAAAGCAGGCCCAAACCATGATGCTGCCACCACCATGTTTCACGGTAGGGATGGTGTGTTGAGTGTGATGAGCTGTGTTGCTTTTACGCCAAACATATCGTTTTGCATTGTGGCCAAAAAGTTCGATTTTGGTTTCATCGGACCAGAGCACCTTCTTCCACATGTTTGGTGTGTCTCCCTGGTGGCTTGTGGCAAACTTTAGACGAGACTTTTTATGGATATCTTTGAGAAATGGCTTTCTTCTTGCCACTCTTCCATAAAGGCCAGATTTGTGCAGTGTACGACTGATTGTTGTCCTATGGACAGACTCTCCCACCTCAGCTGTAGTTCTCTGCAGTTCATCCAGAGTGATCATGGGCCTCTTGGCTGCATCTCTGATCAGTCTTCTCCTTGTCTGAGCTGAAAGTTTAGAGGGACAGCCAGGTCTTGGTAGATTTGCAGTGGTCTGATACTCCTTCCATTTCAAAATGATCGCTTGCACAGTGCTCCTTGGGATGTTTAAAGCTTGGGAAATCTTTTTGTATCCAAATCCGGCTTTAAACTTCTCCACAACAGTATTACGGACCTGCCTGGTGTGTTCCTTGGTCTTCATGATGCTCTCTGCGCTTTCAACAGAACCCTGAGACTATCACAGAGCAGGTGCATTTATACAGAGACTTGATTACACACAGGTGGATTCTATTTATCACCATCAGTCATTTAGGACAACATTGGATCATTCAGAGATCCTCGCTGAACTTCTGGAGTGAGTTTCCTGCACTGAAAGTAAAGGGGCCGAATAATTTTGCACGCACCACTTTTCAGTTTTTTAATTGCTAAAAAGTTTAAAATATCCAATAGATTTCGTTCCACTTCACAATTGTGTCCCACTTGTTGGTGATTCTTCACTAAAAATTAAAATTTTATATCTTTATGTTTGAAGCCTGAAATGTGGCAAAAGGTTGAAAAGTTCAAGGGGGCCGAATACTTTCGCAAGCCACTGTAACAGACTATCATTCTGAGCCCAGCATTTTTCATTCTTGTCCCAATTTTGGGTGCCCACTACTGTCTATTGATATGTAAAACACTTTTTACAATCAGCAATTAGTGATCAATAATAACATCTAATAAACATAATTTATTTATTGCCCAGAAATCTGTATAAGATTGCTATACTTGGCACACAAGCTGGGCTCCTCCACTTCTTCCTGGCTGGAAGGCCCAGGTTGGACATCGGAAGCCTCAGCTGGGATGGAAGGAAGAGTGGAAGGAAGAGTGGAGAGGGATTCCCTGACTTCAGTGTGGTCTGACAGAAATCGCAGTCTCTCATAGTACCACAGCCTGGGGACATAAACGTCATCTGCTGCAGCTCTGGACCTCTGGGAATCTGTGACCTTCTTGCGCTCCCTAAGATAAGTGCTCCTCAGGCCACCAGGTTTTTAAATAGGGGATGGTTGCTGTGGGGACCACCGGCTTCACCAACTCCAGCAGTTTCTCCAGCGCTGCCTGCCTCTTCTGTTTATTATTGTAATGTGGATGTCTCACCTGCCACAGACAGGGTAGCTCCCTGTACTTGTCTATGAACAGGGGGAGGAAATTGTGGTCGTTGAACCCATCCATTTTCTCTGCAAGACACAACACAAAACAAACCCTAATGTCAGGCCAAACTCCCCTAATCTTGTTACAATATAGGCTTCCATTTCGAAGCAGTATAGGCCCAAGTTTAGATCCTACCTTCGTTATCACGATCGGCGCTTCCGATGCTCCTTCCTCCGCTCACAGATCGTACGTAAGACGCACGCGTGTTACGCTTTATGCACATGGTGGATACACAGCAGGATCGTGATAATTGTAGCAACGAGGAGGAGGAGGAGGAAAGCACGGATCCGGAAACGTCCCGATCCAGAAGGAGATTTAGGGCTTAAATATGTCCTTTGGGGAGATGTTGGAGATGGTGGACATTCTGAAGAAGGCCGACTATGATGGAAAGTATGGACCTTACCCCAACCCCAATGTCAGAAAGGCCAAGATCATGGCGAAAGTGGTCAGGAGTCTGCACCGGAATTTCGGGGTACGACGATCGAAAGATCAGCTCAGGAAGCGGTGGTTACACCTCAAATTAAGAGAACGTGAGCAGTACAGAAAGATCCGGAGAGTGCTGCAAAAAAGTAAGTAGTTGTGCTGTGTTACTATTCTTTTGATGTTTATTACGTTTGTGCTGCTCCATGTGCTTTTAGGAACTGTTGTACAGTTTAAAATGGCAACTTTCATGTTCATGGGCACATTATTCGTTTGTATAAAACATTTTTCTTTCGGACTATAAAATACCATTGTTTAGGCCATATGCATTTGGCCACCATTTTTACGCCCTATACTTGTCTTAAAAGAATTTGGTTGTGTAGATGTCTTTGTTACTAGAATGAAATGCAAACTAGATTCTGTGTAAGGAGAGGACACATCTGGACGCTGGAGCACTAGTGTGGGACACAAGAACACCATTTTTATTAGGGGGCCACACAGGTGCTCCAGTGTATACTATAGGGGGGGCTACATCTGTGAAGCTTGTACCAAACAGGTAAAGTATTGCAGGATGACAAAGGACACTGAAAATTCTACATTTTGGAACTCTGCAAAAATTGCCAATTGTACCCCACTTCCAAGCAATGTTTCCTATTTATAGTTCTGCCATCAAATATCTGTGTGCTAATTATACCTTTTTGTTTTACATAGGGGAGAAAAGACTCGGAGGACACCCCTCATCCGAGGAGACCAGAGC
Source organism: Lithobates septentrionalis (assembly GCA_037952835.1). Lineage (NCBI taxonomy): Eukaryota > Metazoa > Chordata > Amphibia > Anura > Ranidae > Lithobates > Lithobates septentrionalis. The sequence continues at coordinate 2,044,735 of JBBDGP010001523.1, forward strand.
CCACACCCCTCTGGAAGAAGGGGAAATCCCCCCAACACAAGCTGAGCAGGAGGAAGAAGACGTGGTGGAAATTGTCACCACAACAGGTGAGTGTCTGCGACCACAGGCTCAGGTAAGAAATGGATGGCGGCATATTTTTGACACCTAATTTTTTTTTGGGGTTTCTCTCTTTTTAGGTGATCGTGATGTTGTGGATCCAGATCCTTTCACATCAGAAAGTGCCCAGATCCTGATCGGGGAGATCATGGGGTGTAATTTACAATTGGAAAACATCAAGAAAAACATCAATGATGTTATTCCAAAAAATAAAAACATCATTGATGTTTTGGGGCGAGTTTAAAGCCCCTCCAAATCCCTTTGTTTTTTGGTGTGCTACAATGTGCAAAATGTTTTTTTTTTTTTTTTCACAAAGCCAAATTTGGAGGATGCACACAGTGTGTCAACATGTGCTATCTGCCATCACGGGAGATCAATGGATGCGTTTTGGGGGTGCAACTCCTTCCTCAATAATAAAGTAGCTGAGAGGAAGGGGTTTCTCATCCCAAACACGTCCCTTGATCCCCCGTGATGGCAGGTTGCACATGTTGAAATTCGTAAATTGCTGTGCATCTTCCAAATTTGGCTTTTCAAGGGGTGACTTCACCCCATCTAAACGCAATATCAAACACAGTTCCTAAATACTCATGTCTGATATTGCCTTCAAGTTCGACCAAATGTGAACTTTGTAAGTTCAAGATTTGTGTCTTTCTTGTTGGTTTTACACATGCCTGTTTTATCGTAAATGGACATTTCTATTTTTGATAATGCTACCCCAAAAATTGTTATACAACAAACATATTGGTTTGTTGGAAAAACCTTTTCTAAATGCACATGTGATTGTGCAGGTATTAAAAAGATTGTTCATCAAGAATGTGTGGATTATTGTCTCAACGCTACAACACTTTTGGGGTGATGTCATTGCTGTTTTCAGAGAAAATGGGGGTTATTTACTAAGGGCAAATCCTCTTGGCACTACAAGTGCAGTTTCAGTGCAGTTCCAAGTGCACTTGTAGTGAAATGTGTCTTTGCATTTAGTAAATAACAGCCAACAGTGCTTTGTATAAGGTTACACAATCACGCCATTTTCTGGACTCCCCACATTTCTGTCAGGGTCAGCTAAAACAAACACAAGCAGTAAATGTCCACAAAGAATGTTGTTTTTTTGTTTTTTTATTATAAAAAGGCTTCACATATTTGCTGGCATATTGATGGCCCCCCTACCCGGAAAGAACTCCAGGTATCGTAACCGGACATCACGGGCACTCAGGGAGGGCAAGCCAGGACGGCCACTTTCAAGCGCCGTCAGTGTGGTTTCATGTATCATTCCGGCCTCAGGCCCAACTGAGCCAGCATAGTTGGCCGAATGTTTGCTTAAAAAGTTATGGAGAATACAGCACGCCAGTATAATATGGTTCAGTTTATACTCCGCCATATGGATAGGTGTCAGAAATAGGCGGAACCGGCTGGCCAGGATTCCAAATATGTTCTCCACCACTCTTCGGGCTCTGGCCAGCCGGTAATTAAAAACCCTCTGTTCCGGGGTGAGTGTCCTCATCGGGAATGGCCGCATCAGGTGGTCCCCCAGCGCAAACACTTCATCAGCAACGGACAGGAATGGGAGTCCTTCCACATTGTCCTCTGGAGCTGGCAAGTCCAAGCTGCCATTCTGGAGACGCCTGTAGAACTCCGATGACTCCACCATCGGACATCCGGCCATTCTTCCCCAAGTCCACATACAAGAAGTCGTAATTAGCCGACACCACCGCCAACATCACTATACTATTGAACCCCTTATAGTTGAAATAGTACGACCCTGAGTTGGGTGGTGGGACGATGTGGACGTGTTTCCCATCAATTGCCCCCCCGCAGTTAGGAAAGTCCCACCGCTGGGCAAAGTGGGAGGCCACAGTCTGCCATTCCTGTGGCGTGGAAGGAAACTGTAGAGGAAAAAAAACAAAATTTACTATTTTTGGACATAAACATGGCATGGATTATACACAAACATTCTGGGCAACCTCCAGATAGCATTTATTAAGGGGAATTTAACACCAAAGTATAAGGTACACCTATCATACCCCCCCCCCCTCTCATGGGCCATTTCTAACATTATGGGGTGTGTGGAAATCTTGGACAGGTAACCCTCTTCACTTCATTGAGAGATGAATGCCTAAATAATGGGTATTACTTGGAACAGCCCCACCTTAGTTACACTATTGGCAGCCCACTGGACAGGTAAGAAGTGTCATAATACAAAGATATAAATACACATTGTACACATTTGGACATTCTGCTATTACCTGTCAAGATAATAATAGGATACAAAAACTTTGAACAGTACCATTAGAAAGTATACAGGCAGGCCGTTGCACTACATGCTTTGGGGAATTCATCCATAAATCAAAGCACAAAAGAGATGGGTATAGTGTGTATGGGTTTGGCAAAGTCAGCAGATAGATGATTGAGGATAGATAGAGAATTGGGATCAGCTGACTTAGCAGTTGGGGGAGGGAGGGTTACTTAAAATGATTTGGGGACACCACAAAAAATAAGCCTCTGCCACTCTGCCAGAATTTAAAGCTAAAATAACATTTCTAAACATTTTAGGGGGTGTTTGGGGTAAAGCACTACTATAGAGCTGAAAAAATACATTGTTAAGTGACTACATGAGGTGAATATAGGGCCAGGAGAGAACATGCTGGGGAGGTTATTGAAGGACAATCTGTATGAAGGACCTAAAAAAATAATTACATAAAAATCCAGCTTGCATGAGGACAAAGGGGACATTCACAGCATATTCCAATCATGGTAATTAGGGAATGAGGAAAGAAATACAATATATTAGCACACATTAAATACAATAAAATGTGATATTAAAGAATAAAAATCTTACCTTCATATACTCCTTCTGCAGGACCTGGATGATGGCAGAACAGGTCTCTGGGATAATGATCCCCAGAGCCTGGGGGGAGATGCCTGTCGAGAACTTCAAGTCCTGCAGGCTTCTCCCTGTCGCCAAATACCGCAGGGTAGCGACCAACCTCTGCTCCGGAGTGATGGCTTGCCTCATGCAGGTATCCTGCCTGCTAATATAAGGAGTCAGCGAAGCCAACAGACGGTGAAACACGGGGTCCGTCATCCTGAGAAAGTTCCTGAAATCATCAGGATTATTCTCACGGATCTCACGGAGCAAAGGCATATGAGAGAACTGGTCACGCTGAAGCAACCAATTCTTGGTCCATGAACTCCTCCTCACCCTGTTCATGGACTGGACTTGTGTCAAGGTCAGGACCCCAACACCAAGCCCCCGCACAGCACGAACTCTACGAGGAGTGTGCATACTCAACATGGCTAGAAAACAGTCGGCTGCTCAGAACGAAGTAACAGAACGCACTGAAGAACAGCAAGGCCTGTGAAGAGCGACCTGAAAAACAGTAACGAACGAACAAGAATACAATGACTAATTAAAGTCACACGGAACTTGCTTGCACGCACTGAAGAGCAGATACAAACCCACAAGCACAAACTGAACCGCAGAAAACGATCTGAAAGCCACGAGTCTGAAAAAGCGCGAATCGTCTCTCACCAAACTTTTACTAACACGAGATTAGCAAAAGGAGCCCAAAGGGTGCCGCGCTTGGTTCTGAACTGGCCTTTTCTAGTCTCGTCGTACGTGCTTGACGTCACCGCGTTGTTGGCGATCGGAAATTCCGACAACTTTGTGCGACCGTGTGTACGCAAAACAAGTTTGAGCCAACATCCGTCGGAAAAAATCCTAGGATTTTGTTGTCGGAATGTCCGAACAAAGTCCGACCGTGTGTACTGGGCATTAGAGTCATGGACCTAAAGTCTAATTGCCGGATGAAGTTTCACTTTAAGTGTAATTGAAGCCAAAACTATTTTTACATTTGGAATAAGGTGTAGAAGGGTTAGAACCCTTCAGCTTTTTATTGCCATCTGTGACCTTGTTGGATAAATTTCCCCTTACTTCCTATCCTAGTGATAATATTGATGATGTGAAAGAAAATTAGGGATAATCTCTCCAATGGGGACAAAGTCAGCAATTAAACATAACAATGAAGAAGAGCTATACTGTAGGCCTCATGTACACTGCTGCTGGTAAATGGACATTTAGGAGCGTTTTTTTTTTTCAGCTGCCCCTGTACTCTCCTCTGTCAGCTTATCAGTACATGTACACAGGTTGTTTATAGTAATTTCCAGGCAGTTGAGTTTAGAAGCATTTTTTGGAAAGCAAAAAAATGCATTCAGGACGGATGTTCAGAGGCATTTGAACCACCAAATGCCTGTAACAGCTTGTAAATGCGGTAACTCGCGTTTAGCCATGTTTTTTGTTTACAGGCGTTTTTAAATTTTGACTATTTGAGGAAAAAGGAAAAGCTAGACACGGCATGTAAATGCGGCAAAACTGACTTTTTTAAACGTCGGTTACTGTCAAGTTAAATTGTTCAGGAGAGGTTGTAAAACGTCCTGTGTACATTAAGCCTAAAGCCTCGTACACACGATCGGATTTTCCACAGACAAAACCTCGGACTTTTGTTCGAAGGTGTGTGCCTGGATTTTGTCTTGCATACAAACGGTACCCAATTGTCGGCCAACAAACACGAACATAGTGACATACTAGACGTACTACGAGCCGAAAAAGAGGAAGTTCTATTGTCAGGCACCACCCTTTGGGCTCCTTCTGCTAATTTCGTGTTAGTAGAAGTTTGGTGAGTGTTGATTCGCGCATTTTATGCTTTTCAGTTTGTTTCTGAATGGCCGTTCGTCAACCGGCCATGTTGCGGAATCGGAGGAGATAACATGTTATTTATTATTATTAAGTCCAGTCCAGGAACAGGAGAGGAGGATTTCTTGGACCAAAAATTGGTTGCTTTATTAATCGTGATCAATTATGTCATATGCCTTTGCTGCGGGAGTTCCAGGAGAATATTCCAGATGATTTTTGGAATTATCTCCAGATGACTGACCCCTGTTTTCACCAACTCTTGGCATTGCTGACCCCCTATATTAAGAAGCAGGACACATGCATGAGGCTTTTATTTTATTTTTTGGTTGAATAATGATTTGATTTGGTATATTTTCTATAATTTTGGATGCATAGAATGCACTTTTTGGTTAAGTTCTATTGGCAGATAGCATGTCTAATTTTATTTGTTTTCTTTTTTTAATGCACAATAAAAAAAATGTGGAGGAGAATAATACCGTATATACTCGAGTATAAGTCGAATTTTTCAGCACATTTTTTGTGCTGAAAGTGCCCCCCTCGACTTATACTTGAGTCAAGCACTTTTCTGCAGCAAAAAATTTCATTTTCCGTACCGACTTTGGGGCCCCGTATCTCAGGGCCACTTGGTGTGCAAACCCAGTGGAACTGGTACCACAACATATCCAAAGCTGAAGTTCCTAGCACTAAGTGGCCCCGAGATACGGGGCCCCAAAATCGGTTCGGAAAATATCATTCTCTGCTGCAGAAAAGTGCTTGACATTTTCTGAACCGATTTTGGGGCCCCATATCTCAGGGCCACTTGGTGCTAGGAACCCCTAATTTGGTGTGCAAACCCAGTGGAACTGGTACCATAATATAACTAAAGCTGGGGTTCCTAGCAGCAAGTGGCCCTGAGATACGGGGCCCCAAACTGGTTCAGAAAATGTCATTCTCTGCTGCAGAAAAGTGCTTGACATTTTCTGAACTGATTTTTGGGGCCCTGTATCTCGGGGCCACTTGGTGCTAGAAACCACAGCTTTAGAAATTTTATGGTGCTAGTTCCACTGGGTTTGCACACCAAATTTGGGGTTCTTAGCACTAAGTGGCCCCGAGATATGGGGCCCCAAATTCGGTCAACTGTGTCCATCTGCAGCAATGTCATTTCGGGGCCCTTTGGGTTCAGAGACCCCAAATTTTGGCTGCAGCTAGGGGGCATCTAGGAACCCTTAACTACTGAGTTTGAAGTTCAGGGGACCTATGGCTGCAAATGGGCACAGTGAGGCATGCAAATGGGCACAGTGATGCTGCAAATGGGCATTGTTGACCCTCTTTTCCACTTACAGTAGCTGTGCATTTCTCACCCTCGTCTTATACTCGGGTCAATAAGTTTTTCCCATTTTTTTTGTGGTAAATTAGGGCCTCGACTTATACTCAGAACGACTTATACTCGAGTATATACGGTATTTGGATATGTGTTTTACTTCAAATGACAGTTTGGGAGTAGGCATTTACATTAAAAAAAATACAATGTAAAATTAACAAGGGACACCAACATAGTTGTATCTTTGATCTTAAAAACTACGGGATAATGGTGTTGTGGTAACCAAAAAAAAACAAAAAAACAAGCATAATAATATTATTGTTGATATTACTAGAAAATAAAAGCCTTTTAAAGTACCTTTGGCAGAACTCCATCAGTATGACCAGCAAAGCAGCTTCATTATTATCCCATTAAAGAAGAAGAGAATTGTGCGCTGCATTTCGAGATTTCATAATTTGCCACGTCACGAATGTTAATTCTGCATTACGAACGCTAGTTTACAAGACCGACCGCTTCTGGCTCTTCTGGCATTCGTGTTTGTACTTTGGACTAGGGATGAACTTCAAGTTCGATTCGAACCCATGTTCGACTCGAACATCGCCTGTTCATCTGTTCGTCAAATTGCGAACGTTATGGGCCGTTCGCGCCAAATTTGAGTGGCGCGTCACAGCCCATAATTCACTGCGGCATCACAGTGCATTGCTGGCTGATGATTGGCCAAGAATGCACTATGACCCGCATGCTTGGCCAATCACAGCGCCGTCTGTACAGAGAGCCGTAATTGGCCACAGCCAGGGTGGCTTTGGCCAATTATGGCTCAGGAGGTTTAGTACACGCCCCACACTATATAAGGCCGCCTGCATGGCGGCCTAGTGTAGTCTGTTGAGGCGGCGGAGAGATAGACAAAGAGACAGTGTTATTTTAATTAAGTTAGATAGAGTAGGCAGGCGAGTCAGTTAGCTGCACTTACAGTGTATTGTGTATATATATGCATCCTAGGTGCATATATATACACTGTATTCAGTTTAGCTAGATCCATTCCTGTTATTCTCTTCCTACTGACAGGCAGGCGTTTTTACAGTATTTACAGCTACCTGAAGAAAATTGCTGGTGTTCTTCTGATCCTATCATTACCACAGGCAGGCAGCTGCAGTATTTACAGTTAGTGTACTGTGTCCTCTGCAAAGTGTGCACCTAAAGCTACCTGAAGAAAATTGGTGGTGTTCTTCTGATCCTATTAGTACCACAGGCAGGCAGCTTTAGTATTTACAGTTAGTGTACTGTGTCCTCTGCACAGTGTGCACCTAAAGCTACCTGAAGAAAATTGGTGGCGATCTTCTGATCCTATTAGTACCACAGGCAGGCAGCTGCAGTATTTACAGTTAGTGTACTGCGTCCTCTGCACAGTGTGCACCTAAAGCTACCTGAAGAAAATTGGTGGTGTTCTTCTGATCCTATTAGTACCACAGGCAGGCAGCTACAGTATTTACAGTTAGTGTACTGCGTCCTCTGCACAGTGTGCACCTAAAGCTACCTGAAGACAATTGCTGTTGTTCTGATCCTATTAATACCACAGGCAGGCAGCTACAGTATTTACAGTTAGTGTACTGTGTCCTCTGCAAAGTGTGCACCTAAAGCTACCTGAGGAAAATTGGTGGTGTTCTTCTGATCCTATTAGTACCACAGGCAGGCAGCTTTAGTATTTACAGTTAGTGTACTGTGTCCTCTGCACAGTGTGCACCTAAAGCTACCTGAAGAAAATTGGTGGCGTTCTTCTGATCCTATTAGTACCACAGGCAGGCAGCTGCAGTATTTACAGTTAGTGTACGACGTCCTCTGCACAGTGTGCACCTAAAGCTACCTGAAGAAAATTGGTGGTGTTCTTCTGATCCTATTAGTACCACAGGCAGGCAGCTACAGTATTTACAGTTAGTGTACTGCGTCCTCTGCACAGTGTGCACCTAAAGCTACCTGAAGAAAATTGGTGGTGTTCTTCTGATCCTAATAGTACCACAGGCAGGCAGCTGCAGTATTTACAGTTAGTGTACTGCGTCCTCTGTACAGTGAGCACCTAAGGCTACCTGAAGACAATTGCTGGTGTTCTTATACTAATAATACTACAGGCAGGCAGTTGATTCTGCTAGCTGCAGTATCAGTACATATATACATCCCAGCTTTGTGCAGCTACATCTCACTGCAGGCCATTAGTATGTCTGGAAGGCCAACAAAGAGAGGCAGGCAGTCACAAGCCAATAAAAGAGGGCAAGCAGGCTCTGTGTCTTGAGGCAACAGTGCTGGTCATGGAGATGGTGCATCCTCATCAGCACGTGGCTTGCCTTTTTTTCAGCAGCTGGCCGTGTTGAGCCGCAACATGCAGAAGACTTGGTAAAGTGGATGACCAAGCCGTCCTCATCCTCCTCATCCTCTCTCACCCAGGCTCAGGGTACTTTGTCTGGCAAAGCAGCTGCCAACGCGGCCTCTTCGCTCGGCTCAATGGCATTAGTCACTCCTTCCCTAGCCCCACCATGTCCTCCTGAAGAGTCCCCTGAACTATTTGACCACAGTGTTGGGTACATGCTCCAGGAGGATGCCCAGCGTTTTGAAGGCTCTGATGATGGTACTCAGCTAGAGGAAGGCAGTAACGTGAGCCCAGAGAGAGGGGGTGCCCAAGAAGGACAGCAATCTGGCAGTCATGTTCCCCCAGCTGCAGCATACTGCCAGCTTTGCTCCAGTGATGAGGAGGGAGGGGATGATGAGGTCACTGACTCCACGTGGGTGCCTGATAGGAGAAGGAGGAGGAGGCATATCTCCAATGAGGCAGTATGCCCTCCAGCAGCCAGCTTAAGGGCAGCATACCAACTGCATCATGCCGCAGAGCTCCGCATGTGCAGGGCGCTGCTGTCTCTGCGCGTTATTCCAAAAGTTCTTTGGTGTGGGCCTTTTTTGAGATGAGTGCATCAGATCCCACTGCTTCTCTTTGCGACATGTCTCAAGCGTATCTCGCGTGGCCAAAACATCACCCGCTTGGGCACCACATGCTTGACCAGACATATGTCGACCTGCCATGCAGTTCGTTGGCAAGCGTACCTAAAAGACCCACACCAAAGAACAAAGCGGACCTCTCCTTGCTCTTCATCAGCTGGGATCTCCAACCCCACTATACCTTCAGTCCTCTCTGAAACCTGCACTGAGAGGAATGAAGGTGTAGAATTAGGTGTGCCACAGCCAAGTACTTGCAGGCAATCTGCTATCGGTACTCCGACGTCAGATTGTACCAGGCAAATTTCCCTGCCTCAGCCTCTGCACTCCTGAAAGAAGTTCGCTCACAGCCATCCACATGCCCAGCGGTTGAATGCTAGCTTGGCTAAATTGCTAGCACTTTAACTGCTGCCTTTTCAGTTGGTAGACTCTGCCCCCTTCCATGAGTTTGTGGAATGTGTGGTTCCTCAATGGCAGGTTCCCAAACGCCACTTTTTCTCACGGAAGGCGATTCCGGCTCTCTACCGACATGTGGAAGACAATGTCTTGGCCTCGCTGAACAGGGCGGTCAGCGGTAAGGTGCATATTACTGCTGACTCATGGTCCAGCAGGCATGGACAGGGATGTTACCTATCTTTCACCGCGCACTGGGTGACTCTTCTGGCAGCTGGGAAGGATGCAGGACAGGGTGCAGTAGTATTGGAGGTTGTTCCGCCACCACGCCTCCAAAATTCTACTAGTGGTGATTCTGCCACACCTCTCTCCTCCACCCCCTCCACTTCTTCTTCCTCAATGGCCTCTTCCTGTGCTGATTTGTCCTCAGAACCATCGGTGCTCCGTAGGCGTTCAAGGGGCTATGCAAGCACGCAGGCAAAAAGATGCCATGCAGTGCTTGAGCTGGTGTGCTTGGGGGACAGGAGCCACACTGGGGCAGAGATTCTGTCAGCTCTGCAGGGGCAGGTTCAGAGGTGGTTGACGCCATGCCAGCTTAAGCCAGGTATGGTGGTTTGCAAAAATGGCACCAACCTCCTCTCTGCCCTCCGACAGGGACAACTGACCCATGTGCCCTGTTTAGCTCACGTCCTTAACTTGGTGGTGCAGCAGTTCTTGGGCAGGTACCCGGGCTTACAGGATGTCCTAAGGCAGGAAAGTCTGTGTGCATTTCCGCAGGTCATATAATGCCAGTGCTCCGCTGGCTGACCCCCCAAAGGAATTTAACCTGCCCAAGAACCACCTAATCTGTGACATGCCCACCAGATGGAACTCAATGTTGGCCATGCTGCAGCAGCTGCACACGCAGCAGAGGGCCATCAATGAGTACCTATGCGACTATGGCACCAAGACAGGGTCAGGGGACCTTGGTTTTTTTCCCCCACGCCAGTGGGCTATGATCAGGGATGCATGCACTGTCCTGTCACCATTTGAGGAGGCCACGAGGATGGTGAGCAGTGACAGTGCATGCATCAGTGACACTGTCCCTCTTATCCACCTGTTCAAGCACACGCTGCATGGAATAATGGACAGGGCACTTGAGGCAAAACAGAGGGAGGAAGAGGAGGACTTTATTACCTCTCAAGGCCCCCTTTATCCAGACAGTGTTCCTGCGTGCCCGCCGATCACACAGGAAGAGGACGAGGAGGAGGATTGTGTCAGCATGAAGGTGGAGCCTGGCACTCAGCATCAGCAGCAGTCTTCAAGGGATCATTTACAGTCCGAAGAAACCCATGGACTTGTACGTGGCTGGGAGGAGGTGGCTGCGGATCATCTCGTCCTTAGTGACCCAGAGGACTCTGGACCGAATGCCTCAACAAACCTACGCTGCATGGCCTCCCTGATCCTGCAAAGCCTGCGGAAGGATCCTCGTATTCATGGTATCAAGGGGAGGGATGATTACTGGCTGGCAACCTTCCTTGATCCACGTTACAAGGGTAAGGTTGCATGTCTTATCTTGTCGTCGCAGAAGGAGCAAAGGATGAAACATCTTTGGGAGGCCTTGCAGAAAGGTTTGTGCAATGCGTTTCCAGAGCCTGGGAGGTTACAATTTCCTGGTCCTCCTGTACAACGTGTTGCTGAGGCTTCGGTCAGTCACAGAAGGAGCGGTGGAGAAGGTGGCTGTCTGACCGATGCGTTCAGAAAATTTTTTAGTCCGCAGCCCCAAGGTCTGATCGGTTCCAACAACCATCGCCAGCGTCTGATTCACATGGTGCAGGATTACCTAGGGGCAAGATCAGACTTGGACACCTTTCCCACCGAAAATCCTCTGGGTTACTGGGTCTTGAGGATGGATCACTGGCCAGAGCTTGCACAGTATGCAATAGATCTACTGGCCTGTCCTGCATCCAGTGTTCTTTCGGAACGCACATTCAGTGCTGCTGGAGGCTTTGTAACCAATCAAGGGTGCGCCTGTCCACCGAATCAGTTGATCGGCTGACCTTCATAAAAATGAACCAGTCTTGGATCACCAGCTACCAAGCACCTGATGCTGATGTAACCGATTAATTTTTTTTTAATGTGAGATCCCTTCAAGACTGCCTATGCTGATGCTGAGTGATTATCCTGTTATGCTGAGTGACAATCCTCTTCCTCCTCAATTTTCATGCTAATAGCTTGTAAGAACATTTTTGGTTCTGGGCACCGCCACCAGTGGCCAAGGCCCAATTTTTCTGCCCCTGTTTAACAGGGAAGTGTAATTACAATTTTTGATGCAATACTTTGCAGCAGGGCTCATTCCTGTGCTCCAACTGGAGTATCTGTGAGGGGTTGCAGTGTTGTGACACCAGCACCAGTGCCCAAGGCCCAAATTTTCAGCCCCTGTTTAACAGGGGCGTATAATTACAATATAATATTTCACAGCAGGGCCCATTCCAGCGCCCACCAAGAGTAACTGTGAGGACTTACAGTGTTGTGGCACCAGCACCACCACCACCACCAAAGGCCCAATTTTTCTACCACTGTTCAACAATGGCATGTAATTACAATTCTTGATCTAATATTTCACAGCAGGGCCCGTTCCTGCGCACACCAAGAGTAACTGTGAGGGCGTACAGTGTTGTGGCAACACCAACACATAAGGCCCCAATTTCTGCAGAGTATATAGGGCAGGCCCCTACTTTCAAACATCCAACTTACAAACGACTCCTACTTGCAGACGGATGGAGACAACAGGAAGTGAGATGAAATCTACCCCTAGGAAGGGAAATTCTCTCCTGTAATGCCCCGTACACACGGTCGGACAATGATCGGACATTCCGACAACAAAATCCTAGCATTTTTTCCAAGGGATGTTGGCTCAAACTTGTCTTGCATACACACGGCCACACATAGTTGTCGGAAAATCTGATCGTTCTGAACACGGTGACGTAAAACACGTACGTCGGGACTATAAACGGGGCAGTAGCCAATAGCTTTCATCTCTTTATTTATTCTGAGCATGCATGGCACTTTGTGCGTCGGATTTGTGTACACATGATCGGAGTTTCCGACAACGGATTTTGTTGTCGGAAAATTTTATATCCTGCTCTCAAACTTTGTGTGTCGGGAAATCCGATGGAAAATGTGTGATGGAGCCCACACACAGTCGGAATTTCCGACAACAAGGTCCTATCACACATTTTCCGTCGGAAAATCCGACCGTGTGTACAGGGCATTAGAGTTAATATGGGAAAAACGTGTCTCCTCTCCACTGATGCTTTACCACCAATCTTTCACTAAAAACCCCAAATTTTCAAAAAACATTTGTCATTGGGACAGAAAGTGAGGTGAAATCTTCTGAAGAGGTGCACAGACAGCAAAACAAATTTTACAGGGGTGATAACCCTTCCCTATGTTTTCCAAAAAGCTTAAAAATAGATTTTTTGGCTGGAGCTACACTTTAAAAATGTAGCAGTTAAAAATTACAAACAGATTCTTCTTAACAACAAACCTACAGTCCCTGTCTTGTTTGCACCGCCTGTATACTGCTGTTCAGAGTATATAGAACCTGGGGGCCCCACGCTTTTCCTTTATTTAATTTGGGTGCGGGGTTCCCCTTAATATCCATACAAGACTCCATATTGCCAGGACCCGACATTACATTAAAGCCGCAAGCAGTTTTAAATGACTTTTATTCCTTCAAAAATGTCATTTTGTGCAGGGACTGTTCTAAGCACGGGAAACACGCGCCACTTTACAGGCATACTATAGACACCCCCCCCCCCCCAGGTACGATATTTAAAGGAATATTTAACTTTTTTTTTTCACTTTAAGCATCATTAAAATCACTGATCCCGAAAAAACTGACTTTTTTTGCATTGATACATGTCCCCTGGGGCAGGACCCGGGTCCCCAAACCCTTTTTAGGACAATAACTTGCATATTAGCCTTTAAAATTAGCACTTTTGATTTCAAATGTTCGAGTCCCATAGACTTTAATGGGATTCTATAGTTTGTGCGAACTTTCCGTCCGTTCGCAGGTTCTGGTGCGAACCGAACCGGGGGGGGTGTTTGGCTCATCCCTACTTTGGACTTTTGTCTGACGGACTTGTGTACACACGCTTGGAAAATCCAATAACAGATATTTGTCCGTGGAAAATTTTAAAGCCTTCCATCCAACATTTGTCCGCAGAAAATCCAACAACAATTGTCCGATGGAGCGTACAAACGGTCGGATTTTCCGCCAACAGCCTATCATCACACAATTCCCATCGGAAAGTCTGATCGTGTGTACGAGGCTTTACTTTCCCAAGTTGTATCTAGGTGGAAATAATTCTATTAGGATTCACCTGGAATCAAGACCATAGGCTTCATAAGACTTTATGAGACCATAAGGCCATAAAGATCATGCATTACAAGCAGAACCCCGGGGACAGGAGGAATGGGGGAATCATAAGATTCTTAAAGGGAAACTATTCAGATTTGGGTAAATTTCATATTAAATATTTTTTAAGTCATATAAAGTAAGTGTAGTGCCCTACCCTAGGCTGGTTAAATTTAACGCTGTTCTGAGAACCTCTTTGTTTCCTGAACAACTTCCACCCAAAATTTTCAGAGATGTGCCTGTTCAATGGTGCCATGGTTTCCATTCATTTTAACATAAAATGTGCCTGGCTGCGGATGAGATTTACCATTAATTTGGCACAGGAATAGTTTATTCCAAGGACTGTCCAAAGAACAAGAGGGCATCAGATGTGGGTGAAGAAAAGATACCAGGGCTAAAAGAAGGGGTTCTATATTACCAAAAGACTTGGACGCCATTAAAGTTCATGATTGTCTAATGAGTGATTAACACAGAACTCCCTCCAATTCATACATCTTAAAAATTGTGCTTCACCCCCAGATTGATGAAGGATTTAGCTCTTTCGCTATTGTTGGCATAATTACTATAACTGTGCCAGTACGCCCATGACAGCACAGCCCAGTAAACTGACCCCTGACTGCTATAGTGTTCAAGAGTCTATTTGCATGTTTTCAGCTTACTGTCAGCTTTCTAGTGGAAGTGATTTGGGCAGTTGTAAAGCCAACTGATTACTTTCACTTATACTTCAAGGTGCCGCCATACCCTGCCAAACCCCCGCCATACATATCCCGAGCTCCACTGTCCCTCTTGGGCACCATAGATTGGACCAAGGTGGAGCAATGTAACTATGCAATAAATCCTATCCCTGGAGTTCATCATTAATATTGTCTTTGATACTTTTTTTTAGGCTTTAAACACAGCTAAAATTGTTTGACCGTAACATGACATAACATATCACTTTCTAGTCATTTATCATTACAAACAACTCTTCAAAGAGCATCCAAACAGCACCGGTTCTGGCTCATTTCACAGGAGGTTATGCTCATTTATAAACATATTGCTTGCTTCAAACAATGCCATTTGCTCTTAAAATACCTTATGCTGGTTTTAATAAAGTTATAAAATGTCACCCCCTAGTGGTTGTATAAACAATTGTTTGAAGTGTAGGTACAGAAGAGTATTCTGTAATGCTTCTGTATTTACAAGTGACAGCGATCTTCTCCCGGTGGCTGTTTAGAACCCTCCCTGCTCTACAAAACACATTGGCTGTCTCTATACGAGAGCAGAGGGAGAGGAGAGAGCACAGGAGGGAGGGGGTGGGGGGATGTACACAGGCAGAAGTTGGTCCACGGACATGCAGTAAGTTATAGCTTCTCTTCTGCAGCCCCACTCTGATGTTATTTAGGTGGTCAGAATCCTCAGTATTGGAAAGGGGAGGAGGGGGGATTGATGCCAGAGGAATGCTGTGTATTGATGGGGGTGAGCTCCAAACTGGAATCTGGGGGAGGAGAGCTCTGTACTTGGGAAGGGGGGGGGACAACTTGGATGTACACAGCTCACCTCTAAACCCTGCATTCTGTACACAGCTCACCCCTAAACCCGGCACTCCATACACAGCTCACCCCTAAACCCTGCACTCCCTACACAGCTCACCCCTAAACCTTGCACTCCATACACAGCTCACCCTTAAACCCTGCACTCCATACACCGTTCACTTCTAAACCCTGCGCTCCGTACACAGCTCACCCCTAAACCCTGCGCTCCGTACACAGCTCACTCCTAAACCATGCGCTCCGTAAACAGCTCACCCTTAACCTGGGGTTAGCTGCACTCAGTTAACCTTCATAGCTGTGTGTGTTTTGCTCTGCTAATTGCTAGTAACAAGTTCTTGGAGTTTACTGTCTGTTGACGGATCCCCTCACCTCCCCAGTCCATGGTGTGCAGCCAGTGAGAAGATGATGTGCTGTAACCTTCAGCAACCAATCAGTGAGCTGTATTGATGTGCTGTGACCTCTTGCAACCAATAAGCAAGTGGTAATGATGCACAGTAACTTCTAGCAACCAATAAGTGGTAATGATGCACAGTAATCTCTAGAAACCAATCACTGAGCGGTAAAAATGTGCAGTAACCTCTTACAACCAATCAGTGAGCGGTAAGCATGTAACCTCTAGCAACCAATCAGTGAGCAGTAAGCATGTAATCTCTAGTAACCAATCAGTGAGCGGTAAGCATGTAATCTCTAGTAACCAATCAGTGAGCGGTAAGGATGTGCATTAACCTCTAACAACCAACTGGTTAGCAGAAATGATGTGCTGTAACCTTTAACAACTAATCAATGAGTCGTAACGTGTGCTGTAACCTCTAGCATCCAGTTAATGAGCAGTACTGATATGCTGTAACCTCTGGCAACCAATCGCAATTGCTGCCTGACCTGATTTTGAGTCTTGCTGATAGTTATTGTATGTCTCAGAGCGAGGGGGGCTGGGGGAAGCTGGGGGGCCCAAAGGAAATGTTTGCCCAGGGTCCAATCAATAATAAAGACGGCCCTGAGTGTCTGTGAGCAGCAATTTTCAAGTCTTGCCACAGATCCTCAATTAGATTTAGGTCTGGACTTTGACTGGGCCATTCTAACACATGAATATGCTTTGATCTAAACCATTCCATTGTAGCTCTGGCTGTATATTTGGGGTTGTTGTCCTGCTGGAAGGTGAACCTCCGCCCCAGTCTCAAGTCTTTTGCAGACTCTAACAGGTTTTCTTCTAAAATTGCCCTGTATTTGGCTCCATTCATTTCCCCATCAACTCTGACCAGCTTCCCTGTCCCTGCTGAAGAAAAGAATCCCCACAACGTGATGCTGCCACCACCATGTTTCACGGTGGGGATGGTGTGTTCAGGGTGATGTGCTGTGTTAGTTTTCCACCACATATAGCATTTTGCTTTTAGGCCAAAAAGTTCAATTTTGGTCTCATTTAACCAGAGCACCTTCTTCCACATGTTTGCTGTGTCCTCCACATGGCTTCTCGCAAACTGCAAATGGGACTTCTTATGGCTTTGTTTCAGCAATGTCTTTCTTCTTGTCACTCTTCCATAAAGGCCAGATTTGTGGAGAGCACGACTAATAGTTGTCCTGTGGACAGATTCTCCCACCTGAGCTGTGGATCTCTGCAGCTCCTCCAGAGTTACCATGGACCTCTTGGTTGCTTCTCTGATTAATGCTCTCCTTGCCCGGACTGTCAGTTTAGGTGGATGGCCATGTCTTGGTAGGTTTGCAGTTGTGCCATACTCTTTCCATTTTCGGATGATGGATTGAGCAGTGCGCCATGAGATGTTCAAAGCTTGGGATACTTTTTTAAAACCTAACCCTGTTTTTACCACTTGCCAACCAGTTTTACTGTGGCAGAATGGCACGGCTGGGCGAAACAAAGTTATGCTGATGCGAGTACCCGTCACACACCGAGGTTCTCTGTGGGGAGAAGAGACTGATCAGGTGTTCATACAAAGTATGAACAGCGATCTGTCATCTCCCCTAAAAAGTCCCATCCCCCCTTCAGTTAGAACACAGAGAGGGAACACAGTTAACCACTTGATCGCCCCCTAGTGTTAACCCCTTCCCTGCCAGTGACATTTTTACAGTAATCAGTGCATTTTTATAGCACTGATCGCTGTATAAATGCCAATGGTCCCAAAAATGTTTCAAAAGTGTCCGATGTGTGCGCCATAATGTCGCAGTCCCGATAAAAATGGCAGATCGCCGCATTACTAGTAAAAAGAATAATAATAATAAAAATGCTATAAATCTATTCCCTATTTGTAGACACTATAACTTTTGTGCAAACCAATCAATATACACTTATTGCGATTTTTATTACCAAAAATATGTAGAAGAATACATATTGGCCTAAACTGAGAAAAAGGGATATTTGTTATAGCAAAAAGTACAAAATATTGTGTTTTTTTTTTCAAAATTGTCGCTCTTTTTTTTTGTTCATAGCGCAAAAAATAAAAACCGCAGAAATTATCAAATACCACCAAAAGAAAGCTCTATTTGTGGTAAAAAAATTTTGTTTGGGTGCAGCGCCGCACGACCGCGCAATTGTCAGTTAGCGATGCAATTCCGAATCACAAAAAGTGCTCTAGTCAGGAAGGGGGTAAATCCTTCCAGGGTTGAAGTGGTTAATGGCATCCCAGTCTTAGTCCATAGGGTTCAATATTGGGTCCATAAAGACAAGGATGAGCGAGTGTGGGGTGGAGGAACTTGACTGGCCTGAACAGAGTCCTGACCTCAACCCAATAGAACACTATTGGGATAAATTTAAGTGGAGCCTGCGAGCCAGGCCTTCTCATTTGTGGTAAAAAAAAGGATGTCAATTTTGTTTGGGTGCAGCGCCGCACAACTGTGGAATTGTCAGTTAAAGCGAGACAATGCCGAATCGCAAAAAATCGCCTGGTCATTCAGCAGCCAAATATTCCGGGGCTGAAGCGGTTAAACTTCTCCACAACTTTATCCCTGACCTGTCTGGTGTGTTCCTTGGCCTTCATGATGCTGTTTTGTTCACTAATGTTCTCCAACAAGCCTCTGAGGGCTTCACAGAACAGCTGTATTTATACTGAGATTAAATGACACACAGGTGGACTCTAATTACTGATTAGGTGACTTCTAAAGGCAATTGGTTCCACTAGATTTTAGTTCACACTAGCGCGTTTTTTGATGCATTTTGCATTTTGCAGAAATGCACGGGAATTTTTTAACATGGGTTCCTATGGAACATGTTCACATCAATGCCTTTTTGTTTCTCTGCATTTTTGGAAAGGGTCAGGGACTTTTTTTCATGCAAAATGCAGCGTTTTGCATGTAATAGAATTCAATGGACAAGCATCAAAAACGCAAGTGCACCGTTTTTGCAGCGTTTTTGCAGCGTTTTTGGTGCGTTTTTGCCGTTTTTTTAAATTTTTTGTTTTTTTTTAAAGACTGTAAAAAAAAAACTGTAAAAAAAAAACAACAAAAAAAAAAACGCAAAACGCAAATTGCAGCAAAATCGCGGCAAAAACGCTGCTCAAAAACGTGGCAAGCATGAAAAAAACCCCTCCAAAAACGCTCAAAAGCAACATGCATAGGTGTGAATCGAGCCTGAAGGGGGCTGAATACAAATGCACGCCATACTTCTCAGATATTTATTTGTAAAAAAAAATTGAAAACCATTTATCATTTTCCTTCCACTTCACAATTATGAGCCACTTTGTGTTGGTCTATCACATAAAATCCCAATAAAATACATTTACGTTTTTGGATGTAACATGACAATATGTGGAAAATTTCAAGGGGTGTGAATACTTTTTTCAAGGCCTGTATAATACTCAGTGATGTGACTGGCCTCAGGTAATACACAGAGATGTAACAAATCCTATATAAGTTGTACCTGTTTACAGTCTTCTCTTCTATACAGCCAGTCAAACTGCAAAATTTATACAGCTTGTCTGAGCTTTTAGAGTGTGGGGGAGGAGCTGAAGTTACACTCAGTAAGGAGAGCTGATTGGAGGAAAGAGAAACTCTCCCTTCACATAGCACTCAGGAATAGAGCTTAAGCTGTCAATCAGATGAAGGTCGCTCCTCTGTCACCTTTTTAGCTCTGCAGTGTGTAAGGCTCCATTCACATCTATGCATGTTGCGTTTGAGCGTTTCTGCAGTGTTTTTTGCTGTGCTTGCCGCGTTTTTGAACATGCGTTTTTGCAGCATTTTTGCGGCGTTTTTGTCACGTTTTGCGTTTATTTATTTATTTATTTTTTTTTTTATACTGTATACAGTGCAAAAAAAAAAAACGCAAAATTTGCAAAAACGCAGCAAAAACGCTGTACTTGCGTTTTGTATGCGGGTCCATTGAATTCTATTACATGTAAAACGCTGCATTTTGCATGAAAAAAGTCCCCGACCCTTTCCAAAAACGCTGAGGCACAAAAATGCATTGATGTGAACATGTTCCATAGGAACCCATGTTAAAAAATTCCCGTGCATTTCTGCAAAATGCAAAATGCATCAAAGAACGCATTCGTGTGAATGGGGCCTAATGCTGGATTCACACCTATGCATGTTGCTTTTGAGCGTTTTTGGAGGTTTTTTTTCATGCTTGCCACGTTTTTGAGCAGCGTTTTTGCCGCGTTTTTGCCGCGATTTGCGTTTTTTTTTTGTTTTTTACATTTTTTTTTACAGTCTTAAAAAAAAACGGCAAAAACGCATCAAAAACGCACCAAAAACGCATCAAAAACGGTGCACTTGCGTTTTTGATGCTTGTCCATTGAATTCTATTACATGCAAAAAGCTGCATTTTGCAGGAAAAAAAGTCCCTCACCCTTTCCAAAAATGCACAGAAAGAAAAAGGCATTGATGTGAACATGTTCCATAGGAACCCATGTTAAAAAATTCCCGTGCATTTCTGCAAAATGCAAAATGCATCAAAAAACGCGCTAGTGTGAATGGAGCCTAATGCCCTGTACATACGATCGGACTTTCTGACGGAAAATGTGCGATCGGAGCTTGTCGGAAATTCCGACCGTGTGTGGGCTCCATCAGACTTTTTCCATCGGAATTTCCGACACACAAAGTTTGAGAGCTGGCTCTAAAATTTTCCGACAACAAAATCCATTCGCGTAAATTACGATCGTGTGTAGACAATCCCGACGCACAAAGTGTCCCGCGTGCTCGGAATCAAGCAGAAGAGCCGCACTGACTATTGAACTTCATTTTTCTCGGCTCGTCGTACGTGTTGTATGTCACCGCGTTTTTGACGTTCTGAATTTCCGACCAACTTTGTGTGACCGTGTGTATACAAGACAAGTTTGAGCCAACATCCGTCAGAAAAAATCCATGGATTTTGTTGTCGGAATGTCCGATCAATGTCCGACCATGTGTACGGGGCATTAGTGTCAGGAAATCTTGTCAGAAGTGACTCAAACAGATAGCAGAGGAAAGAGGCAGCAGACAGAAATGACATTAAAGTCTAGTACACAGTTGACATCGGCCGGGTTTAGTAAAAACCATCCAACATTCATCCTGTGTGTATGGCAGCCGGTCTGACAGATTCTGGCCATTCAGCTTGCTTCTGTCGGACGAGCATGCTGGAAAACCAGCAGCTTTAGACCAATGGCTGAAAGAGATGACTGGAGTGTTCTTGCAAGGGGGCCGCCCCCCTGTCAGAACACAATTGTTAGCAGGGAAAATTGCTGTACTAACATCGGATTGTTAGTACAGCGGCTCCGACCCGCTGGGTTGAACGAAGAAAAAACTAGTAGTGTGTACTAGGCTTTAGTGCTCTGGATTGAGACAGTTACACACTATAGAGGGATATGCTTTGTTCATTTCATGTCAGAGGTTTACAACCACTGATATCTCTTATATCTAGAGGCTGCTGCCCAGTCAAATACTGTTTACAATTTAACCACTTCAGCTCCGGAAGATTTTACCCTCTTCACGATGAGGCCATTTTTTGTGATACGGCACTGCGTTACTTTAACCATTTCATCCCCTGAAGGATTTGCCCCCTTTCACGTACAGGCCATTTTTTGCGATACGGCACTGCGCCACTTTAACTTACAATTGCGCGGTCGCACAATGCTGTACCCAAACAAAATTGATGTCTTTTTTTTCCACACAAATAGAGCTTTCTTTTGGTGGTATTTGATCACCTCTGCAGTTTTTTATTTTTTGCGCTATAAACAAAAAAAGAGCGAGAATTTTGAAAAAAAAAAAAAAGATTTTTTTTTTACTTTCTGCTATAATAAATATCCCCCCCCAAAAAAATGTCATCAGTTTAGACCGATATGTATTCTTCTACATAGTTTTGGTAAAAAAAAAATTCGCAATAAGCGTATATTGGTTGGTTTGCGCAAAAGTTATAGTGTCTACAAAATAGGGGATAGATTTATGGCATTTTTATTTTTATTTTTTATACTAGCAATGGAAGTGATCTGCGATTTTTAGCAGGACTGCGACATTGCAGCGGACAGATCGGACACTTTTGACACATTTTTGGGACCATTGACATTTATACAGCGATCAGAGCTAAAAATAGCCACTGATTACTGTATAAAGGTCATTGGCAGGGAAGGGGTTAACACTAGGGGGCGATCAAGGGGTTAAATGTGTGTCCTAGGGAGTGTTTCTAACTGTGGGGGGGGTGGGACTGCCTGGAGGAGGAGACCGATCGCTGTTCATAACCAGTATGAACAGTAGATCTGTCTCCTCTCCTCTGACAGAACGGAGATCTGTCTGTTTACATTGACACACCTCTGTTCTGTCTCTCTCAGGAGCGATCGGGGGTGCCTGGCGGACATCACGGCCACTGGGCATGTACATCAGCTCCTACGTCACACTGCGGGCGCACACCCCCTATACCCCTTAAAGCACTCATCATACAGCTACCGCGATTCGCGCAGGGGAGTCAACCTGCCATCGTATAAGGACTGCGGCTGGTCGGCATCTGGTTACCTGACAATTTCACGGTCGTGTGATGCTGTACCCAAATAAAATTGATGTCCTTTTTTTCCCACAAATAGAGCTTTCTTTTGGTGGTATTTGATCACCTCTGTGGTTTTTATTTTTTGCGCTATAAACAAAAAAAGAGCGACAATTTTGAAAAAAAACTATATTTTTTACTTTCTGCCATAAAGCGTTCAATAAAAAAAATTAAAACCTCAAATTTCATCATCAATTTAGGCCAATAGGTATTATGCTACATCTTTTTGGTTAAAAAAATCCCAATAAGCTTATAATGATTGATTTGCACAAAAGTTATAGCGTCTACAAACTATGGAATATTTTTATTTATACATTTTTTTTACTAGTAATGGC
The DNA here is from genome assembly GCA_037952835.1 of Lithobates septentrionalis. Lineage (NCBI taxonomy): Eukaryota > Metazoa > Chordata > Amphibia > Anura > Ranidae > Lithobates > Lithobates septentrionalis. The sequence goes on from JBBDGP010001523.1 coordinate 2,067,414, forward strand.
GGTGATCAGCGATTTTTAATGGTACTGCGACGTTGCGGCAGACAAATGAAACACCTGACACTTTTGACACGTTTTTTGGGGGACCAGTGACATTATTACAGTGATCAGTGCTAAAAATAGAACAGTGATCAGTGCTAAAAATAGAACAGTGATCAGTGCTAAAAATATGCACTGTCGCTGTACTAATGACACTGGCTGGGAAGGGGTTAACACCAACGGCGATCAAAGAGTTTAGTGTGTCCCTAGGGCAGTGATGGTGAACCTTGGCACCCCAGATGTTTTGGAACTACATTTCCCATGATGCTCTTGAAGCCTCCAGTGTATTTGAGCATCATGGGAAATGTAGTTCCAAAACATCTGGGGTGCCAAGGTTCGCCATCACTGCCCTAGGGAGTGCTTGCTAACTGTGTGGGGGAGGTGCTCTGACTGGGTGAAAACAGAGATCTGTGTTCCTGCTTAGCATGAACACAAAACCCCAATCTGCTCTCCTGTCAGAACAGCGATCTGCCTTGTTTACATAGGCAGATTGCCGTTCTGCCTCTCTGGGGAACGATTGCAGGGGGCCAGCGGACATGGGGTCCGCCGGACCTGCTGATTTGCAATCAACGCGTGATGGGGCCTCCGGCGGTTGCGCACGCGCCCCATGTGGCTATTGCAGGACATAACGTACAGATACTTGATTTCACGCAATAGAGCTGCCCTGCCGCAGTAAATATGCGGTAGGCGCTTGGCAAGTGGTTAAAGTGCAACTAAAAGAAGAATGTGTTCATTTATTTATTCACCAGTAAACCATAAGAAAGTTCCAGATCCTAGGATCTCAGCATTTTGCGTCATCAGTGCTTTGCTTCCTTGCTAAAGAATCCTGTAGTGATCCTGGGAGGAGTTATGCACATCATATCTAAGTACTGTGCTAGTTGCTGCTTCTCCCATAGGACACTGCATCTTAGTATACATACAGTGGATGGGCAGGGCATAGGCATGCACCTTACAATGATTGACAAGCTATGGTTAGTTACTTCACTGTAGCCTCCAATCACAGTCACACCCACTGTGGAGTATTTGGAGCCATCTGTAGTTCGATCTGATAAGGCTGCCATCATTTATATAGAGGTAAATCTGCATGGTCACCCTCTGAAAGGAAGTAGAGTTGCAATCTGCTAAAACGTTTGTTAAAATCCCTGCAATCTACATTGATTACCCAGAGAAGAGTTTTGTTTTCTCAACTAAAGCGGAATTACTCGTTGGGCTCATTTACATTTGCTTTGGCTTCAACACACATTAACAGCTAGTTTACACTTGCTTCAAAACATGGCTTCGGACACGTTTTGTGTAACCACTTGCCGACCGCCGCACGCCGATATACGTCGGCACAATGGCAGCGGTGGGCAAATGGGCGTACCTGTACGTCCCCTTTAATTGATGGGGCTAATCGATTAAAGGAGACAGCATGCAGCGTGACCGTGCCCGCAGACTCGATGTCCACCGGGTGCCCGCGATCGTGTCACGGAGCCGCAGAACAGGGAGATACCTAGGTAAACAAGACATTTCCCCGTTCTGCCTAGTGACATGACAGAGAGAGAGAGTCACTGCTCCCTGTCATCAGGAGTAAGGCTGAGCTCCGGCCTGTTCGCACACTCCACGTGCCGATCCCGCCAGGAAGTCAGCTCTGCGCTGCGCTAATCACAGACAGTGAGACATTTTCCCGATGTGCGGCTGCAGAGATCAGGAAATGTCTCACTGTCTGTGATTAGCGCAGCGCCGTGACGACTTCCTGGCGGGCTCTGCACATGGAGTGTGCAAGCCCGCCGGAGCTCATCCTTAATCAGGAGCCGTGATCGCTGTCATGTCAGTGGTAGCCCATCCCCCCACAGTTAGAATCACTCCATAGGACACACTTAACCCCTTGATCGCCCCCTAGTGTTTAACCCCTTCCCTGCCAGTGTCATTTACACAGTAATTAGTGCATTTTTATAGCACTGATCACTGTATAAATGACAATGGTCCCAAAATAGTATCAAAAGTGTCCGATGTGTCTGCCATAATGTCGCAGTCATGATAAAAATTACAGATCGCTGCCATTACTACTAAAAAAAAATGCCATAAAACTATCTCCTATTTTGTAGACGCTATAACTTTTGAGCAAACCAATCAATATACGCTTATTGCGATTTTTTTTTTTTACCAAAAATATATAGAAGAATACATAACGGTCTAAACTGAGAAAAAAAGATTTTTTTTATATATTTTTGGGGGATATTTATTATAACGAAAAGTAAAAAATTATAGCTTTTTTTTCAAAATAGTCGCTCTTTTTTTGTTTATAGCGCAAAAAATAAAAACTGCAGAGGCGATCAAATACCACCAAAAGAAAGCTCAATTTGTGGGAAAAAAAGGACATCAATTGTGTTTGTGTGTAACGTCGCACGACCGCGCAATTGTCAGTTAAAGCGACGCATCGTAGAAACGCAAAAAGTGCTCTGGTCAGGAAGGGGGTAAAAACTTCCGGGGCTGAAGCAGTTAAGGACCGAGCCTCTTTTTGAGATTTGGTGTTTACAAGTTAAAATCATTTTTTTTGCTAGAAAATTACTTGGAACCCCCAAACATTATATATGTATATTTTTTTTTTCTAACACCCTAGAGAATAAAATGGCGGTTGTTGCAATACTTTCTGTCACACCATATTTGCGCAGCGGTCTTTTTTTTGTGAAAAAATACACTTTTTTGTATTAAAAAATAAGACAACAATAAAGTTAGCCCAATTTGTTTTTATTTTGTGAAAGATAATGTTACGCTGAGTTAATTGATACCCAACATGTCACGCTTCAAAATTGCGCCCGCTCGTGGAATGGCAACAAACTTTTAGGCCTCATGCACACTGGACGTTTTTGGACGTTTTTACAGCAGCTGTTTTTGGCAGTAGACGTTTTTTTCTACAGTCATTAAACTCTCCATCATGTTATCCTGTGTCCATGCACACATAGGCTGTTATCAGCAGTTTTGGGCAGTAGCGTTTTTGAGCAGTAAAAAAACCCCAAAACTAGTGGGTTCTGAGAGATGTTTTTCAGCTGTAAAAATGCTTAAACGCTGATAAACGTTCATAAACACTCAAAAACATCGCTCACCAGCGTTTTTTAATGTTTTTGATCCATTGAAAAAAATAAATAAATAAATAAATAAAAATTTCTTAAAAAAAAAAAAAAACTCTAAAAAACACTAACGTGGAAAAACGCTAAAAAACGCTAATAAATGCTAAAAAAATGCTATTGCAAAAAAGTTGAAAAAAGCTGAAAAAAGTTGAAAAACTCACTGCAAAGCTACTGGCGTTTTTATAACGTTATTTTAACGTCCAGTGTGCATGAGGCCTAACCCTTAAAAATCTCCTTAGGTGATGTTTAAAAAATTCTACAGGTTGCATGTTTTGAGTTACAAACAAGGAAAAGGGGCGCCACTGAATATGTATCAAATAAAATTTATTATTAAAAATAACATCCACTCACATGTGAGACTGAAGAGTAGATCTCAGGTACATCTTGTGACACACAATGGAGGGAAGGACTACAAATGTCAGCAAGTCCAATAGCACTGGCATCACTCTGATGGGCTAAAGATGAGCTGCGCTGAGTCAGAAGTAGTTTATGGGCACACCACGGACAGGAGAGCAGGCGTCGCAGGAGTGACGTCACAGCCCGGCGCCGCAGTGTTTGCGATCCTAGCCTCGTTCTGGCTCCGATCACACGGCCTTGCTTTCCATACCATCACGGATGCCGGACGACTTGCTGGGACTTTCGCTTCACACATACAGCAACAGGCTGGACGCCCTCATATCTTCCACTCTTGGAACCCACACTACCCCAGACGGCTCTTCTGCTCTCCTGTCCGTGGTGTGCCCATAAACTACTTCTGACTCAGCGCAGCTCATCTTTAGCCCATCAGAGTGATGCCAGTGCTATTGGACTTGCTGACATTTGTAGTCCTTCCCACCATTGTGTGTCACAAGATGTACCTGAGATCTACTCTTCAGTCTCACATGTGAGTGGATGTTATTTTTAATAATAAATTTTATTTGATACATATTCAGTGGCGCCCCTTTTCCTTGTTTTTATCTTAGCACATTGGATCTGGCTTTGGTTCCTTTCGGTGGCTGCCTTGAATGACTCTTTTTATACCTACATATACAGTTTATATATATGTTTGTATGGACCCTGCCTTTGTGCGTATAGGCAACAGTATATAAGGTATATGGTATTGCGCCTTCTTCTACTTGTTTAATGTTTTGAGTTACAGAGGAGGTCTAGGGCTAGAATTATTGCTCTCGCAATACCTCACATGTGTGGTTTGAACACCATTTTCATATGCGGGCGCTACTCACGTATACGCTTGCTTCTGCACGCGAGCTTGGTGGGACGGGAGCGCGTTAAAAATAAAAGTTTTTTTCTTATTTATTTTACTTTTTATTTTTTATTTTTATACTGTTGTGTCACTTTTATTCCTATTACAAGAAATGTAAACATCCCTTGTAATAGAAAAAAAGCATGACAGGATCTCTTAACCACTTGCTTACCGGGCACTTAAACCCCCCTCCTATCCAGACCAATTTTCAGCTTTCAGCGCTGACGCACTTTGAATGACAATTGCGCGGTCATACAACACTGTACCCAAATGAAATTTTTATCATTTTTTCCCCACAAATAGAGCTTTCTTTTGGTGGTATTTGATCACCTCTGCGATTTTTATTTTTTGTTAAAAAAATGTAAAAAGACTGAATTTTTAAAAAAAAAATTTTTTTTTTTTTTATATTTTGTTATAAAATTTTTTAAAAGGGTAATTTTTCTCCTTCATTGATGTACGCTGATGAGGCGGCACCAATGGGCACTGATAGGTGGCAGTGATGGGCACTGATGGGTGGCAGTGATGGGCACTGATTGGTGGCAATAATGGGCACTGATCTTGTACACTGCTAGGTGGCACTGATTGGCATCACTGGTGGGCATTGTTAGGTGGCAATGGTGGGCATTGATAGGTGGCACCTGTAGGCATTGATAGGTGGCACTTATGGGCATTGATACGTGGCACTGGTGGGCACTGTGGGCACTGTGATGTTTTAATGTCTGGGTGCACTGGCAGGGGGTACTGGTGGCATAATTATAAGGCACAATTGAGGCATTATTGCCTCCTCCTCTTCGGGACCGATGTCCCTTGCAGCTGAGCCGGTGATCGGCTTTTTTCTCTCCTCGCACTGTCAGCGCGAGGAGAAAAAAAAACCGATCACAGAGCTTTTGTTTTGATCATGTGATCAGCTGTCATTGGCTGACAGCTGATCACATGGTAAGGGGCCGGGACCGGCCCCTTACACAGATCGGTGATCACCCGAGTCTCAGTGACTCGGTGATCACAGCGCGCTCCACGCGCGCCCTGCAGGGCGCGCGCAGGGCACGTGCACAGGGGAGGCCGTCATATGACGGCCCTCCCGGGAATGCAGGTCCGCGCTGTAGCCGTCATTCGGCTATAGCGCGGATAGCAAGCGGTTAAATATGAGATTTGGGGTCAAAAAGACCTCAGATCTCATATTTACACTAAAATGCAATAAAAAAAATGTCGTTTGAAATTTTTTTTTTTTTAAATGTCCCTTAAAGAGCTATGGGCGGAAGTGACGTTTTGACGTCACTTCCGCCCTGCAATGGTATGGAGACGAGTGGGAGCCATCTTCCCCTCACTCAGCTCCATACCACAGACATGAGCAGACTTGATCGCCTCCGCCGCTGACGGTAGTGGTGGAGGGCACCAGAGCGCGGCGGGAGGGGGGGCCCTCTCCCGCCACCGATTAACAGTGGTCTTGTGGCGAATCCGCTGCTGAGACCACTTTTATCTGAAAGCCGACCACCCACTGAAGAAGTGGATACCGGGGTTATGGCAGCTAGCTGCTGCCATAACGACGATATTCCACTTCAAACAGCCAACGTATAACGACGGCAGACGGATGGCAAGTGGTTAAGCTCTCTGAACGCCAGTCAAAGCCCCTGTCACTAAATAAACTGATTAGCTTACAGTCCTCTTTACACCATGCTTTTGCTTTGCTTCAAAAATTATACCCCATGTAGCTTTAGTGGTGCTCCAAAGCATCTTCAAAGCCTCCATAGAAGTCTATGTCAAAGCTCGCTTGAAGCCCCACGAAGCCTCACCGAAGCACCAAGCAACAGCAAGGTGTAAACAGGACTGTAAGCTAAGCATTTTATTTGGTGACAGGGGCTTTGACTGGCACTCAGAGAGCTTTAACAAAGCCTGTCCGAAGCCTTGTTTTGAAGCAAGTGTAAACTAGCCCTTTAAATACTCCCACATCACAAACTATGTAACATTATCAATATACTGTAGTAACCACCAGAGGGAGCATTCATTCAGGGCCAGTCCACACCAGATGCAGTTCCGTGCGCTTTTTTTTCTGCTGTAAAAATGCATGCAGTGTTTTCCATGTATTCCAATGGCTCTAGTTCACACCATGCAGTCAGTTTCCGGTGCAGAAATTGACCGGAAACTGACTGCATGGTGTGAACTAGAGCTATTGAAATACATGGGAAACACTGTGCATGCATTTTGTGCAGAAAAAAGCGCACAAAACTGAATGGAACTGCATCTGGTGTGAACTAGCACTCAGACATCGCATAGCTTAAACTATACATGATTGCAACATAGTATCCACTAGAGGGAGCAATTGAATGAAACATTGTAATAATATACAAAACCACAACTCACTACAAAAAATTTTTATTGTATTTATTTATTACAGGCAGGGATGGTGCTAGACAATTTTGAGCCCTAGGTAAGAACAGCTACTTGCTGGGTTTAGCCATGTGGGGGGAGGACAGAGCCAGATAGACAGGAGAGGGGGGTGCAGCCAGGTGGAGGGAGGGGTGTAGCCAGGTGGACAGGAGAGGGGGTGCAGCCAGGTGGGGGAGAACAGAGCCAGGTGGACAGGAGAGGGGGAGGGTGCAGCCAGGTGGGGGGAGGACAGAGCCAGGTAAATAGGGGGGGTGCAGCCAGTTGGGCAGGAGAGGGGGGGATGTAGCCAGGTGGAGGGGGGATGTAGCCAGGTGGACAGGAGAGGGGGGATGCAGTCAGGTGGAGGGGGGGTGTGGCCAGGTGGACAGGAGAGGGGGGATGCAGTCAGGTGGAGGGGGGGTGTAGCCAGGTGGACAGGAGAGGGGGGATGCAGTCAGGTGGAGGGGGGTGTAGCCAGGTGGACAGGAGAGGGGGGATGCAGTCAGGTGGAGGGGGGGTGTAGCCAGGTGGACAGGAGAGGGGGGATGCAGTCAGGTGGAGGGGGGGTGTAGCCAGGTGGACAGGAGGGGGGGATGCAGTCAGGTGGAGGGGGGTGTGGCCAGGTGGACAGGAGAGAGGGGGATGCAGTCAGGTGGAGGGGGGTGTAGCCAGGTGGACAGGAGAGGGGGGATGCAGTCAGGTGGAGGGGGGGTGTAGCCATGTGGACAGGAGGGGGGATGCAGTCAGGTGGAGGGGGTGTGGCCAGGTGGACAGGAGAGGGGGATGCAGTCAGGTGGAGGGGGGGTGTAGCCAGGTGGACAGGAGGGGGGGATGCAGTCAGGTGGAGGGGGGTGTAGCCAGGTGGACAGGAGAGGGGGGTGCAGTCAGGTGGACTGGGGGTGTAGCCAGGTGAACAGGAGAGGGGGGATGCAGTCAGGTGGAGGGGGGGTGTAGCCAGGTGGACAGGAGAGGGGGGATGCAGTCAGGTGGAGGGGGGTGTAGCCAGGTGGACAGGAGAGGGGGGATGCAGTCAGGTGCAGGGGGGGTGTAGCCAGGTGGACAGGAGGGGGGGAGGCAGTCAGGTGGAGGGGGTGTAGCCAGGTGGACAGGAGAGGGGGGATGCAGTCAGGTGGAGGGGGGGTGTAGCCAGGTGGACAGGAGAGGGGGGATGCAGTCAGGTGGAGGGGGGTGTAGCCAGGTGGACAGGAGAGGGGGGATGCAGTCAGGTGGAGGGGGGTGTAGCCAGGTGGACAGGAGAGGGGGGTGTAGCCAGGTGGACAGGAGGGGGGGTCTTACCTTGGGGGATAGCATCACTGGCACTTTTTCAGGCTCCCTCCACTAGTCAGGCAGTGGCAGCTAGTGTCACCTGTCCCAAGATCAGGAGATGGGGTCTCCTACAGACTGTGAGTCACAGCTCATGCAGGGGAGACCCCCTCCAGCTCCTCCCCCATGACAGGTCAGCTGATCTCTGGATTCTGCGGGCCGGCCACAGAGAGGCTGGGTGAGCAGAGCGGGCTGCAGGAGCAACTTAGCTTTGAGCTCCACCAGGGCAAGTAGCCCGGCTTGTGCTCTATGGCCAGTCCAGGCCTGGTGAATCCATCCCAGCTGTCTCCATCCACGATGTCGCCTGCCCTGCTCCTCCAATGACTGCACATGGCCCAGGGAGGGAGACGGGAAGAGAGCTGACAGGGCTGCTGCCTGGACACCGGCACCACTCAGATTCCAGGGACGGAGGAGGAGAGGAGGCCGATTGAGTGACTCCAAATCTCCCCCTCCTCCTCGGTGTGCGATCATGGCTGCAGAGCCCTGGCTGCACCCTAGGCGGCTGCCTGGTTTGTCTAGCGGTAGGGCCGGCCCTGATTACAGGTACTTATATAGCACCACATATTTACAAAGCACTTTACATATATATTGTACATTCACATCATGCCCTCGAGCTTACAATCTAAGGTCCCTATCTCACATTCATACATACACACACGAGGGCTAATTTAGACAGGAGCCAATTAACCTGCCAGCATGTCTTTGGAGTTAAAGTACACTCCACGTGACATTCACATTTCATGAACTGTTTAGAAACTGGAATTCACTTCCTAAGGGAAGGCTCATATCTGTACAGGTCGGGAACCCGTGCATAATCCCATGCAGCCATGATTTTTAAAAAGGGTCAGGGACATTTTTCCCACGTTTCCCACAGGTACAGTAGCCCATTAAAATTAAACGCATGCTATACGATCTACAAATGTGAACCTAGACTAAATGAACGTTGGTGTTGGGTAGGGATGAGCTCAATTCGACTCGAACATCAGGTGTTCGCCCATTCGCTGAACAGCGAATATTATGGGGCGTTCGCGGGAAATTCAAGCATCGCAGAACGCCCAAATTGCACTGTGAGATTGCAGTGCATTGCTGTATGATGATTGGCCAAAGCATATATATATATATATATATATATATATATATATATATATATATATATATATATATATATATATATTATATATTAAGTCAGTCTAGGATTTAGTGTAGACTATATTCAGTCAGTGAAGGCAGTGTAGTTTATATTACACAGTGTATTGAAGTGGTTAAGGGGAACCCTGCGCCAAATTTAAAAAAAAAATGGCATACCAGACCCTTATACGAGCATGCAACCTGGCAGGCCGCTGGAAAGGGGGGGACGAGAGCACGCCCTCCCTCCTGAACTGTACCAGGCCACATGCCATCAACCCTTGCCCAGTGGTTGTGGGGGTCTGCGGGCGGGGGCTTATTGGAATCTGGAAGCCCCCTTTAACATGGGAGCCCCCAGATCCCGCCCCCCCTATGTGCATGGGTATAGGGTACATTGTACCCCTATCCATTCACCAAAAAAGTAAAAATGACAGTTTTTGGTGTAGCGCTATGTGTATGAGTAGGTCAAGGTGAGACGTTAGAATCGAGCCATCTAGCAATGGCCAGAAAACAAACAAAAAATTAATTTGAAAAGGTGAATTAAAAAGGAATATGGTTGCACAAATACAAAATCATATTTAAAGCATAATGGGATACACCTGTGAAAAAGTGAAAACAAAACACAATATAAATCACTTAAATAAAGTCCATGTAAATAAGATGTGTCCTTGATGGAAATCAAAAAAAGCCACCACCAACAGTCTCTGAGGGTAAGTTGATGAGGGCAGCAACAAGGTGTTACTGGTGGATGAAAACAGAGGAACACCAAATCCAATGTGACGTCTATGTATGTGTCAGAACCACCACCATAACATCTGAGGAGGCTTACCGGACGTAGAGGACTTAGAAAGACATACGTCTTGTAAGTCACAAAAAGCTTGTTTAGCCACCGGGGCTAGCAGGGTGAAAACATCAGGTATCCAAAACTTCAATAAGTGAGGAAGGAAGATCTGTAGGCAGCTTCAACCGTCCAGAGGTATCAGCAGACCATCCGGATGTATAATTGGAACCATGAGAGAAAGAAGACTCACATGGCGTGATATCGTTTTAAAAGGCATGCATTTATTAAAACATTAAAAGAAAAGCACTCACATGGTATACGATCATAAACAGCTTAAATGGTATCGGACGCGGTGATCATAGGAGGTCCACCCAACATGTTTCGGCTAAGTCAGCCTTCATCTGGGGTGTGGACCCCCCTATTTCACCGCAATTTAAAGTAGAAATGACCCCCACTGGGAGTGTCACAACCCAGGAAGTGACCAAATGATGTCACTTCCGGTTCACAAATATGTGTGTATAGACCTGATGTAATGTGTTTTTAAGACAATAATCGCGATATGTATATCTCTAATCACAACATCAAGATCACAAATGAGTGTGGACTTGAAATTTAAAAGAATACTAAAATTGTGGCCGGGCGATCCGGAAGTGTTTAGAGTCGAGATCCAAGCCTCCTTCCCAGCACAACCAGATACGATAGGACGGAGCGTCATCTCGCTCCGCCCCCTCTAAACGGCAGGACACTGAGGACGTGCGCAGTAGCGGAAATCATGAAGAGGAAATCCGCCGCCGCACCAAGCCTCGTTTTGAGTAATGAATCCTACAGGTTGGGGCACCATACTCCGCCCTCTGGTGTTACCTTAATGACTACCGTCAAGAGTATAACCACACCCAAAGTCCACAGTGCGCAGGACATGCGCAGTAGCGGAAATCATAAAAAGGAAATCCGCCGCCGCACCAAGCCTCGTTTTGAGCTGTAAATCCTACAGATTGGGACACTATACTCCGCCCACTGGTATTATCTTGGTGGTTCTTGTCAAGAGTGTGGCCGCACCCAGAGTCCGCCCACATCTCTGCTCACACTGCCAAAACCAAAACCAAGCCTCTCATTCACAACAACGTGTGAACTTCCTGTGTAGAGAGCCATGGTTGGACGAAGAGAAACGGAAATAAATCCCAGCACTCTGGTGGTGAATGACAGTGTCAGCAAAGGTGGTAAAAGAGAAAATAATAAAACCTATGTCATGAATCAACAAATATGTTGAGCAAATGCCCGAATAGGGGCTAGTTAGTAAGAGAGTGACACTACCAATGAAGGACATCCCACATAACTTAAACAATACATATAAAAACGGCAATGAAAACCTATATAAGAAGTAACATTTGTCATAAGGGGACTAAATCAAAATAAGTGAGAAATTGGTATTAAAATGACAGTACCAGATAACTATAAATGATAATAAATAATATTACGGGAAGTAATAACTACTAGTACAAGGTTGGTAAATAAAAACAACTAAAAATAAAGACAAAAGAAAAAAGAGTCACAAAGATGATGGTTATGCCTGATTAATAAATGAATTGATGTCCCACTCCACGTTTATCCCTTGCGGGAAGTGGGAACCCAACTCATAAATCCAATAAGTCTCCAACCTGGAGAGCCCCCTAAGTGTTGACCCCCCCCCGCCAAGGGGCCACATATTTATCAATAATAAGGAACTGTGTGCCCTTGGGGTTTCGATCGTGAAACTCCCTATAGTGACGGGGCACAGTATGTTTCGTACTACCTGCCTTAATTAAATTAATATGTTCGGAAACACGCGTGGTAAAGGACCTGATCGTCCGTCCCACATACTGTTTGCCACAGGGGCAAGTCAAAAGGTAGACTACCCCTGTCGTGGCACATGTGCAAAACTGTTTGATTTTGTGGGTACGACCGTTTACCCTAGAAGAAAAAGTATAACTAGTACGTCTCCCACTAATATTAAACTGACAAACTAAGCATTTTTTGCAAGGATAGAAACCAATCAGATTGTGAAAAAAAGAGGGTTTGGTTGGAGGGTTGACCACATTGGGTGCCAACTTGTTGCGGAGGGATGGAGCTCCTCTGAAAACTAGCTTAGGAATGTCGGGCAATCTGGGGCCCAAAATCTTGTCAGTTTTCAAAACATCCCAATGATGTTCAAAGATCCTTCTGATATATTTAGGTTGGATGGAGAAGGATGTCATGAAAGACCATTTAAAGTCCTCGTTGACTTGCTTGGGTTTATCTTCTAAAAGGGATTGACAATCCACTAAACCAGCGCCATCAATTTCCCTATCTAGGTCTGAAAGTTTATACCCCTTTTCTAGGAATCTACTCTTCAAAGACGCTGCCTGAGTCCTGAAGGTATTGGGGTCACTACAGTTCCTCCGCAATCGCAGGAACTGACTCTTAGGGACTGATCTGATCCAGGGGGCATGATGACAACTGTCGGTAGGTATATAACCATTCCGGTCGGTGGGCTTAAAGTATGTGCTGAACACAAACTGGCCATCCCTTCTGTCTATGACCAAGTCTAAAAAATGGACGGAAGTAGCACTTGCTTCAAAAGATAAAGCAATATTCCTATCGTTGGCATTAAGATTTGTGAAGAAGGTGGCCAGATCATCCTGACTCCCAGTCCATAGGAGGAGGACGTCGTCTATGTACCGCGCCCACAGCAGAAGGTGTGGGCATTGCATGGCATAGACGACATCCTCCTCCCACTTGGCCATAAATAAGTTGGCCAGGCTGGGAGCAAACTTCGCTCCCATCGCGACACCCCTATGTTGGAGGTAGAATCTCCCATCGAACCAAAAATAATTATGTTGAGTTGCAAACTCAATAAGCTCAATGATGTAGTCCACCTGGGGTGAGGCGAGGGAGACGTCTCTATCAAGAAAACACTTAACTGCTTCTATCCCTCTATCCTGCGGGATGCAAGTGTAGAGAGAGGCAACATCCGCAGTTGCCATAATTAAGTCACCGGAGTGGGAAACCCTGGAAAGTAAATTGATCACGTCCTTAGTATCCTTTAGATAGGATGGCATTTTGACAACTGATGGTTGAAGGAAGTAATCAATGTACCTCCCAATTTTTGAGGTAACAGAATCGATGCCGCTTATTATTGGTCGGCCGGGAGGGTGTAGGGGGCCTTTATGTACTTTAGGCAGATAGTACATAACGGGTATACGTGGGGCCAATGGAACTAAGAAGGATCTCTCCTTTTTATTTAAAATGTAGGAATCATAACCTTTAGAAACCAAAGCCTGTAACTCTTTTTTATATTTATGTGTAGGATTACTGGGAAGTTCAACATATGTTTCATGATCGCCCAGAATACGGTGCATTTCTTGGACGTAATCTGTTTTGTTCAACAGAACTATGCCTCCGCCCTTGTCGGCGGGGCGGATGACTAGATTTTTGTTGTCACATAAGGTAGTGAGGCCTGCTGAGGGTAAAGGATTGTAGAATTTACGTTTCAGGGGAACATTGTTAAGGTCCTTCAACACAAGTTCCTTGAACAAATTAATGGCAGGTGGAAGCTGTGTTGGAGGGCTAAACAAAGAGGGATTGGATAGGCCCGAACGGACAGTACCAGACGTTGCCGCTCTGGCCAAATTCCTAGAAGGGTTAGAAATAATATATCTCTGGACATGTATCTTCCTAATAAATTTTTGAACGTCAATAAAAGTATCGAACTTGTTCAATTTACGTGGAGGGGCAAACTTAAGACCTTTATTTAGGATAGTCTTTTCTTCATTGGTAAGGATCGTGTCACTGAGGTTAAAGACCCCTTGACACACTAGGTCCTTTGCCTCTTTTCGTTTCTGAACCCTCCTCCCTCCTCTGGACCCTCTCTTGTTTCTGGACCCCTTTTTTTGTTTAGGTGGTCCTCGTGAAAACCCCGAGAGGTTCGTGGTCCAGAGTAGGGTTGTTTGTAGGGAGATGGACCGTATCCGGCATTCGGAAATGGATAAATATTTTCGTTATGGTGTTCCTGTAAAGGGGAGTATCTGTTGTATGTAGATACAGGGGGATGCCTATACTGGGGTGGATGTTGGTATGGGGAGTAGTGTGGATAATCATAACTACGACCCGGAGAGTCCCTGTAATAGGGGCTGTCCTGCTCATAGTATCGACGTTCACCTTGACCATGATAGTCACCCCTATTCCACCTCTGCCCCTACTCCTAGAGTAGTGACCTCTGCCTCTTGATTGCTTTCTAGGGGAATGCGTGCTAGGATGCCGGCTCCTACGTGAAGAGGGGCCCGCATCGTGAGCCTGTTCCCTGTTAGCAGGAAGTTTTGAGCGGACAGAGGGCTCCCTGGGGGAACCACTATAGTATCACTCAAGGAGTTATTTCCATTACAACCTCTGGAGTGGGTATTGTGATTGATTTCTGCCAGCCAAACACTTTACCCGCCTTATAATCGCCAGTATCTCAGGAATACTTTTTATGTTTTTTAACTCTTTGGTCTTTGTCCTCCTTTACAAGATGGGCTTGCAAATTGGATGACAAAGTGTTGTATTCCACTGAATTTTTAAACGAGAGTAATTTATCTTTAAGCTCCTTGATTTCTCGATCCAAGACGGAAAGCCGAGTGCGCTTCCTCGAGATCAGAAAATCAAGGAACTTAATACCAGCGTCATTAAAGTACTTAAACCAGGTATCGAGTTCGGATTCACCCTGTTGAGGGTGGATATCCCATCTGAGACTTCGTGGGATCATGCCTTCTGCCACATATTGTTCTAGGAAGACAAGATCCCACTGGAGGTGGAGTTCAGAGGTCATAACATTTTTTAACCTCAAAAATAGTCCACCAATCTCAGTGTCATTGGAAGTGGCTATAAAAACACCCTCGGTGTTTACAACTCTGGATGCACGGTAATCAAATATATCCATATTTAAATGAATATGAGCTGCAGCTATACTAGGTGTCTAATCAATATTGGAAACAGATAAAGGATAAGTACAGCGCTGCTACAGAGATGCTAAAAAAATATAATACAGTAAGCAGCTAACACACCTCTAAGACAAAGAAGTAAAAAATTCAGCAAATATATATATAGTGTAGCGCTATGTGTATGAGTAGGTCAAGGTGAGACGTTAGAATCGAGCCATCTAGCAATGGCCAGAAAACAAACAAAAAATTAATTTGAAAAGGTGAATTAAAAAGGAATATGGTTGCACAAATACAAAATCATATTTAAAGCATTAATGGGATACACCTGTGAAAAAGTGAAAACAAAACACAATATAAATCACTTAAATAAAGTCCATGTAAATAAGATGTGTCCTTGATGGAAATCAAAAAAAGCCACCACCAACAGTCTCTGAGGGTAAGTTGATGAGGGCAGCAACAAGGTGTTACTGGTGGATGAAAACAGAGGAACACCAAATCCAATGTGACGTCTATGTATGTGTCAGAACCACCACCATAACATCTGAGGAGGCTTACCGGACGTAGAGGACTTAGAAAGACATACGTCTTGTAAGTCACAAAAAGCTTGTTTAGCCACCGGGGCTAGCAGGGTGAAAACATCAGGTATCCAAAACTTCAATAAGTGAGGAAGGAAGATCTGTAGGCAGCTTCAACCGTCCAGAGGTATCAGCAGACCATCCGGATGTATAATTGGAACCATGAGAGAAAGAAGACTCACATGGCGTGATATCGTTTTAAAAGGCATGCATTTATTAAAACATTAAAAGAAAAGCACTCACATGGTATACGATCATAAACAGCTTAAATGGTATCGGACGCGGTGATCATAGGAGGTCCACCCAACATGTTTCGGCTAAGTCAGCCTTCATCTGGGGTGTGGACCCCCCTATTTCACCGCAATTTAAAGTAGAAATGACCCCACTGGGAGTGTCACAACCCAGGAAGTGACCAAATGATGTCACTTCCGGTTCACAAATATGTGTGTATAGACCTGATGTAAAGTGTTTTTAAGACAATAATCGCGATATGTATATCTCTAATCACAACATCAAGATCACAAATGAGCGTGGACTTGAAATTTAAAAGAATACTAAAATTGTGGCCGGGCGATCCGGAAGTGTTTAGAGTCGAGATCCAAGCCTCCTTCCCAGCACAACCAGATACGATAGGACGGAGCGTCATCTCGCTCCGCCCCCTCTAAACGGCAGGACACTGAGGACGTGCGCAGTAGCGGAAATCATGAAGAGGAAATCCGCCGCCGCACCAAGCCTCGTTTTGAGTAATGAATCCTACAGGTTGGGGCACCATACTCCGCCCTCTGGTGTTACCTTAATGACTACCGTCAAGAGTATAACCACACCCAAAGTCCACAGTGTGCAGGACATGCGCAGTAACGGAAATCATAAAAAGGAATCCGCCGCCGCACCAAGCCTCGTTTTGAGCTGTAAATCCTACAGATTGGGACACTATACTCCGCCCACTGGTATTATCTTGGTGGTTCTTGTCAAGAGTGTGGCCGCACCCAGAGTCCGCCCACATCTCTGCTCACACTGCCAAAACCAAAACCAAGCCTCTCATTCACAACGACGTGTGAACTTCCTGTGTAGAGAGCCATTGTTGGACGAAGAGAAACGGAAATAAATCCCAGCACTCTGGTGGTGAATGACAGTGTCAGCAAAGGTGGTAAAAGAGAAAATAATAAAACCTATGTCATGAATCAACAAATATGTTGAGCAAATGCCCGAATAGGGGCTAGTTAGTAAGAGAGTGACACTACCAATGAAGGACATCCCACATAACTTAAACAATACATATAAAAACGGCAATGAAAACCTATATAAGAAGTAACATTTGTCATAAGGGGACTAAATCAAAATAAGTGAGAAATTGGTATTAAAATGACAGTACCAGATAACTATAAATGATAATAAATAATATTACGGGAAGTAATAACTACTAGTACAAGGTTGGTAAATAAAAACAACTAAAAATAAAGACAAAAGAAAAAAGAGTCACAAAGATGATGGTTATGCCTGATTAATAAATGAATTGATGTCCCACTCCACGTTTATCCCTTGCGGGAAGTGGGAACCCAACTCATAAATCCAATAAGTCTCCAACCTGGAGAGCCCCCTAAGTGTTGACCCCCCCCGCCAAGGGGCCACATATTTATCAATAATAAGGAACTGTGTGCCCTTGGGGTTTCGATCGTGAAACTCCCTATAGTGACGGGGCACAGTATGTTTCGTACTACCTGCC
Source organism: Lithobates septentrionalis (assembly GCA_037952835.1). Classification (NCBI taxonomy): domain Eukaryota; kingdom Metazoa; phylum Chordata; class Amphibia; order Anura; family Ranidae; genus Lithobates; species Lithobates septentrionalis. Next base: position 2,084,625 of record JBBDGP010001523.1, read on the forward strand.
TTAATTAAATTAATATGTTCGGAAACACGCGTGGTAAAGGACCTGATCGTCCGTCCCACATACTGTTTGCCACAGGGGCATTTGCTCAACATATTTGTTGATTCATGACATAGGTTTTATTATTATTTTCTCTTTTACCACCTTTGCTGACACTGTCATTCACCACCAGAGTGCTGGGATTTATTTCCGTTTCTCTTCGTCCAACCATGGCTCTCTACACAGGAAGTTCACACGTTGTTGTGAATGAGAGGCTTGGTTTTGGTTTTGGCAGTGTGAGCAGAGATGTGGGCGGACTCTGGGTGCGGCCACACTCTTGACAAGAACCACCAAGATAATACCAGTGGGCGGAGTATAGTGTCCCAATCTGTAGGATTTACAGCTCAAAACGAGGCTTGGTGCGGCGGCGGATTTCCTTTTTATGATTTCCGCTACTGCGCATATCCTGCGCACTGTGGACTTTGGTGTGGTTATACTCTTGACGGTAGTCATTAAGGTAACACCAGAGGGCGGAGTATGGTGCCCCACCTGTAGGATTCATTTACTCAAACGAGGCTTGGTGCGGCGGCGGATTTCCTCTTCATGATTTCCGCTACTGCGCACGTCCTCAGTGTCCTGCCGTTTAGAGGGGGCGGAGCGAGATGACGCTCCGTCCTATCGTATCTGGTTGTGCTGGGAAGGAGGCTTGGATCTCGACTCTAAACACTTCCGGATCGCCCGGCCACAATTTTAGTATTCTTTTAAATTTCAAGTCCACACTCATTTGTGATCTTGATGTTGTGATTAGAGATATACATATCGCGATTATTGTCTTAAAAACACATTACATCAGGTCTATACACACATATTTGTGAACCGGAAGTGACATCATTTGGTCACTTCCTGGGTTGTGACACTCCCAGTGGGGGTCATTTCTACTTTAAATTGCGGTGAAATAGGGGGTCCACACCCCAGATGAAGGCTGACTTAGCCGAAACATGTTGGGTGGACCTCCTATGATCACCGCGTCCGATACCATTTAAGCTGTTTATGATCGTATACCATGTGAGTGCTTTTCTTTTAATGTTTTAATAAATGCATGCCTTTTAAAACGATATCACGCCATGTGAGTCTTCTTTCTCTCATGGTTCCAATTATACATCCGGATGGTCTGCTGATACCTCTGGACGGTTGAAGCTGCCTACAGATCTTCCTTCCTCACTTATTGAAGTTTTGGATACCTGATATTTTCACCCTGCTAGCCCCGGTGGCTAAACAAGCTTTTTGTGACTTACAAGACGTATGTCTTTCTAAGTCCTCTACGTCCGGTAAGCCTCCTCAGATGTTATGGTGGTGGTTCTGACACATACATAGACGTCACATTGGATTTGGTGTTCCTCTGTTTTCATCCACCAGTAACACCTTGTTGCTGCCCTCATCAACTTACCCTCAGAGACTGTTGGTGGTGGCTTTTTTTGATTTCCATCAAGGACACATCTTATTTACATGGACTTTATTTAAGTGATTTATATTGTGTTTTGTTTTCACTTTTTCACAGGTGTATCCCATTATGCTTTAAATATGATTTTGTATTTGTGCAACCATATTCCTTTTTAATTCACCTTTTCAAATTAATTTTTTGTTTGTTTTCTGGCCATTGCTAGATGGCTCGATTCTAACGTCTCACCTTGACCTACTCATACACATAGCGCTACACTATATATATATTTGCTGAATTTTTTACTTCTTTGTCTTAGAGGTGTGTTAGCTGCTTACTGTATTATATTTTTTTAGCATCTCTGTAGCAGCGCTGTACTTATCCTTTATCTGTTTCCAATATTGATTAGACACCTAGTATAGCTGCAGCTCATATTCATTTAAATATGGATATATTTGATTACCGTGCATCCAGAGTTGTAAACACCGAGGGTGTTTTTATAGCCACTTCCAATGACACTGAGATTGGTGGACTATTTTTGAGGTTAAAAAATGTTATGACCTCTGAACTCCACCTCCAGTGGGATCTTGTCTTCCTAGAACAATATGTGGCAGAAGGCATGATCCCACGAAGTCTCAGATGGGATATCCACCCTCAACAGGGTGAATCCGAACTCGATACCTGGTTTAAGTACTTTAATGACGCTGGTATTAAGTTCCTTGATTTTCTGATCTCGAGGAAGCGCACTCGGCTTTCCGTCTTGGATCGAGAAATCAAGGAGCTTAAAGATAAATTACTCTCGTTTAAAAATTCAGTGGAATACAACACTTTGTCATCCAATTTGCAAGCCCATCTTGTAAAGGAGGACAAAGACCAAAGAGTTAAAAAACATAAAAAGTATTCCCGGGATACTGGCGATTATAAGGCGGGTAAAGTGTTTGGCTGGCAGAAATCAATCACAATACCCACTCCAGAGGTTGTAATGGAAACTAACTCCTTGAGTGATACTATAGTGGTTCCCCCCAGGGAGCCCTCTGTCCGCTCAAAACTTCCTGCTAACAGGGAACAGGCTCACGATGCGGGCCCCTCTTCACGTAGGAGCCGGCATCCTAGCACGCATTCCCCTAGAAAGCAATCAAGAGGCAGAGGTCACTACTCTAGGAGTAGGGGCAGAGGTGGAAATAGGGGTGACTATCATGGTCAAGGTGAACGTCGATACTATGAGCAGGACAGCCCCTATTACAGGGACTCTCCGGGTCGTAGTTATGATTATCCACACTACTCCCCATACCAACATCCACCCCAGTATAGGCATCCCCCTGTATCTACATACAACAGATACTCCCCTTTACAGGAACACCATAACGAAAATATTTATCCATTTCCGAATGCCGGATACGGTCCATCTCCCTACAAACAACCCTACTCTGGACCACGAACCTCTCGGGGTTTTCACGAGGACCACCTAAACAAAAAAAGGGGTCCAGAAACAAGAGAGGGTCCAGAGGAGGGAGGAGGGTTCAGAAACTAAAAGAGGCAAAGGACCTAGTGTGTCAAGGGGTCTTTAACCTCAGTGACACGATCCTTACCAATGAAGAAAAGACTATCCTAAATAAAGGTCTTAAGTTTGCCCCTCCACGTAAATTGAACAAGTTCGATACTTTTATTGACGTTCAAAAATTTATTAGGAAGATACATGTCCAGAGATATATTATTTCTAACCCTTCTAGGAATTTGGCCAGAGCGGCAACGTCTGGTACTGTCCATTCAGGCCTATCCAATCCCTCTTTGTTTAGCCCTCCAACACAGCTTCCACCTGCCATTAATTTGTTCAAGGAACTTGTGTTGAAGGACCTTAACAATGTTCCCCTGAAACGTAAATTCTACAATCCTTTACCCTCAGCAGGCCTCACTACCTTATGTGACAACAAAAATCTAGTCATCCGCCCCACCGACAAGGGCGGAGGCATAGTTCTGTTGAACAAAACAGATTACGTCCAAGAAATGCACCGTATTCTGGGCGATCATGAAACATATGTTGAACTTCCCAGTAATCCTACACATAAATATAAAAAAGAGTTACAGGCTTTGGTTTCTAAAGGTTATGATTCCTACATTTTAAATAAAAAGGAGAGATCCTTCTTAGTTCCATTGGCCCCACGTATACCCGTTATGTACTATCTGCCTAAAGTACATAAAGACCCCCTACACCCTCCCGGCCGACCAATAATAAGCGGCATCGATTCTGTTACCTCAAAAATTGGGAGGTACATTGATTACTTCCTTCAACCATCAGTTGTCAAAATGCCATCCTATCTAAAGGATACTAAGGACGTGATCAATTTACTTTCCAGGGTTTCCCACTCCGGTGACTTAATTATGGCAACTGCGGATGTTGCCTCTCTCTACACTTGCATCCCGCAGGATAGAGGGATAGAAGCAGTTAAGTGTTTTCTTGATAGAGACGTCTCCCTCGCCTCACCCCAGGTGGACTACATCATTGAGCTTATTGAGTTTGCAACTCAACATAATTATTTTTGGTTCGATGGGAGATTCTACCTCCAACATAGGGGTGTCGCGATGGGAGCGAAGTTTGCTCCCAGCCTGGCCAACTTATTTATGGCCAAGTGGGAGGAGGATGTCGTCTATGCCATGCAATGCCCACACCTTCTGCTGTGGGCGCGGTACATAGACGACGTCCTCCTCCTATGGACTGGGAGTCAGGATGATCTGGCCACCTTCTTCACAAATCTTAATGCCAACGATAGGAATATTGCTTTATCTTTTGAAGCAAGTGCTACTTCCGTCCATTTTTTAGACTTGGTCATAGACAGAAGGGATGGCCAGTTTGTGTTCAGCACATACTTTAAGCCCACCGACCGGAATGGTTATATACCTACCGACAGTTGTCATCATGCCCCCTGGATCAGATCAGTCCCTAAGAGTCAGTTCCTGCGATTGCGGAGGAACTGTAGTGACCCCAATACCTTCAGGACTCAGGCAGCGTCTTTGAAGAGTAGATTCCTAGAAAAGGGGTATAAACTTTCAGACCTAGATAGGGAAATTGATGGCGCTGGTTTAGTGGATCGTCAATCCCTTTTAGAAGATAAACCCAAGCAAGTCAACGAGGACTTTAAATGGTCTTTCATGACATCCTTCTCCATCCAACCTAAATATATCAGAAGGATCTTTGAACATCATTGGGATGTTTTGAAAACTGACAAGATTTTGGGCCCCAGATTGCCCGACATTCCTAAGCTAGTTTTCAGAGGAGCTCCATCCCTCCGCAACAAGTTGGCACCCAATGTGGTCAACCCTCCAACCAAACCCTCTTTTTTTCACAATCTGATTGGTTTCTATCCTTGCAAAAAATGCTTAGTTTGTCAGTTTAATATTAGTGGGAGACGTACTAGTTATACTTTTTCTTCTAGGGTAAACGGTCGTACCCACAAAATCAAACAGTTTTGCACATGTGCCACGACAGGGGTAGTCTACCTTTTGACTTGCCCCTGTGGCAAACAGTATGTGGGACGGACGATCAGGTCCTTTACCACGCGTGTTTCCGAACATATTAATTTAATTAAGGCAGGTAGTACGAAACATACTGTGCCCCGTCACTATAGGGAGTTTCACGATCGAAACCCCAAGGGCACACAGTTCCTTATTATTGATAAATATGTGGCCCCTTGGCGGGGGGGGTCAACACTTAGGGGGCTCTCCAGGTTGGAGACTTATTGGATTTATGAGTTGGGTTCCCACTTCCCGCAAGGGATAAACGTGGAGTGGGACATCAATTCATTTATTAATCAGGCATAACCATCATCTTTGTGACTCTTTTTTCTTTTGTCTTTATTTTTAGTTGTTTTTATTTACCAACCTTGTACTAGTAGTTATTACTTCCCGTAATATTATTTATTATCATTTATAGTTATCTGGTACTGTCATTTTAATACCAATTTCTCACTTATTTTGATTTAGTCCCCTTATGACAAATGTTACTTCTTATATAGGTTTTCATTGCCGTTTTTATATGTATTGTTTAAGTTATGTGGGATGTCCTTCATTGGTAGTGTCACTCTCTTACTAACTAGCCCCTATTCGGGCATTTGCTCAACATATTTGTTGATTCATGACATAGGTTTTATTATTTTCTCTTTTACCACCTTTGCTGACACTGTCATTCACCACCAGAGTGCTGGGATTTATTTCCGTTTCTCTTCGTCCAACCATGGCTCTCTACACAGGAAGTTCACACGTTGTTGTGAATGAGAGGCTTGGTTTTGGTTTTGGCAGTGTGAGCAGAGATGTGGGCGGACTCTGGGTGCGGCCACACTCTTGACAAGAACCACCAAGATAATACCAGTGGGCGGAGTATAGTGTCCCAATCTGTAGGATTTACAGCTCAAAACGAGGCTTGGTGCGGCGGCGGATTTCCTTTTTATGATTTCCGCTACTGCGCATGTCCTGCGCACTGTGGACTTTGGGTGTGGTTATACTCTTGACGGTAGTCATTAAGGTAACACCAGAGGGCGGAGTATGGTGCCCCAACCTGTAGGATTCATTACTCAAAACGAGGCTTGGTGCGGCGGCGGATTTCCTCTTCATGATTTCCGCTACTGCGCACGTCCTCAGTGTCCTGCCGTTTAGAGGGGGCGGAGCGAGATGACGCTCCGTCCTATCGTATCTGGTTGTGCTGGGAAGGAGGCTTGGATCTCGACTCTAAACACTTCCGGATCGCCCGGCCACAATTTTAGTATTCTTTTAAATTTCAAGTCCACACTCATTTGTGATCTTGATGTTGTGATTAGAGATATACATATCGCGATTATTGTCTTAAAAACACATTACATCAGGTCTATACACACATATTTGTGAACCGGAAGTGACATCATTTGGTCACTTCCTGGGTTGTGACACTCCCAGTGGGGGTCATTTCTACTTTAAATTGCGGTGAAATAGGGGGGTCCACACCCCAGATGAAGGCTGACTTAGCCGAAACATGTTGGGTGGACCTCCTATGATCACCGCGTCCGATACCATTTAAGCTGTTTATGATCGTATACCATGTGAGTGCTTTTCTTTTAATGTCTTAATAAATGCATGCCTTTTAAAACGATATCACGCCATGTGAGTCTTCTTTCTCTCATGGTTCCAATTATACATCCGGATGGTCTGCTGATACCTCTGGACGGTTGAAGCTGCCTACAGATCTTCCTTCCTCACTTATTGAAGTTTTGGATACCTGATGTTTTCACCCTGCTAGCCCCGGTGGCTAAACAAGCTTTTTGTGACTTACAAGACGTATGTCTTTCTAAGTCCTCTACGTCCGGTAAGCCTCCTCAGATGTTATGGTGGTGGTTCTGACACATACATAGACGTCACATTGGATTTGGTGTTCCTCTGTTTTCATCCACCAGTAACACCTTGTTGCTGCCCTCATCAACTTACCCTCAGAGACTGTTGGTGGTGGCTTTTTTTGATTTCCATCAAGGACACATCTTATTTACATGGACTTTATTTAAGTGATTTATATTGTGTTTTGTTTTCACTTTTTCACAGGTGTATCCCATTATGCTTTAAATATGATTTTGTATTTGTGCAACCATATTCCTTTTTAATTCACCTTTTCAAATTAATTTTTTGTTTGTTTTCTGGCCATTGCTAGATGGCTCGATTCTAACGTCTCACCTTGACCTACTCATACACATAGCGCTACACTATATATATATTTGCTGAATTTTTTACTTCTTTGTCTTAGAGGTGTGTTAGCTGCTTACTGTATTATATTTTTTTAGCATCTCTGTAGCAGCGCTGTACTTATCCTTTACCTGTTTCCAAAATGACAGTTTTTGACAATTCCTTTATTAAAAAAAAAAAGTGTCCCGTGATGTCCATCCATCTTCAATCACGGTGTCGACGGAGCTGAAAAATAGAAATAAAAAAAGACAGAAAAACTCTGCCTCCATGGGAGGCTTCCCCGCAACTGCTGTCTTTTCGCTTTGACAGCTGTTATTTAGGCAAGGGCGGGGACACTCGGTGATGTAACCGAGTGACCCCCGCCCCTTCTGACGTCATGCGAGACCCCCACAACCACCGGGCAAGGGTTGTGGGGATAAGGCAAGGGTTGTGGGGGGACCCCAAAGCACCCTCCCCATGTTGAGGGCATGTGGCCTGGTACAGTTCAGGAGGGGGGCGGGCACTCTCTCGCCCCCCCCCCTCTTTTCCTGCGGCCTGACAGGTTGCATGCTCAGGTCTGGCATGGATTTTGGGGGGGACCCCCACACCATTTGTTTTTTAAAATTTTGGCGCAGGGTTCCCCTTAAAATCCATACCAGACCTGATGGACCTGGTATGGATTTTGGGGGGGACCCCCCATGCCATTAAAAAAAAAAATGTTGGTGTGGAGTTCCCTTTGATATCCAAATCAGACCCAATGGACCTGGTAATGGACTGGGGGTGGACCCACTCTGTTTTTTTCAATGATTCTTTATGTATATTCCCGGGATCTGACAATACATTACAGCCGCAAGCAATTTGAAATGACATTTTTTCCTTTAGAAATGTTCTTTTGCTGTGGCACAGTAAAACACATCAGAACGATGCGCTACTTTACAGGCAGACTAAGGGGACCCCACAGGCACGATATTTAAAGGAATATTTCATTTTTATTGTTTCACTTTAAGCATTATTAAAATCACTGCTCCTGAAAAAACTTTTTTTTGCATTGATACATGTCCACATGGGGCAGGACCCGGGTCCCCAAACACTTTTCATGGCAATAATTTGCATATAAGCTAGAAAAAAAATTGTTTGGATAGCGGGACTTTTAAGGTGCCAAAACCTCATGGAATAATACTGACAAAGTGATGTAAAATTTATGAATTTTATTATAAAAGTCTATAACACAAAAATAGACATGACAGCAAATATCCCCCAACAAACATACAGTATATGTATACAAATAAAAAATATATACACTACCGTTCAAAAGTTTGGGGTCACCCAAACAATTTTGTGTTTTCCATGAAAAGTCACACTTATTCACCACCATACGTTGTGAAATGAATAGAAAATAGAGTCAAGACATTGACAAGGTTAGAAATAATGATTTGTATTTGAAATAACATTGTTTTTACATCAAACTTTGCTTTCATCAAAGAATCCTCCTTTTGCAGCAATTACAGCATTGCACACCTTTGGCATTCTAGCTGTTAATTTATTGAGGTAAGCTGGAGAAATTGCACCCCACGCTTCTAGAAGCAGCTCCCACAAGTTGGATTGGTTGGATGGGCACTTCTGGCGTACCATACGGTCAAGCTGCTCCCACAACAGCTCAATGGGGTTCAGATCTGGTGACTGTGCTGGCCACTCCATTACCGATAGAATACCAGCTGCCTGCTTCTGCTGTAAATAGTTCTTGCACAATTTGGAGGTGTGTTTAGGGTCATTGTCCCGTTGTAGGATGAAATTGGCTCCAATCAAGCGCTGTCCACTGGGTATGGCATGGCGTTGCAAAATGGAGTGATAGCCTTCCTTATTCAGAATCCCTTTTACCCTGTACAAAGCTCCCACCTTACCAGCACCAAAGCAACCCCAGACCATCACATTACCTCCACCATGCTTAACAGATGGCGTCAGGCATTCTTCCAGCATCTTTTCATTTGTTCTGCGTCTCACAAACGTTCTTCTTTGTGATCCAAACACCTCAAACTTGGATTCATCCGTCCACAACACTTTTTTCCAGTCTTCCTCTGTCCAATGTCTGTGTTCTTTTGCCCATCTTAATCTTTTTCTTTTATTGGCCAGTCTCAGATATGGCTTTTTCTTTGCCACTCTGCCCTGAAGCCCAAAATCCCGCAGCCGCCTCTTCACTGTAGATGTTGACACTGGTGTTTTGCGGGTACTATTTAATGAAGATGCCAGTTGGGGACCTGTGAGGCGTCTGTTTCTCAAACTAGAGACTCTAATGTGCTTATCTTCTTGCTTAGTTGTGCAACGCGGCCTCCCACTTCTTTTTCTACTCTGGTTAGAGCCTGTTTGTGCTGTCCTCTGAAGGGAGTAGTACACACCGTTGTAGGAAATCTTCAATTTCTTTGCAATTTCTCGCATGGAATAGCCTTCATTTCTAAGAACAAGAATAGACTGTCGAGTTTCAGATGAAAGTTCTCTTTTTCTGGCCATTTTGAGCGTTTAATTGACCCCACAAATGTGATGCTCCAGAAACTCAATCTGCTCACAGGAAGGTCAGTTTTGTAGCTTCTGGAAGGAGCTAGACTGTTTTTAGATGTGTGAACATGATTGCACAAGGGTTTGCTAATCATCAATTAGCCTTCTGAGCCAATGAGCAAACACATTGTACCATTAGAACACTGGAGTGATAGTTGCTGGAAATGGGCCTCTATACTCCTATGTAGATATTGCACCGAAAACTAGACATTTGCAGTTAGAATAGTCATTTACAACATTAGCAATGTATAGAGTATATTTGTTTAAAGTTAGGACTAGTTTAAAGTTAGCTTCATTTAAAAGTACAGTGCTTTTCCTTCAAAAATAAGGACATTTCAATGTGACCCCAAACTTTTGAACGGTAGTGTATGTGGCGCTACCCTATCTCTGTGTAACGACTCCAATCTGGGAACTCAAATGATCACAAGGTGATAACGAGTGAATCCTAATCATAAGAGTGCAATGTGCATATATGATAATAACAAATAGTAAAAATTCAGTAGATAATGCCACGTGATAAAAAAGTAAGGTCTATCCCAATACATAAACATACACTGTGAATATATCAGCATGAATCCAAATAATAATAGTGCATCAAAATGTCATATAATGCGATTCCTAATAATCATGAAACCAAATTCTTCTAAAAATAATAAGAATAAAAAGCAAATAAAGTGGCAAGTGTGCAATCAATCAAATGGTGCAAAAAATGCAACTCCTAATGCGACTGCTACAACATTAGCAATATTAAACTTAAAAAGTGACAAAATGTGCAAAAATACCGCAAGGTGCATATATGCGACTCCTAATGCGACTTAAAGTCCCGCATAAAGGCATAGGCAATAAGGGACATATAAAGTGACAATTGTGCAATAAGTTTAAAAAAAAATCCATGCAATGCGACTCCTAATGCGACTGCAATGTCCGCAAGGGGAAGTCTTCTGTGAAAAAAGTGCCGGTGCAGTGGTAGCAAGTGTCTCTTGAGAAATTCATCCAATTCTGTTCCGGTGCGTGACAATTGTTTCCCCCAGCCTCTCACCTGCAGTAGCGGCCCCCAGTGGGCCGAGTCGAATGTAAATGCACAGGTGGATGGTGCTGTATACAGAGGATGGGTCTTAAAAGGTAGTCACAGCTCCCGGGAGGACATCCCTGGATATGGATATCTATAACCCTCACCACTACTCACGATAGTAATCTCATAGTGATGGTGAAGAAGAAGAAATAGCCTCCATGGTGTAGTATTTAAAATCAAATTTAATAAACAAACGTAGCAACTTACATCTAAAATAGCAGCGATCAGCATAAAACAGAAACTTCCGGGTTCGGCCGTACCCGGAAGTGACGGCACCTGGCTCCTCCCACTCTGACGCATTGCGTCACACCACGTGACTTTTTCAAAGGGATAAGAAGTCGGGTGCCGGGCAGCCAGTATAAATAATGGCCGTTGTCATGACAACAGCAAAACAAACACTCAATACAAATCCCTGTGCACGCCAAGCAACAGATGACATCTTCAATGGACATACTCGATGACAGTTTTTTTATATACAGAATTATGCAAAGATAATAGATCAACTCTGATCATCTCTCAAGGGTATTGTATCAAAAGTAAAATGTATAAAATTTATTAAAGATAAAATCGAAATTTCATAATAGTGCAGAATATCATAATAGTGATCCCTCGTCACTTAAAGTCTGCGGAATAGAAAAGTATAAACCCCATTGGAGGGGCGACAATAAAATCATTAAGATCAGTCAAGCAGAGTCAAGATGGATCTACGAATTACGTACTTTATCGCCTTTAGGGCATAACGTAGAATTTGACCTGAATTGTTTTATTTCTAATTTCTAATATAGTTTGCCAGTTTGTTGTTTGAGGCTAATTATACCATTGTGATTTGAAATACCCCCAATAGGAATTGTATGTTGGATAGCTGGTGTTTATTATTAGTCGGATTGTTCCTTTCTTCCTTTATTGTATTATTGGAGTATATCATACTATTTAATTTTAGGGGTTACTAATAGGTTTTGAGACACCTAGATTCATTTCCATCTCCCTTGGACATTTATTCAGTTATATTGTGTATCCACTAGTTGTCAGCAGAGAGCCTAGGAGTTTGAATATAAGTATTCTCTGCCATACCATCGGATGGCGTCTGAGATAGATTTTTTCCTTTCCTTAGATATATTTGGCTCAGTAGATGCCTTATTTTTATTCACCACTAGATGGCGTATGTGTTGTGTGATTTGTCTCGCCAATTTTAAATACGGTATCTAAATTTCGATTTTATCTTTAATAAATTTTATATATTTTACTTTTGATACAATACCCTTGAGAGATGATCAGAATTGATCTATTATCTTTGCATAATTCTGTATATAAAAAAACTGTCATCGAGTATGTCCATTGAAGATGTCATCTGTTGCTTGGCGTGCACAGGGATTTGTATTGAGTGTTTGTTTTGCTGTTGTCATGACAACGGCTATTATTTATACTGGCTGCCCGGTGTCTTGCCGAATAAGTTCCCTCGGCGGATAAGTTCCCCCCCCTGTACTGCGCAGGCGCAGCGCCTGCGCAGTACGAACTACTAACAGTCGCCGGAGATAGCCGAAGCTCAAAATCCACAATCAGCTGTACACGGCGCCTGCGCCCTGGGTCCAGGTTCCTTCCCCACCATCCAAGTGGACCTAGAGGGGGAATCTAAAAGAGCCGAGCGAAGCGAGGCCGTGCCCGAAGCGTGGCGAGCAAAGCGTGGCGAGCGAAGCGAGCCTGCGAGGGGCCCTCTTACAGGCGCCGTGTACAGCTGATTTTCAGCTATTCTCCTTCGGCTATTTCCGCCGGATCCTACTACGCAGGCGCAGCGCCTGCGCAGTAGAGGGGGTCCTTATCCGCCGAGCGGAACTTTCTCGGCAGAACACCGGTACCCGACTTCTTATCCCTTTGAAAAAGTCACGTGGTGTGACGCAATGCGTCAGAGTGGGAGGAGCCAGGTGCCGTCACTTCCGGGTACGGCCGAACCCGTAAGTTTCTGTTTTATGCTGATCGCCGCTATTTTAGCTGTAAGTTGCTACGTTTGTTTATTAAATTCGATTTTAAATACTACACCATGGAGGCTATTTCTTCTTCTTCACCATCACCATGAGATTACTATCGTGAGTAGTGGTGAGGGTTATAGATATCCATATCCAGGGATGTCCTCCCGGGAGCTGTGACTACCTTTTAAGACCCATCCTCTGTATACAGCACCATCCACCTGTGCATTTACATTCGACTCGGCCCACTGGGGGCCGCTACTGCAGGTGAGAGGCTGGGGGAAACAATTGTCACGCACCGGAACAGAATTGGATGAATTTCTCAAGAGACACTTGCTACCACTGCACCGGCACTTTTTTCACAGAAGACTTCCCCTTGCGGACATTGCAGTCGCATTAGGAGTCGCATTGCATGGAATTTTTTTTTAACTTATTGCACAATTGTCACTTTATATGTCCCTTATTGCCTATGCCTTTATGCGGGACTTTAAGTCGCATTAGGAGTCGCATATATGCACCTTGCGGTATTTTTGCACATTTTGTCACTTTTTAAGTTTAATATTGCTAATGTTGTAGCAGTCGCATTAGGAGTTGCATTTTTTGCACCATTTGATTGATTGCACACTTGCCACTTTATTTGCTTTTTATTCTTATTATTTTTAGAAGAATTTGGTTTCATGATTATTAGGAATCGCATTATATGACATTTTGATGCACTATTATTATTTGGATTCATGCTGATATATTCACAGTGTATGTTTATGTATTGGGATAGACCTTACTTTGTTATCACGTGGCATTATCTACTGAATTTTTACTATTTGTTATTATCATATATGCACATTGCACTCTTATGATTAGGATTCACTCGTTATCACCTTGTGATCATTTGAGTTCCCAGATTGGAGTCGTTACACAGGGATAGGGTAGCGCCACATATATATTTTTTAATTGTATATTCTTTTGTCAGGGTTTTGTGAGTACACTGATTTATGTTGGCAGCTCCTTGTCTGGTACGATTATTATTGTGGTTTTGCGCATTAGTTCATATACACTTTTTTATCAAACAGTATATGTAGGTATTAAAGTGCATCCCTTGTCAAGATAATATCTCTATATTATAGCATAGATGCAGCCTTGGATGTCCATGACATGCACCAATGCCAGTACATAAAAAAGCTCTACACTCTGTACTTTATTAATTTATTAAACTTGCATATAAGCCTTTAATATGAACACTTTTGATTTTTCACATTCGTGTCCCATAGACTTTAACGGTGTTCGCACAAATTATTTGTCTGTTCGCATGTTCTGGTGCGAACCAAACAGGGGGGGGTGTTCAGATCATCCCTAGTGAGGGCTATGTAATCTTTGGGTGATCCCTCCTTCCACATATATAAATCTACAAGGGGCAGACAAGCTCATACAGTCTCATGAGAACCAGCAAGTGAAGTGATTACTGATAGTTATGCTGGCCATACACTATACAGAAAATCGGCCAAACCCATTTTTGAAAAACGAACGTTCGACCGTGACCGCAAACGATCGTGCCATCATGTGATGACCGATAAATTGTTCAGTGGACATGAATAAATAATTTTTTGTTCGTTTTTTTACATATACCTAGTGCAGACAGTTCGGACGGGAAACACATTAACCTTGCAATTTATCGTACGTTCGGCAGAAATTTTCCAAACTTCCCGTTCGTTTTTTTCCCACAAAAACGTCACAAACGATTATCGATTTGTGCCCATTAACTTGCCAAAAAACGAACGAAGCATCTATACGAACGATTTTTCGGCCGATTTTTCGTATAGTGTATGGCCAGCAGAAGTCTCGCCTGTGCTGGAGTGAGTGAACTCTTTTAGTTTTAACATAAGTAGGCTCTATGCACCTTAAATATGGGCATGAGCCCCATCCGATTTAAATCAGATCTAACCAAACTATCTATGTTACATGTTCAATATATAAAAATTTCTGCGCTGTGTAAAGATAAACAATAAAGTAAACGTAAAAAAAAATTGCAGTGTACAGCAACTGAAAATGAAACCAAAAACTGTGACAAACAAGTGAAATAACAACAATGTTGTCCAAAATGAATCTGTGATAAAGATAATACAAAACAGGCAAATAGCCTGTGATTAACAAGTGTAGTCATATCTCTGAAGCCATATACCGTCCAAAATGGTCAGTGATAAAGTACAAATAAAAGACAAATAAAATGGTGTATATATGAGTGCAAATATGCTGTATTAACAGTGAAGCAAACCTACTCCCAGGGTTTGATGCAGGGGCAGCACATTAATTGTGGGCGCACGGGCACCGCCCCACCCATCCATGCCGCCGCCCTCCCTATCCATGCGCCCGGCCCCTTTCAGGATGCCAGGCGCATGAATTCCTATGGCGGAGGTAGGCAGGGGGATGTTTTTTGAAGCACTGATTACAGCTAGAGGCTCTAATAGGCTTCAAAATAGGGGTGGCTCGGAGCGCAGAGCATTTCGTCCGGAGCCCACCCAGGTGTGTCGCAACAGTGAATGAATATTTGCTGTTGCAACACTGATCCTCCTTTTGGCCAATCGGGAAGCGGGCCTGATAGCCATCACCCGATTGGCTGAAAGGACAGGTGATCCTATTGGATGCCTAGGAGAAGAAGAGAGGAGCCTCACAGAAGACACAGGAGCCCGCTGGCTGTCCATAGAAGTCCACTGCTGCCGGAGCCTGCAACCCTCCGAAGCCCACTGCCCGCCGCTGCCTGCAGCCTGCCCACCGGGGCCTGCTGGGGTAAGTGTGGGGGGGGGTTAGGATGCCAACGACCAACGGGGGGATTGTTTGCCGCTCTCCCCCCCCCCCCCCCCAAGAAAAACACCGGCCACCACTGGTGTGCTCTTACCTGATGGTTTGACCTCCATTATGGAAGATCAGACAGGATAGATATCCAGGCAAAATTTTTATATACAGTATATATATATATATATATATATATATATATATATATATATATATATATATATATATGTATGTATATATATTTATATTTAACAGCTAACAGCTGTCCTCCCAGTTTTATCCACTAGAGGGCTCAAGGAGCACAGATGGCCACATAAAATTTGACCTGCATTATAGCAGCTGTACTTAAAGGCCAGGTCCACTAAAGGGTTCAGAATGTTTGTAGCCTAGAATCCACAGTATTTTAGTAATAATAGAATGACTGCTTTGTCTCCTTGAGTTTGCTTGTAGAGCAGGCTGGTGTGGTGTACAGTATTGTGCAAAAGATTTTGGCAGATGTAAAAAAAAAGCTGTAAATTAAGAAAGCTTTCAGAAATAGAAGAATAGTTTACTTTTATCAATGAACAAAATCCCAGACAGACTCGATGATGATGAGATCAGGGCTCTGTGGGGGCCAAACCATCACTTCCAGGACTCATTGTTCTTCTTTACACTGAAGATAGTTCCTAATGACATTGACTGAATGTTTGGAGTCATTGTCCTGCTGAAGAATAAATTTGGGGCCAACCACACGCCTCCCTGATTGTATGGTATGATGGAAAAGTACGTTAAGATAAGATATGTTCTTAACCCCTTCATGACTGAGCATAAAAATAACCCTAATGCCCAGACCCAGTTTTGCAACTTTGACATGTGTTAGTAAAACTGTACAAATCATAACAACTACGTAGGGTATCCAGGTGAATTATACCTTGTTTTTTGTTTGTTTTTCAGGACAAATTGGGCTTTCATTTGGTGGGAAATGGTAATGGATATCTCCTGATTTTTTTATTATCAAAGGAAAACTGGCCCAAAATAGTAAAAAAAAAAAATAAAAACTTTTTTTATTTAGCTGTATAATTCTTGTTATTATCAGAACTTACCACCAAAGAACAACCCAAAATAAATTCTCCTGCTCCTGATGATCATAACAATACCACATATGTGCATGTTAGTTGTTGTTTGTGACCGTAGTACAGCCCAGAAACAATTTTTTTTTCCTACCTTAAACACACTGACACTAAATTTAAAAAAAAAAAAATCCTCCTGGGACGGCCTCCCACTGAATGCCTCCTCTGTGATTATTTCTTATATAGGTAAGGGGCAGGGCCACCTAGCAACGTCACCAGGCGGCCCTGCCTCCTTCTGAGGTCACAGGCCCAACATGTACCTGTCCATGACGTCAGATGGAACACGGGGCCACTAGGTGACATAGCCAGGTGGCTCCGCCCTTTACCTATATAAGAAATGTCAAAGCGTAGAGGAGGCATTCGGCAAGAGGCCGTCCCAGAAGGTGGAGCATTTTTTTTTTGTTTTTTTTTAAGTGATTGACAATGGATTTACATCGAGGGACACTATTTTTATTTTATTTTTTTAATAAAGGATTTGTCAAAAACTTGTCTCTTGTTTTTATTACTTTTTTACACTTTTTTTGGTGAATGGGTAGGGGTACTATGTCCCAAAGTACCAACCAGTGGGAGATCAGATCGGAAGTCATCCTGGGCAGGACATCTGCCTCCTAAGGTAAGGAGGCCGTCCGTCTCCACCCACCCCCTCATGTTGAGGCCAGGTGGCCTGGTATGGTTCAGGAGGGGGGGGGCGCTCGCTCATTCACATCGATCAAATTGGATGAAGAAATCTCTGCCTGAAATCTTCTAATGTTGGGCTTACATGTAATGTTCTTTTTTTTTTTTTTCGTCTGGCCTGTTAGCTGAACAAAAAAAAAGAACCTAACAGATTCCTCCATTCACATTGATCAATGTGGATGAAGAAATCCCTGCCAGAAAAAAAGTTTAAAAAATATCCTGAAGCATTAGAACTACCACCCCCGGACTACCTACGCTCCTAATGCTGGGGATACACATTCAATTTTTTTTTAACTGCGGATGGAGAAATCTCCCCCTGCAGCACTTCAGCCACTGACATATGTATTCTGAGAACAGCACCCTGCTGCTGTCAGAATATACAGATCAGTGCTGCAGCTGACTGGCGTTCCTGCAAAGCAAACAACGCCAGTTAAAAATAACACCCCATAACAATATAACAACTCAATAAAGCAACTTTTTTGTTTTCTTCCTTTCTTTAACTTTTTTGTAACTTTCCTTTTCAGAACAATAACTTTTTCAGCTTTTGATTTTAGGGGCTCTTAAAATGTGATAAACAGTTTCCTGACCACCTAACATCTTTAGAGACCCTTCTTGTGCAGAATTGTGTGGAACCCTATAATTTGCTGTACCCTACACTAATGGATCACTAGTGTGTGGTAGTGATGGAAGCAGTCCTTGATGCAGAGGTCAGGTTTATCAGGACAGTAGGGACAAAAAAAACAAACAGGTGTCACACTTCATTCCATGTTTACCACAGACATCTTTTTTTGTGGTGACCTTTGTGTTGGGGTTGGTGGGAGTAAACCTGGAAAATGCCTCTCATGCAGCTGGCTAACTGCATCTGGATTTGGGGTTTGGGCCACAGCACCTTCTGGATATAAAATGGCTGAGATGATTGTCTTTCCATTTTGCTGCGAGTAGTTCTTAATTTCGCAAGCAGGCGTTCTAAGTGGGGCGTTGATGAGCCGTTGGGGGAAGCCCCTGCGATTAGGTCGCATGGTGCCACAGCAGCCAATTTTCAACTTTAGTCAGAAAATTACCGTATTTATCGGCGTATAACACGCACATTCATTTTAAGAGGGAAGTTTCAGGAAAAAAACGTAAATTTTAAATAAGGAACTTTGAAGCAAAATAAGGGTCAGTGCCCATCTGCAGCCTCACAAGTGCCATCAATGCAGCCTCATCAGTCCACATCAATGCAGCAGCCTCACCATTGCCATCAATGCAGCAGCCTCACCATTGCCATCAATGCAGCAGCCTCACCATTGCCATCAATGCAGCAGCCTCACCATTGCCATCAATATACTATATTACCAACAGTATTGGGACACCTGCTTTTACACACACATGAACTTTAATCCCAGTCTTAGTCCGTAGGGTTCAATATTGAGTTGGCTCCGCCCTTTGCAGCTATAACAGCTTCAACTCATCTGGGAAGGCCGTCCACAAGGTTTAGGAATGTGTCTATGTTTGACCATTCTTCCAGAAGTGCATTTGTGAGGTCAGGTGCTGATGTTGGAGGAGAAGGCCTGGCTCGCAGTCTCCACTCCATCACAAAGTTGTTTTATCGGGCTGAGGTCAGGACTCTGTGCAAGACAGTCAAGTTCCTCAACCCCAAACTTGCTCATCCATGTCCTTATGGACCTTGCTTTGTGCACTGGTCCAAATTATTTGGTGGAGGGGGGATTATGGTGTAGGGTTGTTTTTCAGGGGTTGGGCTTGGCCCTTTAGTTCCAGTGAAGAGAACTCTTAAGGCGTCAGCATACCAAGACATTTTGGACACTTTCATGCTCCCAACTTTGTGGGAACAGTTTGGGGATGGCCCCTTCCTGTTCCAACATGACTGCACACCGGTGCACAAAGCAAGGTCCATAAAGACATGGATGAGTGAGTTTGGGGTGGAGGACTGGTCTGCATTTCAACCCAATAGAACACCTTTGGGATGAATTAGAGTGGAGACTGTGAGCCAGGCCTTCTCCTCCAACATCAGTGCCTGACCTCTCAAATGTGCTTCTGAAAGAATGGTCAAACATTCCCATAGACACACTCCTAAACCTTGTGGACAGCCTTCTCAGAAGAGTTAAAGCTGTTATAGCTGCAAAGGGTGGGCCAACTCAATATTGAACACTACGGACTAAGACGCCATTAAAGTTCATGTGCGTGTACAGGCAGGTGTCCCAATACTTTTGGTAATATAGTGTATTTACATTTACTGTTTGGAGATGAAGCTTTGTTTAATATATTACGTAAGTGTATTAATATTATCCTTAGGAAAGCGTGTGATATAAGAAATAACAAATCTATAAATGTGGCCCGACTCTTCAATAATCTTCATGAGGGCAACACTGACTGGTTTCAGTTCAGATTATTGAAAGGGTTATGCCGCGTACACACGGTCGTACTTTTCGTCTACAAAAGTCCAACGGACGCTGACGGACTAAAGCTGGCTGGTAATCCGATCGTGTGTGGGCTTCTCCGGACTTTCAACTGACTTTTTTAGCCTCAAATCCGACGTACTTTAGATTTGAAACATGCTTTAAAACTTTACGACGGACTCGAGTCTGGTCGAAAAATCCGCTCGTCTGTATGCTAGTCCGACGGACAAAAACCCACGCTAGGGCAGCTATTGGCTACTGGCTATGAACTTCCTTATTTTAGTCCGGTGTACGTCATCACGTAAGAATTCGACTGACTTTTGTGTGATCGTGTGTAGGCAAGTCTGTTCGTTAGAAAGTCCGCCGCAAGTCCGTCGAAAGTCTGCCGGAAGTCTGTCGGAAGTCTGTCGAACAGGCTGTCTGACTTTTGTAGACGAAAAGTACGACCGTGTGTACGCGGCATTACGGTTCCCATCAGGGGTGGTGATCAGTTCAGGCTGTTGTGCATAAGGGAGGTATTCTGGATTTTTCACATACACACTCGCATTCTGTTCGGATTAAATTTTGAATGGGATGTTTCCCATCACTATCAGTGATTGGTTTGCCTCCCTACTTCTTTTGACAGCCTGTTACCCATCTTCACTTATTTATTTTCTTGTGTCCAGTTCCTCGTTTATGGGATCTGTGATTGTATATGCATACACATTGCGATACCGATCCATTCTCAATTTCGTGGATATCTTTTTATATCCCTTTCCTGTTTTATACAGTTCAACTACCTTTTCCCACAGATCCTTTGACAATTCTTTTGCTTTCCCCATGACTCAGAATCCAGAAACATCAGTGCAGCACTGGATGGAAGATGCAAGGGTCTGTCAGGAGTCCAGAAATGCATTGACCTTTTATATACACACACTAATTACAAGCAAACCGATCACAGGTGAGGACGGTTACTTTTAATAGCCATTGAAACCCCTTTGTTTCAACTTGTGTGCATGTTATCAGGCCAAAATCACCAGGGTATGAAAAACTTTTGATCAGAGTCATTTGGGTAGTTTCTGATATATATATATATATATATATATATATATATATATATATATATATATTAGGTTGTTATTAAGTTCACAGTTTCCACCTGAACCCTGGTCTGTGGAGGGGGGGGGGGGGTAAAGGGTGCTGCTGAATCTGGGACCAGTCAGTGTTTGCAAGCACCTCTGGAAGGCTACTATGGGCGGGTGGTCGAGTTTGTGATCGCATTACGATACTAGCGCTAGTCCCCTCCCCTGCTTGTACTGTAATGCTGGTGCATGTCACGTCACCATTACATGCTGCACCGCTGGTGTCTAAAAGGCCAGGATGCACTATGTTGCTGGTGCTTGCCAGATCACCAAAATGTGGTGCAGCACTGGTACGTGCGCCCTGCTGCATCTGAGCACTATTATGAGTTTCTAACACTTCAGCAATATGGGGTCAGGTACGCCTGATTTACCAGGGACCTCTCCACCATCTTCCAAGCCCTTAGGGTGCCGCTGATTTCTACAGGTTCATATTCTGGACCCAATTCTGACAGTGAGGCCTCCCCTTTGCTCTCATCGGTCTTGCAGAGATCCTGTACGCCTCCTCACTAGTGTACCTATTTTGGGCACTACATATACAGATACCTAGTGGTAACTATGGGAAATCAGTGACTGCTTGCACGCTAGAAATAAAATTAACTCCTAGCGCTAAGAGAGATCAGGCCTGATCTTGCCAACACTGCGGTTTAGTGGACAGAGATGGCAGTGGATGCTCAAATAGGATCAGTGGTGAGCAGATCCCACCATCTCCTCCGCCTCCTACGCAGACTCATCCCCTTCATCCCAGAAGAAGACAAACCGGCAGTTGTGGGAACAATCATCAACTCCCGACTCGACTATGCAAATTCGCTCTACATAGGACTACCCCAATATCGGCTTGCGCGCTTACAACTCATTCAAAACACGGCGGCAAGACTGTTAACAGGAAAAAAACCCTGGGAATCCATTTCACCATCCCTAAAGTGCCTACACTGGCTAACCGTAAAGAATCGGATCAAATTCAAGACCCACTGCCTCACCCACAAATGCATACAAGGAAATGCCCCGCTATATCTGCAGGAGAAAATAAAACACTACACACCCAATCGCAGCCTTCGATCAGCTAACCAAAACCTCCTCATCATTCCAAAATATCGCTACAAAGCAAAGGGAGAACGAAGATTCACAGTCCAAGGACCTCGACTATGGAATGCTCTTCCAACCCACATCCGCATGGAAGAAAACCATCAGGCCTTCAGGAAAAAAACTAAAGACCTTCCTTTTCTAAGAAGCTGGCGACAGAGAACGCATCTAGCGCCTTGAGGCGATTTAGTTCGCATTTGCAGCGCTCTACAAATCCTTCATTCATTCATTCATTCAGTGGTCAGCAAAAAAAATAAATAAAATAATACTAACTGAACTTCTATGGGGTGGGGGATCCTGCTAACAATGCTTTTGGGGGCATCGGGGAATAACTGACACTGGCTGGGACGCTGACATCGCCAGTGATACTAACAGTGATATTGTTTGCAGTCACTGCACTGACACTGGCTGGGTGACCAGGAGGGCATTCAAGGGGTTAACGGTTGGCGCTGCTTTTACTCAGATCTGTCTGTCCAATGACAGCACAGAGCAGCAGCGCCTATAAACCAGGAGGTTGGGCACAACATACCCGTACGTCACAGTGCCCAGGGGAACTGGCAGCCAGCAGTAAAATTACTACTGGCTGGTCAGCAAGTGGTTAAAGCCAGGAACCAGAGTCCATGGACAGGAAAACCCTCTTACCATATCCATGATGCCAGGCATACCCTTTGAAGGGGGTATTCAGGATCTGGTAACCATAAAAAATGAACCATGTTCCTGTATAGCACCCTGTAACTAACCTCACCTGTTGCACTTCGTGTCAAAGTTAAGCGCCTGATACAAGAACCCGTGTCCAGGTTCAGTCCCCTCAAGGTACAAACTGCTAAGTAAGCAGTCAGATGTTGATAGATTCAGATTAAAAAATAAATAAATAAATATTCTTCCCCATAGAACAAGTCCATCACCTAAGGACACAAGCAAAAAAACTGAAGCTGTGCAGAGCGAGCGGCTTATATGGGTACACTCAAGGGGCACCCTAGCAAGTTTTGTCAGTGTCCAGTCACCCGAAGGTCGCAGAATAATTCCATAAATCCTGGTCGCAGCATAAATGAGTCCTGGTATTCAGAACGAGGACTAGGAAGGGAGGGGGGCAGACGGGTAAAGGTTACACTAAAATATTCAGCCACTTGTCCTGCTTCTCCCTGGCATGTGTGACTGAATCGTCACTCCTGGCAGAAGGAACAGAGGCTGACGGCTGCTGGAGGGAAGATTCTGCTCTCTCCATCCCCTGCTGTGGGCAGAAAAAAAAAGCGAGCACTAAGAACACACCTCAGCACCACTGGGATTTGAGGGCAGGCTGCCCTTCTCTCCCTTTATCACATGACTGAAGGGGGTGGGGGGAAGCTGCCATTCACCACTGAGTCTCTGTGTACAAGGGGAGGGGGAACAACTTCTAGCCCTTCCCTTTTCAGATACTACTAAACTCCTCCCTCTTAGAGTTAGCTTACACTTGCCATCTGAGAGCAATCTGCAGTGGATCACTTTTCAGATGGTGTCTTACAGGCATTAGGCCTCTTTGTTTTAACCCCTAAAATCCTGCACCACCACTCCGCACCAGCATGCATGCACTTGCATGGTTCACATTCAAGTGAACCAGTTTATCATCTTCTCCCTGGACAGCCTGGTCTCTGCCAATAACATTTTGCCTGTATGTGTAGACATTTTGTGCATTTTTTTTTTTTTTAGGACCAAATAAGAACAGAGCAATGCGTTGTGGGAAGAATGTGCCAAATTCATCCCATATATACAGCACACAGATGCTGTACATAACATCCCCCAGAAGTGTCTTCCTGCTTGTGTGATTGGCATATTGATTTTTCCCAGAAGTCTACACTAAGATACAAGTCAGATTTTGGGCATCTCCTGCATAAATGTTATTGTTGGTTGATAGAATTCCAAAAGGGAAATCACGTCTAATGGGATGCAAACCGTGCCACGTTCCTCATTAGAACCCTGCAAGTGCAGCAGCCGATTATGACCCTGCAAGTGCAGCAGCTGATTATGAACTCTCTCCCATTCACATTCATTTTTCACATGGACACAAAATAGGATTTTTATAACGGCTTACCTGTAAAAATCCCTTTTCCTTTGAAGTACATCACAGGACACAGAGTCATAGTAATTACTATGTGGGTTATAGTCCATCTTCAGGTGTTGGACACTGGCACACCCTAAACAGGAAGTTGCCTCCCTATATAACTCCTCCCACTGCTGGGAGTATCTCAGTTTTGTAGCAAAGCAATACACGTGTATACTAGAGCTGCACGATTCTGGGAAAAATGAGAATCACGATTCTTTTGCTTGGAATAAAGATCACGATTCTCTCACGATTCTCAAAAAAATAATTTTATTTTAAAGATAAAGCCTTGTCAGTGCAGCCATATCAGTGCAGCCATATCAGTGCAGCCTGCCCCAGTGCAGCCTTGGATCCCCTGTACTTGCTTCCAGGGCTTCAAAATCGCCGACCGCGATTTGAAAATGGCGCCGCCGGCGCCGAAGTACACAGAGCCGGTCCTCGGCTCTTTCCGGCGGCTCTCGTTCAATTTCGGCTCCACTCGTAGTCCCGAGCGGAGCTATCCGAGTAGGTTCGGATAGCTCCGCTCGGGACTACGAGTGGAGCCGAAAGTAAACAAGAGCCGCCGGAAAGAGCCGAGGACCGGCTCTGTGTACTTCGGCGCCGGCGGCGCCATTTTCAAAACGCTGGTTCCCGGCTGCTTCTCCTCCGATCAGCCTGTTCAGGCTATTAAAAAAAATCGAGATAATCCAGACTGTAGATCGCGGGGGGGGGGGGGGGGGGGGGGGGGTGAATCGAAATTGCGATTCTATGTACGATTAATCGTGCAGCTCTAGTGTATACTAGAAAGAGGGGCGGACCTGTGTCCCGTGATGTACTTCAAAAGAAAAGGATTTTACAGGTAAGCTGTTATAAAAAAAAATCCTATTTTCTTTAATCGTACATCACAGGACACAGAGCCATAGTAATTACTATGTGGGATGTCCCAGAGCAATGCCAACTGAAGGGAGGGAGACACAACCAAAGTAGGGCACCATGAGATCAGAGGATTTATACTGCTGCCTGCAGTACACTGAGCCCAAAGGAGACATCCTCATGTCTTTTTACATTCACCAGATAGAATCTGGTAAATGTATAGATTGAGGACCAAGTTGCAGCCTTGCAGATCTGAGCCATGGAGACTTGGTGATGCACTGCCCAGGAAGCAATAACAGCCCTAGAGGAGTGCACTTTGATTTGAGAGGGTAGAACTACCTAAATTAAACCATAAGCTTGAACGATTACTTGTTGAATCCATTTAGAAATAGTAGATTTCGATACTGCCTGTCCTCTTTTAGGACCTTCAGGCAACGCGAACAAAACATCCATTTTCCAAATCTGAGCAGTCGCCTTAAGTAGACTGACTGCTCTCACCACATCAAGAGAATGTAGTGATTTTTCTTCCATAGAACAGGGTTCTGGAAAAATGAAGGTAGAACAATATCCTGGTTTAGATAAAAACCTGATATTACCTTCAGTAAAAAGTTAGGATGAGGACGCAATAATACCTTATCCTTGAATAATAAAAATATGGCTCTTTACAAGAAAGAGCAGCCAATTCCGATACCCTTCTTGCAGCAGATATGGTTACCAGAAATGGTATGGTTGTCAAAAAAAGACCGTATCGGCCCAAAAAAAAAAAAAAAAGGCTGTTTTGTAATGCCGACAAAACCAAAATTCAAGTCCCAAGGGTTCAGGGGTTACCTAACCGGAGATTAAGCCGTGTTACTCCCTGAATAAAGTTACGGACCAAAGAATACGAAGCAAGTGGTCATTGAAATAATACCGATAAGGCTGAGACCTGTCCTTAGAAAGCCACTCAAGGCCAGCTTTATTTCTCACCCCACCTGCAGAAAGTCAAGGATTCTACCTTTGAACTATTTCCTGGGGTGCAACTCCTGGTTTGTCTAAAAACAATGAAGTAGCGTTAATTAGTAAAACACATTACTAAAGTGCTAAATAAGCAAAAATTAAATATCAGGGAATCTCTCAAATGCGCCTCTCGTAAAATGTGTTCAATATCCTATAAAGTGCATCACATCCAAGTAATATACATCTTTTTATTGTTAAAGATCTTTTTAAAATAAATACAAAGAATTTATTTTTTAAACTTACTACACTATGGAGAGCCTTCTTTCTTGCCTTTTAATCTACACTCTGAAATTGGGACTGATTGTCTCTGAATCACCAGATTCCTTTGGATGCTCGTTTATTATAACTTGACTATTCCCACAAAATTATTTATTTGAAGTTTACTTTGATGTGATGCACTTTATTGGATTTTATTGCACTTATGTTTTATTTGTATATTTCTTGGATGTGATGCACTTTATAGGATATTGAACACATTTTACGAGAGGCGCATTTGAGAGATTCCCTGATATTTAATTTTTGCTTATTTAGCACTTTAGTAATGTGTTTTAATAATTAGCACTACTTCATCATTTTTAGACATACTTAGGGGTGTTGGTAACACTACAGAAGTTTAGCTGCTTGTTTGTCTCTTTAAGCACTTTATATCTCGCACTTTATTATTAGCACTAGGGCTGCAACTAACGATTATTTTCATAATCGATTAGTTGGCCGATTATTGTTTCGATTAATCGATTAATCGGTTAATAACCTTAAAAAAAAAAAAAAGTGTGGCATATAATTTAGTTAATGAGTTAAGTTTTAAAAAACTCTGCAGTGGTAAATATAAATAACCAACTATATGGTTAGGGAGCAAAATATCTAATCCACACTGAGAATAACAGACAGAAGAGATATACTGTATATACTATTAGAGGAGATATACTGTATAAACTGTTAGAGAAGAGATATACTGTATATACTATTAAAGGGTGAATCTGATAAATATTATCAGACTCAGAGATCAAATGTCTTCCTTCAAAAAAAATTTAAATTTTAAGTACATTCGTTCGATTTTCTAATCGTTAGTGAGGGTCAAGTCGACGTCCATTTTCAACCACAGTGACGGGAAAATTTGGAAATAGAAAACTTCTTGGTCAAAGGAATTTTCAGACAGTGTTTGTGGTTTTCGTTCATAAATTACATAGATTTTAAAAACAATATTAAAAACAAGTGAAAATTTCAAACATTCTTTCATTCAGTGAATGTACAAAGATTTTTCGTCTGAATATTCTCGTCTGAAAATTGATCCGTGTGGCCAGCATAAGGCTTGCTACACACCTAGGCAGTTTGCTTTTGATCTGTTTCTGCAGTGTTTTTGCTGTGCATTTTGATTTTTGCGCACGTAATTTTGCGGCGATTTGCGTTTTTGCATTTTTTTTAGCCAATTTGTTGTTAGGCAGATTAAAAAACACAAATTGCTGCAAAAACGCATTAAATGCTTTTCTGCAGCTTCTCCATTGAAGCATATTGAACCAAAAAAGCACAGTTTTTGCGTTAAAAAAAAGTCCCTGACCCTTTCCAAATACGCAGCGGCTGAAAAAAGCATAGATGTAAACGTGTCCAATGGGAAACCATGTTAATGAACTGCAGTGCGCTTCTGCAAAAAAGCACCAAAAAAACACAGATGTGAACCAGGTCTAAGACGTTTAGTAACATAATGGTGTTAAAAAAAATAAAATGAGCCCTTTATAGTACAAAAAAAAGCAGATAATCACTACTGTAAGGGGTTCATTTTTTTTTTACTGTAGAACTGTGAAAGTAATATTTACAGTAGCGATTATTTGCTCTTTTTGTACTATAAAGGGCTCGTTTTAGTTTTTTTTTAACCCCATTATGTTACTGGCCGATTAATCGATTTTCATAATCGATTAGTTGTCGATTAATCGATTCGTTGTTTCAGCCCTAATTAGCACCTTATTTGTTATTTAATACGCTTGGTTTTTGGTAGTGCATTAGTACCTTCTATACATTAGTTTTCAACTCCTGGTTTCACAGCAGGAGACATATGTTTCCCAGACTCCATAATATATAATTATGGAGGCCGGCTCCCTTGTATTAACCAAGGTAGAAACTACTGAACCCGACAGCCCACGCTGTTCTTCAGAGTGAGGGTCTCCATAGCCAGACCGTTAAATTTAGCGTTTGTAAAGTAGGATGGAACACCGGACCTTGCGAAAGAAGGTCTGGCCATGATGGTAGGGTCCATGGGTCCCCCTACTGCCATCTTTATCTGCATACCAAGATTTCCTGGGCCCCGCTGGGGGCCACAAGAATAAACAACTTCCCTTCCTGCTTGATCCTGCGAAGAAGTCGTGGATGCAGGCAGAATATGAGGGAATGCATAAAATCAGTGAGAACAGATTCCACAGGAATAGCAAGGCATCTGTTCCGCATGCTAGCAGATCCTTTGTTCTGGACACAAAGTTGTCGATTTCTTTGTTGAACCTGGACAAAAACAGATCCGTGTCTGGGATCCCCCATTTTTACAGGAAGATATCGGGGTGAAGGAACCATTCTCCTGGGAACAACTGCTGGCGACACAAGTTGTCCTGTCAATTTTCTATTCCTAGAATTAAGACTGCCACTAGGCAAAGTACATTGTTTTCTGCCCAAGATTATGATTCACCTTTCTCTGGGCCGCACAACTGCTTGTGCCCCCTTGGTGATTAATATAGTAGGCTATTGCTGTAGCATTGTCAGATTGAATCCTGGCAGGACAATACCGTAAACTGAACGTTCAGGCCCTCAGGACCAAGAGCTCTGCCTGAATTTCTAAAATGTTAATGAGCAAATCCATTTCTGATCTGGGCCACTTCTCTTGGACTGTCCTCTTCCAGGACTGTTCCCCACACTAAACAAAAAGGAGTTGGCATATGTTGTTACCACTTCCCAGGTAACTGAAGGAAGGATTTTCCACTTAGTAGATTTTTGGATATTAACCATAAACTGAGGCTCCGGCGCACCCAGCCTACAGCACCTGTTATTTCCAGGTGGTCTCTCATCCGGGTACTAACCAGGCCCAACCCTGCTTATCCTCCAAGATCATATGAGATCGGGCGCTATCAGGGTGATGTGGCCGTAGGCTTTGGAGTCAGACACATCGGGAATGTAGAGCTTGAACCCTTTGTTGATACTGTTTTGCAGCAGTCTCGAGTGAAACTGTGCATAAGGAATGGCCTTGAATGAAGCCACCATCTTTCCCAACAACCTCATGGAAAGTTGAATAGAAGAAATTCATCTTGCTTCGACCACCTAAATCAGTTCCTTTATGGCGCTGATCTTTGCCTGGGGTAAGAACACACTTTTCTGGGTTTACCTATGATCGGACCCAAGTATTTTAAGCCTTCTTCATGGTTTTAAAGATTTCTCCTAGGTTGAGAATCCAACCTAGATATTCCCAGTAGTTGAATGTGGTGACCATACTTTGGTCTAAGCGGGCTACCGACTGGTCTATCAAGAACTAGGTAAACCATAATAGTTATACCTTGGGCTCTTAATCTGGCTAGAAGAGGGGCCAGAACCTTTGTAAACACTCAAGGTGCAGTAGCTGGACCGGAAAGCAGAGCTACACACTGAAAATGAAGATTTTCCACCTTGAAAAGTAGATATTACTAGTGAGTGAGGAAATAGGCATATGGGAGGTATGCATCTTTGATGTCGATTGACGCCAGAAGTTCTCTTCCTTGTAGGATGGAGATAACCGATTTGGATTGACTCCATACAAAACAAGAGTGGTTATATTCAGGAACTGAATTTAGATTTTTGAGATCCAGAATGTCCATTCGGATGTGGCACCGTGTGAGGGGGGGTTGAATTAAACCCCAACCTCTGTTCTTACATGGGGACCCCATGACCACTTTTTTCTTTTTCTCTAGATCTTTAGAAACGTTTGATCTGAGAAAACGAGGAGACGGGAAACTCTTGTTTGTACCCTGCAGCTATTGAGGAAGTCCCCCATTTGTCTCGACACTCTTCCTGCCAGATCCTTGAGAATTGCAGAAGAATTCCCCCTATTCGATTGAACCTGACGGTGGAAGCCGCCGTGGACTGCCTAGAGGCTGATGCCTGGCACAGGAGAAGGAGCTTTAAAAACTAAAATACATTTACTCCTTTTCTTAAATGGCAAAAGGGGTGCTTTCCACTAGAATTTCTTTGGATGCATTATCAAAAACATCCCCAAATAGCGGTTTCACCTCAAAAAGGAAGACTAGCCAGGAGCTAGTCGCAAGGCACTTAGCGAAGGGCGCAAGGCCTGAAGGATAGAATCTTTCATAGCAACTATTGCAAACATAAAGCTGCCTTCTGAGCAGGATAACCTTGAACACATGTTTAAACTGGTCTCTCAATGATTAATCAATTAGTCAGTGCAGGCTAAGACACTCAATCTCCCCAGAGCAAAAAAAAAATAGGAATTTCACCTTTTTATTCGTTGGATCCATAAGCATTTGATCATTGTCTGCTGGACAAGTCAAACCCATTCAGAGGATATAGCAGCGTTAATTGCTGGTATACCCTACTTAGTGAATTTTCTTCACCATAGGATAAAGTGCGAAAACTTTTTAGGAGGGAAAAACAGATACCAAAAAAAAAAAAACTTCCAGCAATGGACAGGAAAAAGGCCTGCACAGCTTGAGGAGGCTTTAGTAAACCCAGATACTCAGTTAAGGGTACATAAATGTGGAACGATAAATCAGCAAGAAATTGCACCATCAATCTTAAGATTGGAACAGCTAATTCTCCCTCAGAAGAGGAGTCATCAGCCTCACCATGGTCCCCTGAGGGAATTGGTCTTCTCCTGCCCCTAGTTCCTCAGTTTGGAGGGTCCTGGGTAATGGAAGAGAATCTGTTGCATCTTGACCCACACTGGGATGAGATTAAAGTCGCTAAAACTTCTTTTTTTAAATATCATAAAATAAACAGGGGCTGCAGTGTTAAAAACAGTTGCAGACATTTCATGGCCCTGATGCTCACTCTGACCAGCCACCCCCTCTCAGGGGAGGATGCCATGTGTAGAGATGAGTAGGCTTTCCAGAGCTTGAGAGAGACCCTTTTAGCTCTTTTTTGGGGGGCGTTTCAACCCCCCCCTTCTGACTATACCCCGATGCACAAAGCAGGAGGTACTACCAGAGGAAATCGCATCCACTGCTTGAACAACAGTCCAGCCACTGCCGCTATTAATGCTCAGCCTGATGCAAACAGTAAATGTGTCAAATAGGAAATGCCTGTATCACGCTTTACTTTGCCCTTACGTCTCCGACAATTTTGCAGCCAGCACAATTTATTTTTTAAAACACACTCCCACGTTGGAGACGCCAACGCCGCGCTAAGCTCCACCCCCACACCGCTCCCCCTCCTTTTTCAAAAAAGCTTTCGCGTGCAAGCACAGGCCTCCGATCCGATGGGATCGGCTTGTGAGGGAGGGATGGCGTGGAGACCTGGAAGCCGCCAACGTGTAGGGGCGGTGAAAGAAAGAGGTATTGCCGATCGTTTTTAGTTCTCCCTTATACTCAGCCTCTTGAAGAGGGGAAGAGTTCAGCTCAGGTGGGGGTGTCTGGAGGAAGCAAAACCCCCCAAACTTACCGGAGGTCTGCCTGCTAGCTGGAGGAAAAAAAAGCATGCTGCTTCTGTGACACAGCGTGACTGAGCAAAGCATGAGAAGGAACGTGCTCCATACAGCCCCTAGTGGTGACATTTAGGCATGACATCTACTTTAACCACTTCAATACCAGGCACTTGGACACCTTCCTGCCCAGACCAATTTTCAGCTTTCAGCGCTGTCGCAATTTGAATGACAATTGCGCGGTCATGCTACACTGTACCCAAACTAGATTTTTATAATTTTGTTCCCACAAATAGAGCTTTCTTTTGGCGGTATTTGATCACCTCTGCGGTTTTTATTTTTTGCGAAACAGATAAAAAAAAAAGACCGAACATTTTGAAAAAAATAAAAGTTTTGCTTTTGTTTAAAAATTTTGTAAATAAGTAAATTTTCTTTCACTGATGGGCACTGATAAGGCGGCAGCGATGAGGTGGCACCAATGAGCGGGCACTGGTAGGCAGCACTGATGGGTGGCACTGATATGCAGCACTGATGGGCACTCATGGGTGGCACTGTTAGGCGAGACTGATGGGCACTGAAAGGCTGCACAGATGGGTTCTTATGTGTGGCACCAATGGGCACTGATACGCGGCACCGATAGGCATCCCTGGTGGCACTGGAGCACTGATTGGCAGCTGCCTGGGCATTGATTATTTTACCTGTTATTGATTGGCAGCTGCCTTTGCACAAATCAGTATTTCCCTGGGGGTCTAGGGGGAATACCTGGTGGTCAAGTGTGGCTGGTTTCCCTGGTGGTCCTGGGTAGGATCCGGGGGGGGGGGGGGGGGGGGGGCTGTGCTGATAAACAATTAGCACAGACCCCTCCCTGTCAGGAGAGCAGCTGATCCTCTACTCGCGTCTGTCAGACGCGAGTGAGGAAAAGCCGATCACCGGCTCTTTCTATTTACATCGTGATCAGCCGTGATTACCACATGATCAGCCGTGTCCAAAGAGTCTCCGTCAGAGACTCTACCTAGATCGGTGTTGCGGGTTGTCAGACTGACACAACACAACAACGATCACCGCGATGCGCGCCCCCGGGGGCGCGCAGCGGCTCAATATCCTGCGGATGTCATATGACATCGTCAGGTTATTGAAACCACTTTGCCGCCATTATTTTGCTATATGGCGGGCGGAGCAAGTGGTTAAAGGAGACATTTCATAAGAAAATTTAAAGATCCCTTAGAAAAACGCCACTTACCTTTCCCGCCGCAGGGTTTTCTGATTTGAGAATCACTGCCTTAGACACTGGCGAAAAAACTGAGATACTCCCAGTAGTGGGAGGGGTTATTATAGGGAGGCAACTTCCTGTTTAGGGTGTGCCAGTGTCTAGCACCTGAAGGTGGACTATAACCCACATAGTAATTACTATGGCTCTGTGTCCCGTGATGTACGATTAAAGAAACCGCTATTTCTTCAGATCAAAAAAGTTTAAATTTGCAAGTTTAATAAAATCCTAAAGTACACAGAACACCCAGGGGAAAGTTTTGTTTTTTCTGTCAGCAAAAAGTGGAGTTACTCTAACTTTAAACTGTAGGCCTCATCAAAAATATTTCAAAGCTGCATATTCAGTGCTACTTCAGGTGCAATTTGGAAAATATCTGTGCCACTTCATGCACATGTCTATGCATGTTGCACTGGAGCCAATTCAAAATCGGTGCGACACTGCTTCCGATGCGGACAATAGCGTGCAACTTGTCATGCAATTCGAGTTTCAAAGTCACACGGGTGTTACCAGAGGCTTATAGTGGTCATTAAAGCCTATACATTTTTTACCCTAATGCATTCCTTGCCCCCTCCCTCCAATTTACTTACCAGAGTCCTTATTTGATTCAGTGCTGTGCCCATATACAGCTCTTCTCTCCCCTCACAGGCTTTGTAGAGGCTGCCGTCAATCAAAGCCAGTGACAAGGAGAAAGACCCACGAGCACCCCCATAGAAAGCAGCTAAGGGGACACTTGCCAGAGAGGAGTCAGGAGTGACGGCGGGGGCCCTGAGGAGGTCTAGGGCCAGTCAAATTCCATTGCACAGAGCACGCAAGTATAAAATCTGTCATTTTTAAAAAACATAATGCTTTTACAGTCAAACAAAAAGAAAAAAAGTGACAAAAGACCTCATAAAAACAACCTTGCTTCATCTTAGATCTGTTTAGCAAGTAAAGAAACCAACTCAAGATGGATGTAAATTTTCTTTATTTACATGTTTCCAAACTAAAGGGCTCGAACCGATAACAAGAGACGAAAAAAAAAAAATGGAATAAGACAGGAGGAGAATATATATATATATTTATAGCAACAGAACAATGTTAGGAAGAAAATAAAAATGCTTTTCCAGGTAAAAAATAAAGTCACCCTTTACATTGAGAAACATGCTGCTTGTGCAACTCGGTATATATATATTTATGTACAGGGCTTATAAAATCTTACATCTACACCGGCCCCTGTATCAACAGGGCACCCTCTGTTATTTTACATTATAAAACAAAGAACAACAAAAAAAAAAAAAAAAATCCTTCTTTCGCTTATTTAAAATAAATACAAAAAAAAAAAAACACACGAAAGGCTATGAATGAGTTCTGTAGTTTGGAGCCTCCAGTATAGAATGTGTTCAGTGAGACAGAACTACCCTCCACCTTACACGCTGCATGCAGTAGGGGGCTAAAGGGGGTTTCTGGCCTCCTGTCCACTAATTTACTTGTCAGACAGGCATAAAAACTCTTCCAAGTGCCTTAAAATTTGCATGATGAAGCAGAAGGCTGTTTTCTGGACCCTCGAGCAGCCCACTTTGCTGTGCTAAAAAAAATTCCCTAGACAAAGCACAGATGGGCAAGACACTGTACATGGAGGCAATACACAGAGTACTTCGCCATCGTGTGCTGTACGCATCAGAAAACAGGAAGGAGAAAGCCTGGAGAGTCAACAATTAACACTGCACTAAGTAACAACTAAGAGACCAACTCTGAACAGATCCTCCGCCGAGATAATCCAAAACCGATTACAGCTTCCAGGCGTCTGTGCGTTCCAAGGAGAACTTGTAAACAGAATAAAATAAGGACACTGCATTTCTGCCACCCACCCTTTATAATGCCTTGTACGAGGATCCCCACAGGAGTCAGTATTCAGGTGGTAATTGGGTGATCAGCCTCACCATGCTCCAGGAGATTCCCCAGCCGTTGAGTACACCTAGCTGAGGGAAAGGCGGGTGTTCTCTAAATACCAAAGGCCTCAGTTTGCTTTTACCCTGAAAAGGGCATCAAGTCTGGTTCAGGAGGGTTCTGTTCCTGCAGATCCTTTTAGAACCACTTTAAGCATAAAATTCCAGCCTTCCGACCCTGCTACAGTGGAAGGTAATGTCCCCGCTGTGCTACACCCTCTCCCTCAACCGGAGTCCGAGTCACTAGTGTCTGAGGAGCTGGATGTGGAGCTACTGCTAGTGTCAGAGTCCGAACTGGAGCTGGAAGCACTGAGGCGAGACACCGACACCGGCTGGGCAGATTCCACTTTCTCATTGACTGCAAAAGAACAGAAAGAGCTTTGTTATTGCCAGGTAAGGATTACAAAATATCCAATATACAAACATTTTATTTTTTGCTATAACATGAATGAGGTGAGTGATCCAGGGAGTTGGGGTTGGTGTACACAGGTATTCCGACATCCGTGTGAGGTTTTACACATTCCTGGAGAGGTTAGAATTTTCTTAATAAAAAAAAAAAAAAAAAAAAAAAAAAAAAAAAGAAGAAGAAGAGCTAAACTCTGCAATACTTCGTTCCCTTCAATGGTCCGACGACACTTACAGCAGCTTTTACCCAGGCATCCTCTGGGTGACAAGCTGCGGCCATTCTTATTGGTCAGCACAGGATGAGGTCACTCCTGCATATTTGTGCAGTCATCCCATAGCTCAGTGTAGTCAAAAAACAGCAAGCAGAAAGGTTTTTATTATTGCAGAAAAGACACTGCATGTCCCTACTGCAATAAAGAGCCGGCCCATTTACAGTTTTTAAAAGTGGGAATTTAGTTCTGCTTTAGTGAGTGCAATTCACTGGGCAAAGAAAAACCTGAACAGTTAGATTGGGTTCACACTACGCGCAGAGCGGCTCACAGCAGTGGGGTCCAGTGCGTCCCAATTCTTTTCAAGAGCAAATCAGTTCCGATTTTTTGTCTGAATTCAGACCTGAAACGGAGCCAAAAGACACAGGACTTTTCTGCTGTGCACGCCACGGCAGACCCAGAGATGTGTGAACCGGCTGCATTGAGAGCCTGTCACAGTCTCCTTGTCATGCAAATTGGATACGAGGAAACCCGCATAAGTGTGAACCCAGCCTTAGACTGAGCTTAATTTTGTTGCTGTCCCAGCTGGGTACATGGAATAATAAAACAGGCCCTGAATTAGCCCAAATAACTGCTCCACTGGCCATACATCATTACGATTTTCCTTTGGATTTACCTAAACCCTATATATAATAATGAGGTCAGATTAAACACTTTCAATTTGTATGCAATCAGGCAGGCCCTTGCACTACATAGTTGAAGGGAAATCTAAGGCTGGCCATACACAACAATTTGCACGACTACCCCATCAACACAGACAGTGGTGATGGGAATCAGCAATTGTCTTCTCCCGGTGGGGTAAGCCAGTGATTATTGCTAGCAGCTAAAGTAGCCACTAGCGATAATCGAAAGAGAAATCAGCAGGCTGATTGTACCAAAGTTGATCAAGCAACTTGGTACATTCAGCTTATCCATTCAAGGTTCGAATCTTGGCCGGTTTGACCAGTGTATGGCCGGGCCTTAAAGAGGAAGTAAACTCCCCTGGTGTATGTACCTATAGGCAAGTCTATAATAAGGTTTACCTACAGGTACAGTAAAATATCTCCTAAACTGTTGGCCCGTGTCAGCGGTGTGCGGGCGCCGCTGCAGGGCTTTGTTCTAAGGTAAGCATTTCACATAATGCCTTTGTCTTACAGGGTTTTCAACCTCTTTATACAATTTTTGTAAACTAAATTTCATTAATGTATGAACAGCTTAAATGACCATGTAATTTTCACATAATGGGGTCATTAGCACAAAGAACCCATACTTTAATGTAAAATATCTCTCCCTAATAAAGTAAAACAGAACTTTGTTTTTGCCATGTCGCAGTCTTGATTAAAAAAATAAAAAGCCATAAATCTATCCCCTATTTTGTAGATGCTATAACTTTTGCGCAAATCAATTGATATGCGCTTATTACAAAAATATGTAGAATACATAATCGGCCTAAACTGAGGAAAAATTATTTAAAAAAGGGGCCATTTATTACAGCAAAAAGTACAAAATATTGTGTTTTTTCTAAATTGACGCTTTTTTTTTTGTTTATAGCACAAAAAATAAAACCGCAGAGATGATCAAATATCACCAAAAGAAAGCTCTATTAGTGGGGAAAAAAGGAAGTCAATTTTGTCTGGGTGCAATGTCGCACATTCGCGCAATTGTCAGTTAACTACTTCAGCCCCGGAAGATTTTACCCCCTTCCCGCCCAGAGCACTTTTTGCGATTCGGCACTGTGTCGTTTTAACTGACAATTGCGCGGTCGTGCGACGTTGCACACAGACAAAATTGACGTCCTTTTTTCCCCACAAATAGCTTTCTTTTGGTGGTATTTGATCACCTCTGCGGTTTTTATTTTCTGTGCTATAAACAAAAAAAAAAAAAAGAGCGACAATTCTGAGAAAAAAAAAAAAGTTTTACTTTTTGCTAACATTTTTTCCCTCAGTTTAGGCCGATACATGGTGGACACGGACAATTTGTCCTAGGGAGTGTTCTAACTGAATGGGGGAGGGGACTGTACAGGGGAGATGACAGATCGTCTGTTCATACTCTGTCAGAGAACAGGAAACCATTTACACACACAGATCCCGGTGTGCCCCGAGTGATCACGGGAGCCCGGCGGTGATCGCCGGGCACTCGCATCGGCTCCATGGGCGAGCACGCGCCCCCTAGTGGCAGTCTATGTTACCGACGTAACATGACGGCGATTCGCGCAGCCGAGCCATGTTGCCGCAGTCCAGGCAGCTGGTCGGCATGTGGTTAAAGTATCGCAAAAAAATGGTCTGGTCATTGAACAGCCACTTCTTCCAGGGCTGAAGTGGTTAAAGACATTTACCTTTCTTGGGTGGTTTCTTGGCAGAGTTCAGCTGCCCGCTGACATCCTGTAGCCTCCTCTCCAACTCTCTCTTCTTCTCCATGGCAATCTCCTCTTTTGTCTTTCCCACTGGTTTCTTCAGTGCTGCAGAGAGCACAGAGGTAGGGGAAGCTGGGGATAAACAAGGACATGTATTTTAGACAAGGAACAAGTTTCCGTTATACACACACACCATTATCTAAAAGAGATTTTTTATAAATTTAAAATTTTACAATTAAGCAACTTACACTTTGTACACATATTCTAACGCTTTTAAACTACTCATCTATAATTAAAAGACTAAGGGGGTGAGCACACAATCGCATCACCTTTACAGAAGTCTGTGGGGGTCTGGGCTGACAGATGGAGGGAGTCTACTGCACCTTATTACTTTACTTCTAGATGTACTCAGCTTCCCCAATTATACATTATTCTTTTAAAAATGGACTTAAAATAGAGCTAAACTTGTAAGAAACCCTGCATGTCGTCTGCAATAAGTCTGCTTAGTTTTGTGACAGCGATACTTCAGTTCTGCTTTCATACAGTCCACTTTTGGATCACATTTGGTTACTGCTTACCTGCTAAAATAAGTTTTGTGACCCCTGCTGGAAAGCAGTCAAGAGTAAACCTCAAACTTGCTGACTGGACAATGAGAAGCAGCACACTGATCAGATCAATCAGCGCTCTAATCTCCTGTCAACCCATACACACTACAGTGGAAAAGGATTGTATTTAGTAATGGCCCCTCTCCTATCCCAGATGCAGTAGAGTTACATAAGGGTATTGGAACTATTCATATACTGTAAAAGTTGCAAAAAAAAAAAAAAAAAAAAATTATAAACTGTACTAACTTCCTGGTGTTCAGCTTTAGGTTGGGGAGTACAGGAGTAAATTCTGCTATAATGAATAAGCACTTACTGTAGGGCTTCCGTGGTTTCTTTCTTAAGCAAGACATGACATATCTCTCCAGCTCACGAAGAGTGGAAGGTTTTAAAGTCTCAAAGTCAATCTCTATTTCTTCAGGGTTGGAATCCCGCAGAGAGGGCTCTCTGGATTGGATGATATGTACTACACGGCCCAACTTCTCTCCTGGAAGTTTGTTAATGTCCAGGCTTAGCTGCCGCTTCTCATCATACGTCATTGGCTTGCACTCCTCTTCCTCCTCTGAGTCATACATAACAGGTGGAGGTGGCGGAAGGGACTTTGATTTCTTAGAACCCCTGAAGAATCAACAGAAAAAGCTCATAAACACTAGTTCGCACCACATGCAATCCAGTGCATTTTTTAATTCTTTATCAGAAACATATGGATAGTAGGTTATATGGTTTCCAATGGCATAGTTCACACCAGTACAGTCAGTTCCTAAATGCACACGTCCCCATTTAAAAAGGTGAAGAAAAAATAAAAATGGGTTTGGAATGCACTGGAAAGCAAAAAAAAAAAAAAAAAAAAAAAACAAACACACACATGCAGAAATGCACCCAGACTGCGTTTCTATGGTGTGAACTGGCCCTTAAACCACAGATGCGTAGCAACTGAACAATCGCCTTACTCAGAATAGTGTAGACAGAATACCAAAAGGAAACAAAGTTGTGCATTTAGTATCAACTGTCCAATAACTACTTTGCAATTACAGATCACAATTTTTTTTTTTTTTTTTTAAATATAAACTTACTTTGAAACAGAAAGCATAGCACTGCTACTTGTAGTGGTCCCCCCGGATTTTTTAGAGGATTTTTTGGTCTGAGAAGAAGAAGATTTTGATTTGCTACATCTCCATTCTTCATCATCTTTGACTTTCCTTTTATCAGATTTCTTCTTTTTCTTTTTTTCCTTTTTCTCTTTCTTCTTTTTAGGCTTGGAAATTGGGCCTTGGGAAAGAGCAGCCAGCTGTTCGTGTACGGCTCGAAGCTTTTAAGATAAATATAAAAATGTTAAAACTCTTCCTGCAGCAAGCCAAGTAAACAGTCTAGGCCCCCCAAAGCACTTTTACAGATAGCAAGCCATCTAAATGCTTCCTGAGCAGAACACAAAATTAATAAAGCGGACCAATGCTACATCTGAATACCATATCACACCTGTGCAAGAGTAACAAACACACTAGTGCTGAGAAGACCCCTTACAGTAGCATCTCAGCAAAAAGAGAATATAGTTAAATCACATAACTTCCATTTTTCTTATGCCAAGGACAATGGCCAGGTTAGTCAGAATTTACATTGCTGATGCCCATTCTTGCAGCTGGAGGACCACATGCAGGCCTTTGGCATCTACTGTACACACTTTACAGACCCCAGCATGCATTTTGTAAGGGAGGCTATGAGTAATCTCAAATTATTCTCATGTAAACACTTTAAGTATCTGACCATTTCCTTTAAGGTCTTCAGTCTCCAACCAACCCTGTTTGAGATCGCAACACCCTCTAGCTCAGGGATATGCAATTAGCGGACCTCCAGCTGTTGCAAAACTACAACTCCCATCATGCCTCTGGGTGTCATGCATGTGGCTGTCAGAGTCTTGCCATGCCTCATGGGACTTGTAGTTCTGCAACAGCTGGAGGGCCGCTAATTGTATATCCCGGGCGTTAAAGAGGAGAGTTTCACCTTCTCCTATTTTTTTTTTTTTCGCTCCTCTTTTGCAGATGGGCTCAGTTGAGATCATCACCCACATACAGGATCCAGCGTTGTCTTGCCGAGATCCCCTTTTCAGCAGCCACTGTGTCCGCCATGTTCAACTGTGACATCTTCGGTAGGCTGCATGGCCTCTTCTGGGTTCTGGTGCAACCTACAAATGACACGCCGCTAGGTCCCCCCCATTATTGAATGGGGTGACGTGTGGGGCTGTCCGTGCCTTCTGGGATATCGTCACATATCTCAAAAGAAGGTGTACAGCAGAGGGTTGGCGAGATGCAAAGGGACAAAGCTCCTGAAATGGGTGAAGATCCGCTTTAAATCAGAGCTCCAGGGTCCTTTAGAAAAAAATTAGGTCAGCAGCTACAAATACTGTAGCTGCTGATTTTTAATATTAGGACACTAAAGCTGGCCATACATTATACAATTTTCTTATTCAATTTTCTTTAGATTTACCTTCACCTATGTAGGGCAAAGGCCTGCCTATTTGCATACAAATTAAAAGCGATCAGGTTTGACCTCATAATATATGGTTTTGGTAAATCTAAAAAAGGAAAGTTGTATAATGTATGGCCAGCCTTACTTGTCCACAAATCCAGCAGTGTCTACACCCCAGCTGATTTTTCAATCGGCACTTGGGTGCTGCCGCCACCATCTCATAGCAAGTTCCATACTGCGCATGTGCAAAGTGTGCTATGCTTTGGGAATGGCCCGAAAGTGTGGGTGGGTACCTGCCAAAACCCGGAAGGGGGGGGGGGGGGTTCAAATAAGCAGAGATTCCCCTTTTGGGTGGAGCTCTGCTTTAAGTCTCTTGTGGACAATCATTGTTTTATACTACTAGAACGGGGTCAAGGAGTGGCAGGGCAACAGTCATACAAATTTCAAAGAGTTACACTTGCTCCCCAACCATGAGAGAGCGAGTTGTAAAATTGAGTATCCAATAGCAACTAGATTTCACATTAACCATTTTCCAACTACTATGATTTATTGTACTTAAACATTGAGCAGCAAGCCATTGTTTCTCTATAAAATAAGACAATGCTAACTTCCAGTACTCCTACCTGCTCCTGAAGCTCGGCCAGCCTGTTTGCCCTCTCCTCTTCAGAGTCATCAGAACTCTCACTTTCGTCTGAGCTGTCACTGCTGCTCTCACTGGAGGATTCCGAGGAGGATTTGGAATCAGAAGGAGGCAGTTGTGTGGAGGTGAGAGGCGGAGACATTGCAATAGGTTCATCAGGCATCTTAGCGTAACGAAATTCAAACACGTCCTGGAAAAATGAACCCCACAAATGAATATCACCATAGATAACGAACATAATAAAC
This sequence comes from Lithobates septentrionalis, assembly GCA_037952835.1. Taxonomy (NCBI): domain Eukaryota; kingdom Metazoa; phylum Chordata; class Amphibia; order Anura; family Ranidae; genus Lithobates; species Lithobates septentrionalis. The sequence goes on from JBBDGP010001523.1 coordinate 2,126,141, forward strand.
CAACGACTTCTACTTAACAATTCATACCTGCAGCTTCCTTGCCATGGCCACCACATCATGGTCAGGAGGGTTATATTTGTAACAGTTTGAGAACATGAGCCTGACATTGGCAGCAAACTCCTGTGCATCTCGGTATTCTCTGTTCTCCATCTTTTTCTGTGTAGAAAGAAAGGCCAATAAGTATTGCTAGGATTACACAGAACAATTCCATCTGTTCAGACTGTGTCAATGAAAAGGCTACTAACTTAAGAACAAAATCACCTTGGTGAATAGGCTTCACCTCCTGTCTTTAGCGACAACCAGTATTAAGCCTTTCCATAATATGAAGGTTTGTGTAAATTTCAAATTAACTAAATTGGATAATTCAAGTCATTTGGTTCCAGCATGTAAATCTATTTAGAATAGAGCTGTGTATATAGGGATATAAAATGTGTGCTTGCTCTCTGTATCTTGTCCCCACCTTTATGGTGCTAAGGTCCATGGGATGTTTTATGATTTCATGGTAGTCGTGTAGTCCCAGAGAACTGGCATCCACAGGTTTGTAGAACGGCCATGCATAGGCGCCATGTTTCTTAGAAAGTAGTTCTTTTAGAATGCCATTGCAGTATTTGAGTTGCTCAGACAGTTTGCCCTTTTTTGACGTTTGATGCTGCTGAGAGTCTGGCAAGTCCTTTCGAGGTGGCTTAATAGGCCGTCCGCTTTCTCTCCGGGCGGGGATCTTGGCGGGTTTCATATCTGGTGGCGTTAGAGGAGAGGAGTCTCCACTGGTAGCAATGATAGCAGTGGTGGTTGGGGTTGTAGTGTCTGCTTTTCTCTTCACACCTTTCTTCTGCTAGAAGAGAAAAATAAAAAAATATATATATGAAACCTATAATTATACTTTATGAACCTAAAATGTTATATTTACATGTTTTCCATATTAATTGGTAGAAGACAAAATTATGAAGAACACATCCCATGTTACAGAATTAACCACTTACCGACCACCTGCCATCATACTGCGGCGGTTCGGCACGATCTCGCGAACTTTTGTAGCTGCAAGTCAGCTTCTTTAAGACCCCTTTCACACCAAGGCACTTCAAAAACGCCCTAAAACGCTTTAGCCTTATTACCGCGTTTTTACAGCGGTTTAGGGGCGTTAGCGTTAAAATTAACGCAACGCTGCAGGCGTTTTAACAGCGTTTTTCAAGCGTTATTGAAGCATGTGTTATTGATGCTATCTTTCTGCTTGCATGTTTATCCTTTGTGATATCATGTAAAACAAGCAGTGTCTTGTAAAGTAACAAGCAGTGTCTTGTTTTACTTCAAATCTTCATTTTTCTGAGATTAATTCTTTTTTTTTGGCACTTTAATTTTGTTTTTTTGGCACTTTGATCGTCTGTTTAATCATTCTGACCTTCCCACAAGTTCAGTCCTGTTGTAGATCTCTTTTCTGCTTGCATGTTTACCTTTTTGTGAGATCATGTGAATTTTCTACAGCTGAGGGCAGATTATAGGCGTTTTTACAGCGTTTCATTTCAATGGAGAAGGCCATTTTTGAAGCGCTTTTTTCAACGCCCAAAAGCTGCTCCAAAGATGCTGCTTGCAGGACTTTTCGCCAAGCCCCGCCAAGGGTCCATTGAGATGTATGGGGAGCGTTTTAATAGCGTTATTTTTAGCGCTAAAATGCCTTGGTGTGAAAGGGGTCTAAGTGGGATAGCAGGTGCACGTGCGCCAGCTGCACTGCGGGGGTGCCGATGATCGTGGGCATGAGGCAGAACAGGGACGTGTGTGTGTGTGTGTGTGAACACACAAATCCCTGTTCTGTGAGGAGATGCAGATCGTGAGTTCCTAATAGCTAGGAACCACGATCTGTCATCTCCTATAGTCAGTCCCCTCCAGTTAGAACAGTCAGGGAACACACATTAACCCCTTGATCGCCCCCTAGTGTTAACCTCTTCCCTGCCAGTGACATTTATACAGTAATCAGTGCATTTTTATAGCACTAATCGCTGTATAATTGTCAATCCTCCCAAAAATGTGTCAAAAATGTCTCGATAAAAATCACAGATCACCATTACTAGTAAAAATAAATAAATATGCCATAAATCTATCCCCTATTTTGTAGATGCTATACATTTTACACAAACCAATCAAGATACTCTTATTGCAATTTTTATTACCAAAAATATGTAGAATACATAATCAGAATAAAATGAGAATTTTTTTTTTTTTTAAAAATTGGGGATATTATAGCAAAGTACAAAATATTGAGTTTTTTTCCTTCAAAATTGACACTTTTTTTTGGTTTATAGCGCAAAAAATAAAAACCGCAGAGATGATCAAATACCACCAAAAAGAAAGCGCTATCTGTGGGGGGGTGTCAATTTTGTTTGGTTGCATCATTGCACGACCACGCAATTGTCAGTTAAACGACATGGTGCCGTATCGCAAAAAATGGCCTGGTCATTGAGCAGCCAACTCTTTCGGGGCTGAAGTGGTTAAATAGGAAAAAATAAGACACAAAATGCGATAGCATCATAAAAGTATAACTTACCTTTGAGATTGCTTGTGTGGCTGCTGGAACCACAGGCATTAGAGGCTGAGTAGTGGGCATTGGTTTCACCACAGGGTTAGAGAGGACAGTTGGATGTGGTATATCAACAATGGTGGTGGGCATTTCCGGGGAGCTGGGGTACAGTGAAGACTGAGACATGGATGAGATGGCTGGGACTTGGTGTGCAGTTGTGATGCCACCTGTGACATCTGTAGAAGAAAAAAAAAAGACCAATTCTGTATTAATGACTTTAAAGAGGAGCTCCAGTCAGAGAGAGAAAAAAAAATGCATTTAACCACTTGCCGACCGGCTGCCATTAAACGGTGGGCATGTCGGCTCGTTCCCGTGAATCGCCATACCTGTACGTCAAATCCTTTATGAGCCATAGCAGGTGCGCGCCAGGGGATCCAATGTGTGTAGCCGGCAGCCGCGATGTCCGCCGGCCTCCCATAATCGTGGGCACAATAGTCAGAACGGGGATCTGTCAATGTAAACAGACAAATCCCCGTTCTGACAGGGGAGGAGAGAGATCTGCTGTTCCTAGTAATTAAGAACAACGATGTCTCCTCCTCCAGTCAGAAACACACTTAACCCCTTGATCTCCCCTTAGTGTTAACCCCTTCCAATTTACAGAGTAATCCGTGGATTTTTATAGCACTGATCGCTGTATGAGAAGGTCAATGGTCCCCCGCCACAATGTCGCATATTACTAGAATATATATAAAATTTTCATAAAGTTATCCCCCATTTTGTAGACGCTATAACTTTTGCACTACAAATATGTAGAATACATATTGACCTAAACTGATGAAGAAATGTTTTCTCAATTTTTTTTTTTGGATATTATAGCAAAAAAAATAGTTTTTTTTAAATTGTCACTTTTTTTGTTTATTCGCACAAAAAATAAACAGAGGTGATCAAATACCACCAAAAGAAAGCTCTATTTGTGAATGTGAATTTTTTGTTTGGGTACAGCGTCGCACGACCGCACAAATTGTTAAAGCAACGGAGTGCCGTATCGCAAAAAATGGCCTGGTAATTAAGGGGGCAAATCCTTCCGACCCTTAAGTGGTTAAAAGTCAGCAGCTACAAGTGCTAACAAGCGGAGCTTCCCCATTTGGGTGGTGCTCCACTTTAAATTAGTTTTACAGAAGAATAACAGGTACTTGGTTCCTCTGCAAAGACCTGGGACTAAACACTGCCTAGAGTCTAGACCAACAATGCAGTGATCGTGGGTGTAATGCTCTGCAGGCTTCAATGCAAAAAAGGTAGTAAATGCACCATTTATTCTGAAATTACTACTTTCTTGCAAAAGTCAAACAGTCACTTTAAGGGCAAGGAACAGAAGAGCCGTTTTCTCTACCTGGAGGTTTGGCGCTCTTCACTGGCCTGCACTTGCTTGCAGTATTGGGTATTTCTTGTTCATCCTGGGGCATCTGCGCTACCTTCTGCAAAAAGGACTTCTCCAGGCTTTGAGCCATTAGCACAATGTCATCTGTGGGCTTTATAAATATAAAGAACAATTACTAAAACTGGTTGTTACATTGAATGGGGTACATTCGGCATCTGCTGCAACTATAGAAGTAAACCATTGTAAAGTAAGCTACTCTCACCTTGTTGTAGATATAGCAGTTAGTAAACATTGTGTTGAAGTCCTGCATACACTCCAGTGCAGTCCAGTAGTAATTGTTCTCCAATCTCTTCTTAATAGTTCCCATGTCCATTGGCTGCTTGATGATTTTATGATAATCCTGCAACCACACCGGCCCGGAGAAAAAGCATGTTGGTGAGCGCTACAGTTAACACGCTAAATATAACCATATAATCTATTTCACTATAAAGAAAACATGGCTGATTTATGAAACTGGGGCAAAGAAACTGTCATAAAACATAAGTTGATGCTCTTAAATCCAGTTCGGATAACTCAGCCCGTGTATTATTGCACTTCTATCTTGCTTAAAACACATGACATTCACATTTAATAACCTTCCACTTGGATCCCAATATCGGCTGCATCTTCAGCACAGTGTACAACAGACCCTGTATCGTGAGCAGCTATCACTTCTGTGTACATAGGACCTGATGACAGCTCTGGGACATTACAAATGTTATGAAACTCTCCACTCCAAGCAAACAATTTGATAAGACACAGGAGGCGTTTGAAATGGGATTCCATTTTGAAAATTCACGTACCCCTTTAACTGCCATGTGAGAATAAAAAGCAATAATTCTAAAAAAACAAAAAAAGTCTCAACGTGTCAATTCTAATCCATAAAAGCAGTAAGATTGTAGCCCCAGGACCTGCCCTGCAGTAAGGTGCTGGAGGTGATCACACCAGAAGCTGAGAGCTACGGGCGTGTCAGGGTAGTAGGTAGGTATTTTAAATAACGGGATCATTGCAAGATGGTGAGGAGGTGCAGGGCAAATTATGGCTGTAGTCTAGAAGCTAAATAATAGCACACGTACCATTTTTAATGTACCTTCATACTTCTAATCCAAGACATCTCAGTGTGTGTAGCGTTAAATACTTTGTCACACTTGGGGTCCTGTACAAATTCATGGATGTGCAGATCTGCAAAACGTATTAATTGGAAATTTGCATTTCACAAAGTAAAATCAATCAATTCAAAAAAATATAGGGTGGCAGCTACATTATAAGAAGCTTTAACTACATAGCGTGCATGAAGACATCCATACATTTGTAGGGATGAGTGGGAGGGGGCAGTGATGGATGCAAGCTAGAAAAGTTAAACTATATTAAATATTTTTATCTGTTCTTTGCCACGCAGAAAAGAGAAGCGATAAAAACTTTACCCCATAATTTCCTGCATTGGCAGGAGAACTTGTCCTCAGACATTTGTCACGCTATGTGCCCTGAACCCCACAGCACCAAATGCTTTAGTCACAAACCCAGAGCTGTCATCAGGTTTTAGAAGCAAGCGGTTTTATATGAAAATGTTTCAATGTGTTTGTGCTGTGGAGAGCAAAGTGACAATATGCAGAAAATTGCATTTGCCCAAAAACAAGAAACTGGATTGAGAAGACAAAAAAAAATATAACATATACATGTCATTGGGCCTGGTTTTTAATTTTCACCCCCAATTGTGTGGTGTGCAAGCAACAATTTTAAAACCCACAAAACTACCCCAGAAACGTACCGGAAGACCCAGTTTTATGGCATCAACGGGCTGACGGAAAGGCCAAGAGAACTGATGCTTCCACAGAGACTTCATGACCACCCTGACCAGGTACTGCAGCTGATTAGTGCTGCGGCCAGGCTTTTTGGAATTGCTGACCTCTGGAGGAGGTGGGTTGACTTGAGGCATGTGACTAAAGACACTGGAATTCATGGTGGGACCCTCAAAGTCTTCGTATAGCAGAGAGGGTTTGCGGATTCGCTTGCCTGGGGTTCCCTCAACCGTCTGCCCCATTATACCATGATTTACATCCAGAGGAGGCCTGCAAATAGAAATGCTGTCAATCTATGTTGATTACACAAGTTTACATTTTTCACATAGAGATTCTAAAAATGTGCAACAAAAGGAAATAAGACTCCACAACCGCTGTACCATAAGTACATTATGGTGGAGATTTACTAAAACTGGAGGACACAGAATATGGTGCAGCTGTGCAGAGTAACCAATCAGCTTCTAGGTTTGATTGGCAAAGCTTAAAGTAGAACTAAAGGCAAAAAACTTTTTTCTCGTTTTGGATAGAGGTTCATCTTTGTCCTATTGGGGAGATTTACCTTCACTTCCTGTTCCATAGCCAAACAGGAAGATGGGGGAAATCTCTGCAAATTAAGGGAATCTCTGGGGGACACCCAGGTCACCAGAAGATTTCCCCTCTATTACTTTTCTGGGGACAACCCAAAATTTGGAATTTTCCTTTAATTTCAGTGATAACAGTAAACAGGACAAAGAGGGCGAATCACCCTAATGGGGACAGACAAAGCAATAAAAACTAAACATCTCCTCTCTTTATCCCAAACTAAAATTTTGCCTTTAGTGAGTTATACTTAAATTTAACAAGATAAAGTTAGAAGCGGATTAGTTACTATGCAGAGCTGCACCAGATTCTGTGTACACCAAATTTAGTAAATCTCCCCCTGCATCTAGTACAGCTGGTGACAATCTATACAATTTACATATTCCAGCCTGTATTATACAATCTGTGGACAGAAAAGGGTCCCTGGTGGCCAAACAAATTGGAAATTATTAGACTTCAGATAGACAATCCATTTACATAATCTTTCTATGACAACACTACCTTTGTACAAACTGCCTTCTCTACTACTGCAATTGCAGCTCATTTATATCAACTGCTTTTATGGAGTTACTATTACAAAGAAAAGGCCTGAAGGCAAAAAGGCCATCTAGGGGATCCTCACTCTCCAGTAAATACAAGCCACCAGAGTTAAGTACTAGAACTTGTATACCATGTGTATTTGTATTGTCTGTATATAGACAGTATGAAAGAGGAAAACCGTGATCATAGTTCAGAGTGGCATTCATGTAAGGCTAGCTTTAGAAAGCTGGCCAAACTGATAACCCTTATTCTGGCCATACATTATACAATATTATTAAATTTCCTTTAGATTTCCCTTCAGCTATGTAGTGCTAGGGCCTCTGCCTGACTGCATACAAACTAAAAGTGTTTAAGTTTTGACCTCATATTATATGGTTTCAGTAAATCTAAAAAGGGTATTACCAGAAAAACACAACTGACACTGGTGAGAGTTAAGGCATCAGGTAACACAGTAGTAAAAGTTCAGACACATCCCAGTGAACGTCTGATTTCCACATCCGAAGTGTTGACTCATTCTCCCGGCTCAACACACCCCATAGAAAACAAACACATTTCTATGTGCAGGCAATGACCTCATCAGGTCTTGTGATCATTTATTATGCCTTCCTAGCTGCATACATAGGACTGTCAGCACAGAAATCTGTACTCTGCTTCTTAACCGCCCTATATGATAAAAGGGTTTAGGAAAAGCCACCAGTTCTATAGCTAAAAAGTAACCTGGTGCCACCATTGATAAGGGTAAGATAGTAAAGGAAAAATCTAATCAACCGCCAATACAATCATTGCAAACCACAATGACACTGGAGTCTGATGAAACAGTCAAGCAACAAGCATGTTCAGCAAGCTCTAATCCTTACATCCAAATCCCTATTGGGTATATATCCCATGCTCGCCTTTAGGACTTCTCCAGAGCCTCTCCCATCCTCTGGAATTCCCTGCCCCAGTATGTCCGATCAGCCCCTACCCTGTCCACCTTTAGGAGATCCCTGAAAACTCATTTATTCAGGGAAGCCTATCCCACACCCACATAACTGTCCCTGAGCCACCCCCATCAAATCATTCTTTGCAGCTATTACCTTTTGTACCACCACCCCCTCCCTTTAGAATGTAAGCTGTACGAGCAGGGCCCTCCTGTACCTTTTGTATTGAACTGTACTGTAATTGTGTTGTCCCCCTTATACATTGTAAAGCGCTGCGTAAACTGTTGGCGCTATATAAATCTTGTATAATAATAATAAAATGGAAAAAGGTTCTGAAACAAAAAGCTACAACTAGAGCAGGGGTGGAATTTACATAGGACATGCCTCTATGAATGAATGAGCTTATTGAGGTCCACCCCCAACCACAACAATGTTTATACCACAGATCAGACATTACGTAACCTCTATACAAAAAAAAACACACACACACACCAAATGCTCAATGACCTCTAATCACAAAGACATCCCCAAACAAAGTCCAAAGATACAATAATTCAATGTGACAAAAGTAAATCAATGCGAACTTTAACACATTCTGGGGAAACTTCTGTTACCAAGTGCGAATATTCACAATCAAAACATTTTGCAGCTTCTCTTCACTAATTCTTCAATGCCTTGAATGAGCTACAAAACCTCTTCACCATTACAGAAGAAACCCAGATGAATGTGACCAGCTACCTACCACTAGATGTAGTAAAGGGAAGGTAACCACCAGCTGTGGTGAAAGAAAAGTCCCACCATGCCTCGAGTCATGCCTGTGGCTGTCAAACTCTTACAACGCCTCATGGGACTTGTAGTAGTAGAACAGCTGGAATGAGGTTGCCTACTGAGCCATTACCATGACCTGGATACATGGAATCCTTCACAGATGCATCCAAAAGTATTAAAAATACAATGAGACAGCACCTTCCAATTAAGTTATCACTTAGAGGGGTAAATAAACCAAATACAAGTGGTCTAAAAACACACACACACAAAAGAAAGGTACAATATACCATTACTACATGATTTACTATACTACACACCACTGCACCAGAAACACTACTTGGCTCAATTATCATACAACTCATTGACATGAACTACAACACTAATCTACAATCCAAGGATATCAATAGACAGCAGTCTGGAGATTCTCACACAGCCAGGTCATGGTACATTCATAAGTCTGCCACAATAACACTGAGGGGATGTTCTGCAGCTCATCATCTAAGCAGTTTCTAGGGTTCTGACCCAGAAGCTTGTTGGACAAAACACAACAAACCCCTGAATATGACAAGAGTAACCTGACTGACCACTACAAGGATACACACAACACTCTCCTCCTACCTTCCCTATACACTGCTCAATGAAGATTACAGAAAATGGGTTCTGCAGGAACAATCTACTACACAATAAAGTGGAGGTCATGACCTTAGAAAACAAATACAACCCCGATCACCACCACTCCTCCTCCTCAGGTAATCCATATAAAAGAAGTCCATCAGCCAGGGTTCCTCCAGGGAGTGTCTCCAGGAATGTCCTCCTAAAAAAGTGATCACTGACAACTATGACCCTTTATCCATCTGTAATAGGAGATTCTTCCCACTGATCAGCATGTTCCCTGAGACTGCAACATACCAGGGGCTCCTCCATGTTTAAAGACCAACACAGAAAACAGCAGATAGTAATACTTCACTTTTACGTAGATTTATTCTAGAATACAAAATAAAAAGTTGTGGATGATCAAAAATCGTCTGAGAAAAGCTACAAAACATTACAGATGAATGTGACCAACTACTAAATATCCCATGACCTGGATCAATGAGTACCTTCATAAACAATCCACACACCACATGTGTGACCATACAGCAATCTGAGGAAATATGACATTATGGATTGAAAATGTATATATACATACACACACATACATATACACAGGAAAATTGTAAGATAAATGTCAGTCCAAAACAATCCATAGGGAAAATACCCATAGCAGCATCCATCTCTATAAAAAAAAAAAAAAAAAAAAAAAAAAAAAAGATACACACACACATATATATATATATATATATTACATACATACACACCTATAACACTGCATAAGTGAGACAATTAAAAATACCCCCCCCATGTCTTGTTTTATATAGTGTTTTTTTGTTGATACATATAGTATACAATGTTCATAAGAAATTTAGTGTCTCAGTTTATCTAAAATAAAAAAAAAAAAAACTGTACTGATACTGTATAAAAAAAAAAATAAAAAAAAAAAAGTATATTACTTACATGAAACCCTTTAAAATTAAAAAAAAAAAAAAAAAAAAAAAAAAAAAAAAAAGAAGAAGAGGTTTATACAATGTTTCAGTAGTTTTACTTCACATAAGACATTTTAATAAAGAAAATTACTGAAAAACTGTATAAACATTTAAAAAGGGGATTTTATGTAAATAATTCTCGTCAACACAGCATTTCAGTAGTTTTTTCATTCACACTAAAATTAGTGTTTCAGATTAGAGAGAATATATATATATATATATATATATATATATATATATATATATATATATATATATATATATATATATATATACACACACACACACACAGTCTGAAACACAAATTTTAGGTTTATAAAAAAAAAAAAAAAAAAAAAAAAAAAAAAATATTATAAAATGTATATTTTGTGTAAAATAAAATAAAAATTACTGTTACACTGCACACACAAGATTAAAATGTACATTTTTTTTATGTCTTATTTATAGAGTTTTAGTAAACAAAGACATAAAAATGATGTATAAATATAAAATGTAATGTCCTATGTCTGCAGTGTATCAATAAAGAAGTCAGTACATAATATAAAGCACATTTAAAACACTATAAAAAACAATCTCCAAGAACCCTGAAGCACTATATAAATAATAGTACTCGGTGTAATTTGCATATCGGTGTAAACAGACCTCATATGGCCACTGACCTGAGTGGGGAAGCCACAGATTAGTAGCCCCCTCCCCCCGGTAGAACAGCCCTCCAGTGATCCGGGTATAGAGGGGGGTGATCCGGAGTGACCCGGCTGGAAGTGACCACAATGTACAGATCGGGGCTCCCTGTTGCTAGGATACGCGGCGTCCCCTCCCCCCCCCCGGGGACTGATCCGTCTGGGTTGCCGGAAGAAAATGGCGGCGCCGCAGAGCTCGGAGGGGGCAGAGTATAAATCCTCCGAGATCCCCCCCGGCTCCCGATCTCCGGGCACCGATCCGGTAGGGGGTGAGGGCCCCGGCGCCGTATGGATGTAGAGCGGTGATAAGTGCGGAGGGGAAGGGCTCCGTTGAGGAGGATGGATGCGGATTGTATCCGGTGTTGTTAGGGGGAAGGAGACGCCATCTCTATGGAAGCCAGGCCGGGGGAGGGGGGGCGCTGCGGGGAGATCACCATTTGAATAAAAAAATGCGGGTTTTACGTAACAATATCGGCTGTGGGGGGGACAAGAAGGGCCCCGGGGATCTCCGGTACCTTTTAAACGCTGGGTTGAGGGCTGCCTCCATGCGGATGGATGCGGATTGTGTAGACGCCCGCTCTCCGGCTGAGGGCGCAGCGCTGTCTTTGGCTCAAATCACTTCAACGCTCTTATCCAGCTCCGGCTCTCCGCTTCAGCGAAATGGCGCCTCGAGAGGCTGAGGCCGGTCTTATATAAACGCAGCGCCTGTCGCCGATTGGTTTCGGAAGTCCTGCCTCTTTGGCGGGGAAAGCAAATCCATTGGTTTTCTAATCCGTCCATTACAACATTCTCCGCCCACGGCCAACCAGACGCCTTTCCATTGGTCGCCATGCTTCCCGCTGTTCGGACGCCCCCAGTGGCGAAACATTGTACTACCACTGCAGCAGCTCAGGAGGACGCGCCCTTTCCTTCCTAGGACTCCAGGACAAGTGACTCAGCGCGGCTTCCACGTCACCCAAGAAAACCTCTTCTGCGATTGGCTGGAGCTAGGCAGAACTCTGCCGTCCCGCCGCCCGCTATTGGTTGTTACCGGGCAGCCGAGCTCAGACGGGGCGGTCTTCTCGTATCACGCGACGTGCCTCCTCTTCTCTCCTTCTGCTGCCTTGAAGGAGACGGCGCCATCTTGTTGCGCAGCTCCGGTTTTCCTCAGTAAAACGGTGAAAACTCAGACGTTGAAGCACACCGGTCAATAAAACGTATCAGAAACGTAATAACCGCCTCAGAGCTCCACAGAACCGTCGTGTATTTCACAAAATGGCCACCAATTCCTACCAGTGCCGTAGAAAGTCTACAAATAAGTAAAACAAAGACATACAATTAATATAAAGACGATAAAACGGTACAAACGTATAAAAACACATCGAATGAAATCGGTTTGATCCTTACCGCACGCTGCTTTGTCTGTTTTTCCCTCAGGTCACCCATAATGGCGGCACACCCCGTACCCGGCCGTTTTCTCCGGGAAAGCCGCCTCCTTTTCCGAAAAGGCGCCCGTCCTCCGGTAAACCGAAGTCCGCTCTTCAAAACGAGCCGGCTCCCACCCCGCGGGGCCACCGGAAAGTGGCTCCCGGTCCCCGCAGGCACACGCCGCCCCCGCCTGCTCAGATCCGCCGCCATTTTGTTGCGGAGAGCTGAGGCGGCAGCGCTTCTTCATCCTCCTCCTCTGGCTCTCCTCTTCCCCCTGCTGCCGCCTTCCCGCAGCTCCTGGGACGCCCTGGCCCCCGGATGCTGGACCCTTTCCGCCACCTACTGGCGGCTCAATAGACGAATTTCCTCCCTTTTCTCCGCACTCCTCCCTCCGCCGCTCCTTCTGCTATGTGCATAGTCATTGCTGCAAGATGGCGGCCGCTCATTGTTTTCTTCACCTCCCCCCTCCTTCCTCCACCACCCTCCTGAGGAGAAACGCGGCGAGACACACGGTTATGTCTCCCCCGGACCCAGTTATCGTCATATCATCAATAAAATAAATCACACATATACATCTATGAGGGGCCGAGCCCGTCCTCCATATCTATCACATTGTATGAGGAGGGTGTGAGTGTCATGGCGCTGAGAGCGGAGAACCCGCCGTGTGTGTCACAGATCATGGCGGACTCTCCTCACACAGCTCGCCCGACCTCCAAATCAAGGAAATACACGACTGAATGTCATTTGTGAGGTCCTGGGTGGTTAGGTTACATAAACTATACCTACAACCGATCAGTTATATAATAACAAACCATTATATAATATGCAGTGTACCAGGTACCCCTGTCTCCTCTGAGGTGACCCCTGAATGTTTATGGGTTCTTACATAATAAATAAATATATATATATATATATATATATATATATATATATATATATATATATATATATATATATTTAAATCATACGATATAGGTTGTATAACAGCTCAATGACATATTAATTCCCCTTTATTACATAAAATGAGGTGTATCAGGTACCCCTGCTTCCTCTGAGGTGCCCCCTGAATGTTTAGGGGTTCATACATACATTATATATTACACACAATATAGGGTGTATAACAGCTCAGTTATATAATATATTCCTTTGTTATATAATATGAGGTGTACCAGGTACCCCGTTCTCCTCTGAGGTGACCCCTGAATGTTTATGGGTTTATGCGTACATTATCATTTATATTACATAAAATAAAGGGTGTATAACAGCTCAATTATATATTAATATACCCCTTTATTATATAAAATGAGGTGTACCAGGTCCCCCTGTTTCCTCTAAGGGGACCCCGGAATGTTTATGGGTTCACGCATACATTACTAATATATATATATATATATATATATATATATATATATTAATTATACATACAATATAGGGTGTATAACCGCTCAATGATATAATATACACTTTATTACATAAATGAGGTGTACCATGTACCCGGTCTCCTCTGAGGTGACCCCTGAATGTGTATGGGTTTAGACGTACATTATTATATATATATATATATATAAACATACAATATAGGGTGTATAACAGCTCAATAATATATTAATATACCCATTTATTATATAATATGAGGTGTACCAGGTACCCCTGTTTCCTCTGAGGGGGCCCCTGAATGTTTAGGGGGTTCATACATACATTTTATATGTGTATATATATATATATATATATAAAATATTACATATAATATAGGGTGTATAACAGCTTAATGATACTGTATATTAATATACCCCTTTATTATATAATGTAAGGCGTTAACAGCCTTTGTCCTACGAGAATTTTTGTACGTTATTTCCTTCCCCGGTTCCGACTTGCTGTGAAACACGGAAAATTGGACGATCGTTCGCCCGATTTTCTTATAGTGTGCACCTCACTTAAGGGCCCATTCACACCACATGTGGAGGGACTGCGTTGGGCGGCTATTCTAGCGCAATCACAGCGCTTGATAAGGCAAAATCCTTGTCTCTCTATCTGCCCGGTTCACATCACTGTGTTGCGGTGGTGTGAGGTGAAAAAAAGTACTACATGCAGCACTTTTTTCCAGCGCTGCGCAGTGTGAGGCAATCCACTACCTCACCTCGCGTGGTTGGCAACTAAACATTTTAAGATGTCCTGTGTTCGTAAAAAAAAAAAAGGGGGGGACAGTGTGATGCTCTGCACATCATCACTGCGCTGATCTTGCTCGCGACACACCACACACCGGCCACTGCGTTATAATGCATTCCTTAGTTATTTGTGGGGTTTATAATACAATATTCTATACATTACATATTATATGGTGTATAATAGAGCTGCATGATTCTGGCCAAAATGAGAATCACGATTTTTTAGCTTAGAATAAAAAGATCACGATTCTTGCGACGTAAAATCTTTCACATTATACAAAAAAAAATGGGCTAACTTTACTGGTTAGTTAGTTTTTTTTTTTAATTCATTAAAGTAGTTTTTTTTAAAAAAAATTGCATTTGAAAGATCGCTGCACAAATATAGTGTGACATAAAATATTGCAACAACCACCATTTTATTCTCTAGGGTGTCTACTAATATATATATATATATATATATATAATGTTTGGGGGTTCTAAGTAATTTTCTGGCAAAAAAAAAAGATTTTAACTTGAAACCAACAAATGTCAGAAAAAGGTTTAGTGTTTAGGTGGTTAAACTTTTTTCACTTACACACAAAGTCTATTCCATTGACAAATTGTTACAATGTTTAGACTTTAACTGATAAAGAATGTTGTGATTCTTGGCAGACTGCCCAGTTTTTCTCTTCCTTTTCTTTTGAGGGCTGTGACTTCAGAAGAGCAGAGAGAATTCTTTGCATAGAAAGAATTGTGAAACACTTTAGTCAAGATCACAATAACGAATCTTGACGATTAATTGTTCAGCTCTAGTGTACAATAGCTCAATGATATAATAGTGCACCCCATTATAATACCTAGAGGTGTACCAGGTACCTGTTGCTCATCTGAGGTGACCCCTACATGTTTGTGGGTTCCTCTGCAGGTTTATATATACATTATTGTATATATTACATAGTAAATTACAGCTCAGTGATATAATATTATACCCCTTTATTATATAATAAAAGGTGTACCAGGTACCCATGGCTTATCAGAGGTGACCATTGAGGTTGGGATCACGCTATTGCGAATTGAATGCGGATTTCAGGAGATTGTGACCAGCTCTCTATGAAGGCGGTTCACACATCTCCGGAGTGTCTCCGGTGCGAATCGCGCAGGAGTCCTGTGCGTCTTCTGGTCCGTTCCAAGTCTGAATTCAGCCAAATATTTGGGCTGAAATCAGACCTGAAACAGTGAACAGGGACGAACCGGACCCTTGCAGTGTGAACACAACCTCAATGTTTATGGGTTTATCTGTGAGTTTATACATACATTATTATATACATTACATATTATATAACAGCTCAATGTTATAATAAAATATCCCTTTATTATACCCAGAGATGTACCACTGTTCATCTGATGTAACCCCTAAATGTTTGTGGGTTCTTCTGTGTGTTTATACTTGCATACAGTATATTGTATAGTGTAGAACAGCTCCATGATATAATGATATTAATAATATACCCCTTTTTATTATATAATATATTATATTATTTTATTATATTAGGTGTACCAGGTACCAATGACTCATCTGAAGTAACCCCTGAATATTTATGGGTTCCTTTGCAGGTTTATACATACATTATTACACATTATTGTATATTACATACATTGTAGGGTGTATAACAGCTCAGTGATATAATAATATACTATATAATTAGAGGTGTACTAGGTATGTATGGTTCATCCGAGGTAACCACTACAGGGGGTCCCCGGGTTACAAACAAGTTAGGGACTGTAGGTTTGTTCTTAAGTTGAATCTGTTTGTAAGTCGGAACAGGTACATTTTTTAAGTGTAGCTCCAGCCAAAAAAACTATTTTTAAGCTTTTTGGATAACATAAGGAAGGGTTATCACCCCTGTAACCTTTGTTTTGCTGTGTGTGCCCCTGTTCAGAAGATTTCACCTCATTTTCTGTCCCAATGACAATTGGATTTTGAAAATTTTGGGTTGTTGTGGAAATAAGCCTTGGTGATAAAGCATCAGTGGAGGTACCTTTTCCCCATAATAACTCTTACAGGAGTGAATTTCCCTTCCTAGGGGTAGATTTCCTCTCACTTCCTGTTGTCTCCTTCCGTTTGTAAGTCGGATGTTTGTAACTAGGGGACCCCCTGTATATGTTTATGGGTACCACTGCAGGTTTATATATTATTATTATTATTATTATTATTATTATATACATTACATACCCTGTGGGGCATACAGTATACAGCTCAGTGATACAATAATATAACCCTTTTATTATACCTAGAGATGTACCAGGTAGCCATTGTTCATCTGAAGTAGTACAGTACATATGTACTACCCTGTTTCCCCGAAAATAAGACCTAGCGTGATTGTCAGTGATGGCTGCAATATAAGCCCTACCCCCCCCCCCCCCAAATAATCCCTACCCTGTTTCCCCAAAAATAAGCCCTACCCTGAAAATAAGACCTACAAGGACTTTAACTAGGGCTTATTTGGGGGGTAGGGCTTATATTGCAGCCATCACCGACAATCACGCTAGGTCTTATTTTCGGGGAAACAGGGTATATGTAGGTTTTTACATACATTATTATAAACACATTTTTATATACATTACATACACTATATGGTGTATAACAGCTCAGTGATATAAAATATAATTTGAGGTGTACTGGGTACCCAGTAGCCCCTAAATATTTAGGAGTACATCTGTGGGTTATTACATATTTATGGATACCTCTGCAGGTTTATACATACATACATACATACATTATTATATACATTATACTTGTATGGTGAATACATGCCTGCCTAATGCTGTAAAAATATACCCATTTTATTATACGTAGAGGTGTACACCAGGTACCCATTGTTCATCTAATGTAACCCCCTAATGTTTGTGGGTACATGTGCTGGTTTATACATATACATACACGCAGTACATGAACATACATATTATATACTTTTATTGTATGGCAGAACAGCTTGGGAATATATTATACCCCTTTTATTATACCTAGAGGTGAACTACCAGGTATCCCTTGTTCGTTTGAAGTATGGGTATGAAGCATGTACACCTGCTGGTTTATATATACTGTAAATACATTATTATATACATTTTATACATACTGTACATTGTATGGTGTCTAACAGCTCATTGTTATAATTAGGGATGAGCCGAACACCCCCCGGTTCGGTTCGCACCAGAACCTGCGAACGGACCGAAAGTTCGCACGAACGTTAGAACCCCATTGACGTCTATGGGACTCGAACGTTCGAAATCAAAAGTGCTCATTTTAAAGGCTAATTTGCATGGTATTGTCCTAAAAAGGGTTTGGGGACCCGGGTCCTACCCCAGGGGACATGTATCAATGCAAAAAAAACTTTTAAAAACGGCCGTTTTTTCGGGAGCAGTGATTTTAATGATGCTTAACCACTTGACGACCGCCTCACGCCGATGTACGTCGGCAAGGCGGCACGGACAGGCAAAATCACGTACATGGTACGTGATTTGCCTTCCGCGGGTGGGGGGTCCGATCGGACCCCCCCCCCCCGCCGCCGAGGCGGTCCCGTTTTGTCCCCCGGCGATCGGAGACGAGGGGGAGGCCATCCGTTCGTGGCCCCCCCCTCGCGATCGCCGCCGGCCAATGGGAACACTCCTTTGCTGCTGTATGCTAAACAGCAGCAAAGGAAATGATGTCATCTCCCCTCGGGTCGGTAGTTTCCGTTCCGGCCCGAGGAGAGACGACAAGTGAGTGACTGCACCAACACACACACACACAGTAGAACATGCCAGGCACACATTACACCCCGATCCCCCCCCCCCCGATCCCCCCCCAATCACCCCCCCCCCCCCCCCCCCCCCCGTCACAAACTGACACCAGCAGTTTTTTTGTTTTTTTTTTTCTGATTACTGCATGGTGTCAGTTTGTGACAGTTACAGTGTTAGCACAGTTACTGTTACCCCCCTGTAGGTCTAGGGTACCCCCCTAACCCCCCCCTAATAAAGTTTTAACCCCTTGATCACCCCCGTCACCAGTGTCACTAAGCGATCATTTTTCTGATCGCTGTATTAGTGTCGCTGGTGACGCTAGTTAGTGAGGTAAATATTTGGGTTCGCCGTCAGCGTTTTATAGCGTCAGGGACCCCCATATACTACCTAATAAATGTTTTAACCCCTTGATTGCCCCCTAGTTAACCCTTTCACCACTGATCACCGTATAACTGTTACGGTTGACGCTGGTTAGTTTGTTTATTTTTTATAGTGTCAGGGCACCCGCCGTTTATTACCGAATAAAGGTTTAGCCCCCTAATCGCCCGGCGGTGATATGCGTCGCCCCAGGCAGCGTCAGATTAGCGCCAGTACCGCTAACACCCACGCACGCAGCATACGCCTCCCTTAGTGGTATAGTATCTGAACGCATCAATATCTGATCCGATCAGATCTATACTAGCGTCCCCAGCAGTTTAGGGTTCCCAAAAACGCAGTGTTAGCGGGATCAGCCCAGATACCTGCTAGCACCTGCGTTTTGCGCCTCCGCCCGGCCCAGCCCACCCAAGTGCAGTATCGATCGATCACTGACACTTACAAAACACTAAAAGCATAACTGCAGCGTTCGCAGAGTCAGGCCTGATCCCTGCGATCGCTAACAGTTTTTTTGGTAGCATTTTGGTGAACTGGCAAGCACCAGCCCCAGGCAGCGTCAGGTTAGCGCCAGTACCGCTAACACCCACGCACGCACCGTACACCTCCCTTAGTGGTATAGTATCTGATCGGATCAATATCTGATCCGATCAGATCTATACTGGCGTCCCCAGCAGTTTAGGGTTCCCAAAAACGCAGTGTTAGCGGGATCAGCCCAGATACCTGCTAGCACCTGCGTTTTGCCCCTCCGCCCGGCCCAGCCCACCCAAGTGCAGTATCGATCGATCACTGTCACTTACAGAACACTAAACGCATAACTGCAGCGTTCACAGAGTCAGGCCTGATCCCTGCGATCGCTAACAGTTTTTTTGGTAGCGTTTTGGTGAACTGGCAAGCACCAGCCCCAGGCAGCGTCAGGTTAGCGCCAGTACTGCTAACACCCACGCACGCACCGTACACCTCCCTTAGTGGTATAGTATCTGAACGGATCAATATCTGATCCGATCAGATCTATACTAGCGTCCCCAGCAGTTTAGGGTTCCCAAAAACGCAGTGTTAGCGGGATCAGCCCAGCACCTGCGTTTTGCCCCTCCGCCCGGCCCGGCCCAGCCCACCCAAGTGCAGTATCGATCGATCACTGTCACTTACAAAACTCTAAACACATAACTGCAGCGTTCGCAGAGTCAGGCCTGATCCTTGCGATCGCTAACAGTTTTTTTGGTAGCGTTTTGGGGAACTGGCAAGCGCCAGCGGCGTAGTACACCCTGGTCGTAGTCAAACCAGCACTGCAGTAACACTTGGTGACGTGGCGAGTCCCATAAGTGCAGTTCGAGCTGGTGAGGTGGCAAGCACAAGTAGTGTCCCGCTGCCACCAAAAAGACAAACACAGGCCCGTCGTGCCCATAATGCCCTTCCTGCTGCATTCGCCAATCCTAATTGGGAACCCACCGCTTCTGCAGCGCCCGTACTTCCCCCATTCACATCCCCAACCAAATGCAGTCGGCTGCATGAGAGGCATTTTATGTCCTCCCGAGTACCCCTACCCAGCGAACCCCCCAAAAAAGATGTTGTGTCTGCAGCAAGCGCGGATATAGGCGTGACACCCGCTATTATTGTCCCTCCTGTCCTGACAATCCTGGTCTTTGCATTGGTGAATGTTTTGAACGCTACCATGCACTAGTTGAGTATTAGCGTAGGGTACAGCATTCCACAGACTAGGCACACTTTCACAGGGTCTCCCAAGATGCCATCGCATTTTGAGAGACCCGAACCTGGAACCGGTTACAGTTATAAAAGTTACAGTTACAAAAAAAGTGTAAAAAAAAAAATATATATAAAATAAAAAAAAATAGTTGTCGTTTTATTGTTCTCTCTCTCTCTATTCTCTCTCTATTGTTCTGCTCTTTTTTTTACTGTATTCTATTCTGCAATGTTTTATTGTTATTGTTATTATGTTTTATCATGTTTGTTTTTCAGGTATGTAATTATTTATACTTTACTGTTTACTGTGCTTTATTGTTAACCATTGTTAACCATTTTTTTGTCTTCAGGTACGCCATGCACGACTTTGAGTGGTTATACCAGAATGATGCCTGCAGGTTTAGGTATCATCTTGGTATCATTCTTTTCAGCCAGCGGTCGGCTTTCATGTAAAAGCAATCCTAGCGGCTAATTAGCCTCTAGACTGCTTTTACAAGCCGTGGGAGGGAATGCCCCCCCCCCCACCGTCTTCCGTGTTTTTCTCTGGCTCTCCTGTCTCAACAGGGAACCTGAGAATGCAGCCGGTGATTCAGCCTGCTGACCATAGAGCTGATCAGAGACCAGAGTGGCTCCAAACATCTCTATGGCCTAAGAAACCGGAAGCTACGAGCATTTCATGGCTTAGATTTCGCCGGATGTAAATAGCGCCATTGGGAAATTGGGGAAGCATTTTATCACACCGATCTTGGTGTGGTCAGATGCTTTGAGGGCAGAGGAGAGATCTAGGGTCTAATAGACCCCAATTTTTTCAAAAAAGAGTACCTGTCACTACCTATTGCTATCATAGGGGATATTTACATTCCCCGAGATAATAATAAAAATGATTAAAAAAAAAAAATATGAAAGGAACAGTTTAAAAGTAAGATTAAAAAAGCAAAAAAATAATTAAGAAAAAAAAAAAAAAAGCACCCCTGTCGCCCCCTGCTCTCGCGCTAAGGCGAACGCAAGCGGCGGTCTGTCGTCAAACGTAAACAGCAATTGCACCATGCATGTGAGGTATCACCGCGAAGGTTAGATCGAGTGCAGTAATTTTTCAAGTAGACCTCCTCTGTAAATCTAAAGTGGTAACCTGTAAAGGCTTTTAAAGGCTTTTAAACATGTATTTATTTTGTTGCCACTGCACGTTTGTGCGCAATTTTAAAGCATGTCTTGTTTGGTATCCATGTACTCTGCCTAAGATCATCTTTTTTATTTCATCAAACATTTGGGCAATATAGTGTGTTTTAGTGCATTAAAATTTAAAAAAGTGTGTTTTTTCCCCAAAAAATGCGTTTGAAAAATCGCTGCGCAATTACTGTGTGAAAAAATATTTAATGTTTGGGGGTAATATAATGTTTGGGGGTTCAAAGTAATTTTTTTGCAAAAAAAAATAACTTTTTCATGTAAACAATAAGTGTCAGAAAGGGCTTTGTCTTCAAGTGGTTAGAAGAGTGGGTGATGTGTGACATAAGCTTCTAAATGTTGTGCATAAAATGCCAGGACAGTTCAAAACCCCCCTAAATGACCCCATTTTGGAAAGTAGACACCCCAAGCTATTTGCTGAGAGGCATGTCGAGTCCATGGAATATTTTATATTGCGACACAAGTTGCGGGAAAGAGACAAATTTTTTTTTTTTTTTTTCCACAAAGTTGTCACTAAATGATATATTGCTCAAACATGCCATGGAAATATGTGAAATTACACCCCAAAATACATTCTGCTGCTTCTCCTGAGTACGGGGATACCACATGTGTGAGACTTTTTGGGAGCCTAGCCGCGTACGGGACCCCGAAAACCAAGCACCGCCTTCAGGCTTTCTAAGGGCGTGAATTTTTGATTTCACTCTTCACTGCCTATCACAGTTTCGGAGGCCATGGAATGCCCAGGTGGCACAAACCCCCCCCAAATGACCCCATTTTGGAAAGTAGACACCCCAAGCTATTTGCTGAGAGGTATAGTGAGTATTTTGCAGACCTCACTTTTTGTCACAAAGTTTTGAAAATTGAAAAAAGAAAAAAAAAAAAAATTTTTCTTGTCTTTCTTCATTTTCAAAAACAAATGAGAGCTGCAAAATACTCACCATGCCTCTCAGCAAATAGCTTGGGGTGTCTACTTTCCAAAATGGGGTCATTTGGGGGGGGGTTTGTGCCACCTGGGCATTCCATGGCCTCCGAACCTGTGATAGGCAGTAAAGAGTGAAATCAAAAATTTTCACCCTTAGAAATCCTGAAGGCAGTGATTGGTTTTCGGGGTCCCGTACGCGGCTAGGCTCCCAAAAAGTCCCACACATGTGGTATCCCCATACTCAGGAGAGGCAGCTAAATGTATTTTGGGGTGCAATTCCACATATGCCCATGGCCTGTGTGAGCAATATATCATTTAGTGACAACTTTATGAAAAAAAAAAAAAAAGTGTCACTTTCCCGCAACTTGTGTCAAAATATAAAATATTCCATGGACTCAATATGCCTCTCAGCAAATAGCTTGGGGTGTCTACTTTCCAAAATGGGGTCATTTTGGGGGGTTTTGTGCCACCTGGGCATTCCATGGCCTCCGAAACTGTGATAGGCAGAGAAGAGTGAAATCATAAATTTACACTCTTAGAAATCCTGAAGGCAGTGATTGGTTTTCGGGGCCCCGTACGCGGCTAGGCTCCCAAAAAGTCCCACACATGTGGTATCCCCATACTCAGGAGAAGCAGCTGAATGTATTTTGGGGTGCAATTCCACATAGGCCCATGGCCTGTGTGAGCAATATATCATTTAGTGACAACTTTTTGTAAATTTATTTTTTTTTTTGTCATTTTTCAATCACTTGGGACAAAAAAAATAAATATTCAATGGGTTCAACATGCCTCTCAGCAATTTCCTTGGGGTGTCTACTTTCCAAAATGGGGACATTTGGGGGGGTTTTGTACTGCCCTGCCATTTTAGCACCTCAAGAAATGACATAGGCAGTCATAAACTAAAAGCTGTGTAAATTACAGAAAATGTACCCTAGTTTGTAGACGCTATAACTTTTGCGCAAACCAATAAATATACGCTTATTGACATTTTTTTTACCAAAGACATGTGGCCGAATACATTTTGGCCTAAATGTATGACTAAAATTTAGTTTATTGGATTTTTTTTATAACAAAAAGTAGAAAATATCATTTTTTTTCAAAATTTTCGGTCTTTTTCCGTTTATAGCGCAAAAAATAAAAACCGCAGAGGTGATCAAATACCATCAAAAGAAAGCTCTATTTGTGGGAAGAAAAGGACGCAAATTTCGTTTGGGTACAGCATTGCATGACCGCGCAATTAGCAGTTAAAGCGACGCAGTGCCAAATTGGAAAAAGACCTCTGGTCCTTAGGCAGCATAATGGTCCGGGGCTCAAGTGGTTAAAGTAAAAAAAAAAAAAAGTGAAATATTCCTTTAAATATCGTACCTGGGGGGTGTCTATAGTATGCCTGTAAAGTGGCGCGTGTTTCCCGTGTTTAGAACAGTCCCTGAACCAAATGTCATTTTTAAAGGAAAAAATCTCATTTAAAACTGCTTGCGGGTTTAATGTAATGTCGGGTCATGGCAGTATGGATGAAAATCAGTGAGACAAACGGCATGGGTACCCCCCAGTCCATTACCAGGCCCTTTGGGACTTGTATGGATATTAAGGGGAACCCCGCACCCAAATTAAAATAAGGAAAGGTGTGGGGCCACCAGGCCCTATATACTCTGAACAGCAGTATACAGGCGGTGCAAACAAGACAGGGACTGTAGGTTTGTTGTTAAGTAGAATCTCTTTGTAATTTTGAACGGGTACATTTTTAACGTGTTTAGCTCCAGCCAAAAAATCTTTTTTAAGCTTTTTGGAAAACATAGGGAAGGGTTATCACCCCTGTGACATTTGTTTTGCTGTCTTTCCTCCTCTTCAGAAGATTTCACCTCACTTTTTGTCCCAATGAAAAATGTTTTTTGAAAATTTGGGTTTTTTTGTGGAACAAGGATTGGAAAGCATCAGTGGAAAGGAGAAATTTTTTTCCCATATTAACTCTTACAGGAGAGAATTTCCCTTCCTAGGGGTAGATTTCATCTCACTTCCTGTTGTCTCCTTCCGTTTGCAAGTAGGAGTCGTTTGTAAGTTAGATGTTTGAAAGTAGGGTCCTGCCCTAGATACTCAGCAGAAATTTGGGCCTTAGGTGTTGCTGTGGCCACAACACTGTAAGCCCTCACAGGGCCCTGCTGTGAAATATTAGATCAAGAATTGTAATTACATGCCCCTGTTGAACAGGAGCTGAAAAATTAGGCCTCAGGCACTGGTGCTGGTGCCACAACACTGCAACCCCTCACAGACACTCTAGTTGGAACACAGGAATGAGCCCTGCTGCAAAGTATTGCATCAAAAATTGTAATTACACGCCCCTGTTAAACAAGGGCTGAAAAATTGGGCCTTAGGCACTGGTGCTGGTGCCACAACACTGCAACCCCTCACAGACGCTCTAGTTGGAACGCAGGAACGAGCCCTGCTGCAAAGTATTGCTTTAAAAATTGTAATTACACGCTCCTGTTAGACAGGGGCAGAAAAATTGGGCCCTAGGCACTGGTGCTGGTGCCACAACACTGCAACCCCTCACAGACACTCTAGTTGGAATGCAGGAACGAGCCCTGCTGCAAAGTATTACATCAAAAATTGTAATTACACGCCCCTGTTAAACAGGGGCTGAAAAATTGTGCCTTAGGCACTGGTGGTGGCGCCCAGAACCAAAAATGTTCTTACAAGCTATCAGCGTGATGATTGAGGAGGAAGAGGATAATTACTCAGGGATAGTCACTCAGCATCAGCATAGGCAGTCTTTGAAGGGATCTGAGATTTCAAAAAAAATTATTCGGTTACATCAGCATCAGGTGCTTGGTAGCTGGTGGTGATCCAAGACTGATTCATTTTTATGAAGGTCAGTCGATCGACCGAGTCGGTGGACAGACGCACCCTGTGATCGGTTACCACGCCTCCAGCAGCACTGAATGTGCGTTCCGAAAGAACGCTGGATGCAGGACAGGCCAGTAGCTCAATTGCATACTGTGCAAGCTCTGGCCAGTGATCCATCCTCAAGACCCAGTAACCCAGAGGATTTTCGGTGGGAAAGGTGTCCAAGTCTGATCTTGCCCCTAGGTATTCCTGCACCATGTAAAACAGACGCTGGCGATGGTTGCTGGAACCGATCATACCTTGGGGCTGCG
This sequence comes from Lithobates septentrionalis, assembly GCA_037952835.1. Classification (NCBI taxonomy): domain Eukaryota; kingdom Metazoa; phylum Chordata; class Amphibia; order Anura; family Ranidae; genus Lithobates; species Lithobates septentrionalis. Next base: position 2,151,596 of record JBBDGP010001523.1, read on the forward strand.
GACCAAAAAATTGTCTGAACGCATCGGTCAGACGGCCACCTTCTCCACCGCTCCTTCTTTGACTGACCGAAGCCTCAGCAACACGTTGTCCAGAAACAGGAGTTTGTAACCTCCCAGTCTCTGGGAGCGCGTTGCACAGACCTTTCTGCAAGGCCTCCCGAAGATGTTTCATCCTCTGCTCCCTCTGCGATGGCAAGATAAGGTCCGCAACCTTACCCTTGTAACGTGGATCAAGGAGGGTTGCCAGCCAGTATTGGTCCTTCTCCTTGATACCACGAATACGAGGATCCTTACGCAGGCTTTGCAGGATCAGGGAGGCCATGCAGCGTAGGTTTGCTGAGGCATTCGGTCCGGAGTCCTCTGGGTCACTAAGGACGACATGGTCCGCAGCCACCTCCTCCCAGCCACGTACAAGTCCATGTGTTTCTTGGGACTGATCCCTTAAAGACTGCTGCTGATGCTGAGTGCCAGGCTCCACCTCCATACTGACACAATCTACCTCCTCCTCCTCCTCCTCCTCTTCCTGTGTGATCGGCGGGCACGCAGGAACACTGTCTGGATAAAGGGGGCCTTGAGAGCTAAGGAAGTCCTCCTCTTCCTGCCTCTGTTCTGCCTCAAGTGCCCTGTCCATTATTCCACGCAGCGTGTGCTCCAACAGGTGGACAAGGGGGACAGTGTCACTGATGCATGCACTGTCACTGCTCACCATCCTCGTGGCCTCCTCAAATGGTGACAGGACAGTGCATGCATCCCTGATCATGGCCCACTGGCGTGGGGAAAAAAACCAAGCTCCCCTGACCCTGTCCTGGTGCCATAGTCGCACAGGTACTCATTGATGGCCCTCTGCTGCGTGTGCAGCCGCTGCAGCATGGCCAACGTTGAGTTCCACCTGGTGGGCATGTCACAGATTAGGCGGTTCTTGGGCAGGTTAAACTCCTTTTGGAGGTCCGTCAGCCGAGCACTGGCATTATATGACCGGCGGAAATGCACACAGACTTTCCTGGCCTGTTTCAGGACATCCTGTAAGCCCGGGTACCTGCCCAAGAACCGCTGCACCATCAAGTTAAGGACGTGAGCTAAACAGGGCACATGGGTCATTTGTCCCTGTCGGAGGGCAGAGAGGAGGTTGGTGCCATTGTCGCAAACCACCATTCCTGCCTTAAGTTGGCGTGGCGTCAACCACCTCTGAACCTGCCCCTGCAGAGCTGACAGAATCTCTGCCCCAGTGTGGCTCCTGTCCCCCAAGCACACCAGGTCAAGCACCGCATGGCATCTTTTGGCCTGCGTACTTGCGTAGCCCCTTGAACGACTACGGAGCACCGCTGGTTCTGAGGAAGAGGCCATGGAGGAAGAAGAAGAGGAGGGGCTGGAGGAGAGAGGTGTGTCACAATCATTAGCATTTTGGAGGCGTGGTGGCGGAACAACCTCCAACACTACTGCACCTTGTCCTGCATCCTTCCCAGCTGCCAGCAGAGTCACCCAATGTGCCGTGAAACTTAGGTAACGTCCCTGTCCATGCCTGCTGGACCATGAGTCAGCGGTAATATGCACCTTACCGCTGACCGCCCTGTCCAGCGAGGCATGGACATTGCCTTCCACATGCCGGTAGAGAGCCGGAATCGCCTTCCGTGAGAAAAAGTGGCGTTTGGGTACCTGCCACTGAGGAACCGCACATTCCACAAACTCACGGAAGGGGGCAGAGTCTACTAACTGAAAAGGCAGCAGTTGAAGTGCTAGCAATTTTGCCAAGCTAGCATTCAACCGCTGGGCATGTGGATGGCTGGGACAAACTTCTTTCGGCGGTGCAGCAGCTGGGGCAGGGAAATTTGCCTGGTACAATCTGACGTCGGTGTACCAAAAGCAGATTGCCCACAAGTACTTGGCTGTGACACACCTAATTCTACACCTTCATTCCTCTCAGTGCAGGTCTCAGAGAGGACCGAAGGTCTAGTGGGGTTGGAAATCTCAGCTGATGAGGAGCAAGGAGAGGTCCTCTTTGTTCTTTGGTGTGGGTCTTTTAGACACGCTTGCCAACGAACTGCATGGCAGGTCAACATATGTCTGGTCAAGCATGTGGTACCCAAGCGGGAGATGTTTTGGCCACGTGAGATACGCTTGAGACATATGTTGCAAATAGCAGCGGTGCGATCTGATGCACTCGTCTCAAAAAAGGCCCACACCAAAGAACTTTTTGAATAACGCGCAGAGACTGCAGCGCCCTGCACATGTGGAGCTTTGGGGTGTGATGCAGTCAATGTGCTGCCCTTAGGCTGGCCCCTGGAGGGCATCCTGCCTCGTTGGTGATGTGCCGCCTCCTCCTCCTCCTCCTCCTCCTCCTCTCTCCTATCAGGCACCCACGTTGAGTCAGTGACCTCATCATCCCCTCCCTCCTCATCACTGGAGCAAACCTGGCAGTATGCTGCAGCAGGGGGAGCATGACTGCCAGATTGCTGTCCTTCTTGGGCACTCCCTCTGTCCGTGCTCATGTTACTGCCTTCATCGAGCTCAGTATCATCATCAGAGCCTTCCAAATGCTGGGCATCCTCCTGGAGCATGTACCCAACACTGTGGTCAAACAGTTCGAGGGACTCCTCAGGAGGACATGGTGGAGCTAGGGAAGGAGTCACTGATGACATTGAGCCGAGGGAAGAGGCCGATGTACTGATACTGCAGCTAGCAAAATCAACTGCCTGCCTGTAGTATGAGAACACCACCAACCTTCTACAGGTAGCTTTAGCTGAACACTGTGAGGTGGACGCACCCCACTAACTTGTAGGTTTAGCTGAACACTGTGAGCAGGACGCACTGCACTAACTGTAAATAGTCTAGCTGCCTGACCGTGGTATTAATAGGATCAAAAGAACACCAGTAATTTTCTTCAGGTAGCTTTATATACTGTAACAAGACAAGCCTGCCTGTCAGTAGGAAGATAACAGGAACGGATCTAGCTGAACACTGTGAGCAGGATGCACTGCACTAAATGTAAATAGTCTAGCTGCCTGACCGTGGTACTAATAGGATCAAAAGAACACCAGTAATTTTCTTCAGGTAGCTTTATATACTGTAACAAGACAAGCCTGCCTGTCAGTAGGAAGATAACAGGAACGGATCTAGCTGAACACTGTGAGCAGGACGCACTGCACTAAATGTAAATAGTCTAGCTGCCTGACCGTGGTACTAATAGGATCAAAAGAACACCAGTAATTTTCTTTAGGTAGCTGTAAATACTGTAACAAGACAAGCCTGCCTGTCAGTAGGAAGATAACAGGAACGGATCTAGCTGAACACTGTGAGCAGGACGCACTGCACTAAATGTAAATAGTCTAGCTGCCTGACCGTGGTACTAATAGGATCAAAAGAACACCAGTAATTTTCTTCAGGTAGCTTTATATACTGTAACAAGACAAGCCTGCCTGTCAGTAGGAAGATAACAGGAACGGATCTAGCTGAACACTGTGAGCAGGACGCACTGCACTAAATGTAAATAGTCTAGCTGCCTGACCGTGGTACTAATAGGATCAAAAGAACATCAGTAATTTTCTTTAGGTAGCTTTATATACTGTAACAAGACAAGCCTGCCTGTCAGTAGGAAGATAACAGGAACGGATCTAGCTGAACACTGTGAGCAGGACGCACTGTACTAAATGTAAATAGTCTAGCTGCCTGACCGTGGTACTAATAGGATCAAAAGAACACCAGTAATTTTCTTTAGGTAGCTGTAAATACTGTAACCAGACAAGCCTGCCTGTCAGTAGGAAGATAACAGGAACGGATCTAGCTGAACACTGTGAGCAGGACACACTGCACTAAATGTAAATAGTCTAGAAGATAACAGGAACGGATCTAGCTAAACTGAATACAGTGTATATATATATATATGCAACACCTGGGATGCATATATATATATATATAAACAATACACTTTAAGTGCAGCTAACTGACTGATTGTCCTGCCTAATCTAGCTAACTCAAATGAAATGACACTGTCTCTCTCTATCTCTCAGCACACCGGAACACACTGCACAGGGCTGCCGTGCAGGCGGCCTTATATAGTGTGGGGCATGTACTAAATCCCCTGAGCCATAATTGGCCAAAGCCTCCTTGGCTTTGGCCAATTACGGCTCTCTGTTCAGGCGGCGCTGTGATTGGCCAAGCATGTCATAGTGCATGCTTGGCCAATCATCAGCAAGCAATGCACTGCGATGCCGCAGTGAATTATGGGCCGTGACGCGCCACACGAATTTGGCGCGAACGGCCCATATCGTTCGCAATTCGGCGAGCGACCGAACAGCCGATGTTCGAGTCGAACATGGGTTCGACTCGAACACGAAGCTCATCCCTAGTTATAATATTATACCAATTTGAATACAATCAAGTGTGTGCCAGATACTCATGGTTCATTTAATTTAGCCCCCAAATGTTCGCGGGTACATTTGCTGGTTTATATATACATGATTATAAATACAGTGCCTTGCAAAAGTATTCGGCCCCCTTGAACTTTTCAACCTTTTGCCACATTTCAGGCTTCAAACATAAAGATATCAAATTTTAATTTTTTGTGAAGAATCACCAACAAGTGGGACACAATTGTGAAGTGGAACGAAATCTATTGGATATTTTAAACTTTTTTAGCAATTAAAAAATTGAAAAGTGGTGCGTGCAAAATTATTCGGCCCCTTTACTTTCAGTGCAGCAAACTCACTCCAGAAGTTCAGCGAGGATCTCTGAATGATCCAATGTTGTCCTAAATGACTGATGGTGATCAATAGAATCCACCTTTGTGTAATCAAGTCTCTGTATAAATCCACCTGCTCTGTGATAGTCTCAGGGTTCTGTTGAAAGCGCAGAGAGCATCATGAAGACCAAGGAACACACCAGGCAGGTCCGTAATACTGTTGTGGAGAAGTTTAAAGCCGGATTTGGATACAAAAAGATTTCCCAAGCTTTAAACATCCCAAGGAGCACTGTGCAAGCGATCATTTTGAAATGGAAGGAGTATCAGACCACTGCAAATCTACCAAGACCTGGCTGTCCCTCTATACTTTCAGCTCAGACAAGGAGAAGACTGATCAGAGATGCAGCCAAGAGGCCCATGATCACTCTGGATGAACTGCAGAGAACTACAGCTGAGGTGGGAGAGTCTGTCCATAGGACAACAATCAGTCGTACACTGCACAAATCTGGCCTTTATGGAAGAGTGGCAAGAAGAAAGCCATTTCTCAAAGATATCCATAAAAAGTCTCATCTAAAGTTTGCCACAAGCCACCTGGGAGACACACCAAACATGTGGAAGAAGGTGCTCTGGTCCGATGAAACCAAAATCGAACTTTTTGGCCACAGTGCAAAACGATATGTTTGGCGTAAAAGCAACACAGCTCATCACACTCAACACACCATCCCCACTGTCAAACATGGTGGTGGCAGCATCATGGTTTGGGCCTGCTTTTCTTCAGCAGGGACAGGGAAGATGGTTAAAATTGAGGGGAAGATGGATGCAGCCAAATGCAGGACCATTCTGGATGAAAACCTGTTGGGAGTCTGCAAAAGACCTGAAACTGGGACGGAGATTTATCTTCCAACAAGACAATGATCCCAAACATACAGCAAAATCTACAAAGGAATGGTTCACAAATAAACGTATCCAGGTGTTAGAATGGCCAAGTCAAAGTCCAGACCTGAATCCAATCGAGAATCTGTGGAAAGAGCTGAAAACTGCTGTTCACAAACGCTCTCCATCCAACCTCACTGAGCTCGAACTGTTTTGCAAGGAAGAATGGGCAAGAATTTCAGTCTCTCGATGTGCAAAACTGATAGAGACATACCCCAAGCGACTTGCAGCTGTAATCGTAGCAAAAGGTGGCTCTACAAAGTATTAACGCAAGGGGGCCGAATAATTTTGCACGCCCCACTTTTCATTTTTTTATTAGTTAAAAAAGTTTCAACAATCCAATAGATTTTGTTCCACTTCACAATTGTGTCCCACTTGGTGATTCTTCACAAAAAATAAAAATTTTTCATCTTTATGTTTGAAGCCTGAAATGTGGCAAAAGGTTGAAAACTTCAAGGGGGCCGAATACTTTTGCAAGGCACTGTACATTGTTATATACACTACATACATTGTAGGGTGTATAACAGCCCAGTGATATAATAATATACCCCTTTTATTTATAATTAGCGGCATACCCATAGTTCATTTGAAGCTCCCTTTAATTATTTGTGGGTACATCTGCAGGTATATAAATACATTATCATATACATTTCATACATATATTGTATGGTGTGTAACAGCTCAGTGATATAATAATAATAAGATACTTTATTATAATCAGCAGGTATGGAACAAAGTCCCTCTGTCCCTCTTTCCTCCTCATTTGTCCCTCATTTTGGTCTCATCTATATATATATGTAATGCACTTTTTATCTTTCAAAAAGTGTTTCCCAGTGTTAAACCTTTCATCCAAATTCTTAATGGCTGCATTTGTAAATTTCAAAAGCCAATGTAAAGGAATAGTAGTAGTTAAAAAAAAAGCACTTGTGGATTTAATTAAAGCGTTTGTTAACCCCAAAAAAAAACCACGGATACTGGTCCTTTAAAGCATGTTACACAGCACAGTGCTTGTACTGTGTAATTTGGCACCCTGTAATACCTGGCTGATCCTGCCTGGCTATGCCCTCCCCTCTGCAAACAAACCACAATAATTATGGCTGCTGAGCCCCTGATACCGTGGTCTGTTTGCGTGCCTCTGCCACCCGCAGCCTGCTCTTCTGCAGGGATGGACTGGCCATCGGGACTACCGGGAGTTTCCCGGTGGGCCGATGGCTCAGAGGGCCGGTTTCAGAGGCCGCCTAATCTGCCTATTGCATCTGTGGTGCGTGGCGATCTACCCGTCAATCGTTGTCAGCTGGTGCCTGACGGGTAGATCGAGATTTAGCCAGCATGCAGAGTAGCGCAGGAAGCGTCTGTGATAAGTTCTCTCTCATGTCACGCTGCTCCCCAGCGGCCCCTCCTCTCTTCTCGTCCATCCCCATTGGTTTGTGACATCATCTGGAATGGACGAGAAGAGAGGAGGGGCGCCGGGGAGCAGCGTGACATGAGAGAGAACTTATCACAGACGCTTCCTGCTACTCTGCATGCTGGCTAGTAAACGATCCCATAATGTGCCCTGATGTGCCCCATAATGCGCCATGTGCCCTGATGTGCCCCATCATGTGCCATAATGAGCCCTGATGTGCCCTGATTTGTCCCGTGCCCCATGCCCTGATGTGCCCCATAATGTGCCCCATGGGCCATAATGTGCCCTGATGTGCCATGTGCTATGTGCCCTGATGTGCCCCGTGCTCTGATGTGCCATGTGCCCTGATGTGCTATGTGCCCTGATGTGCCCCATGCCCTGATGTGCTATGTGCCCCGTGCCCTGATGTGCCCCAATGTCCTATGCCCTGATGTGCCCCGTGCCCTGATGTGCATTGTGCCCCGATGTCCTGTGCCATGCTGTCCTGTGCCCTGATGTCCTGTGCCCCGGTGTGCTGTGCCTCAATGTTGTGTGCCCTGATGAGCTGTGCCCTGATGTCCTGTACCCTGATGTGCTGTGTCCTGATGTGCTATACCCTGATGTGCTGTGCCCTCTACCCTGATGTGATGTGCCCTGATGTGCTGTGTCCTGTGCCCTGATGTACTGTGCACTGACATGCCCTGATGTGCCCTGATGAGTTGTGCCCTGTACCTTGATGTGTTGTGCCCTGATGTGCCCTGTACACTGATGTGCTGGGCTCTGTGCCCTGATGTGCTGTGCCCTGATGTCCTGTACCCTGATGTGTTGTGTCCTGATGTGCTATACCCTGATGTGCTGTGCACTGTACCCTGATGTGCTGTACCTTGCGCCCTGATGTGCTGTGCCCTATACCCTGATGTGCCCTGATGTGCTGGGCTTTGTACCATGCCCTGATGTGCACTGTACCCTGATGTGTTGTGCCCTGGGCCGATCTGGATGAAGTCCAGAGCCACATTTTTGTCCCCTGTCTCCTCTGTCCCCCGCCCCCCTCTTTGCGTGCCACCTATTGACAGGGCCGCCCCATTCCCCTCCTGCTGCAGGAATAACATATCTATTTATATACTATCCATTCTGTCTCTTTATACAGTGCCCCCGTCTCTGTTTTTTATTAAAAAAATTCCTCCTTCACCGTATCTCACGGCGGCTTCCGGCGATCACGTGACCGGCCGTGTCTCCTCTCTCCGCCTCGCGTCCCGCTGACGTCAGCGAGGAAACTTCGGCCCCACCCGCTGCCTCTTCAAGACGGGCAGAGAGGAGACACAGCTGGTTACATGAGCGCCGGGAGCCGCCGTGAGATATGGTGAAGGAGGTATTTTTTTAATGAAACACAGAGACAGGGGGGCACTGTATAAAGAGACAGAACGGATTCTGTACATTTCTGAAAGTGGGTTAACCACTTTAACCTTTTTTTAGGGTTAATTTTCCTTTAAGGGGGTGTGGCAGGAGGCGTGTCCTATGCCTACATACGTTTTCTAGTAGGTGTCCCTCATTCCCATCTCAAAATGTTGGGAGGTATGGATTCAGGTTTATACATATCATACTATATACATTACATAATTATATTGTATGGTATAGAACAACTCAGTGATATGTTTGTGGACTCTCTTTTGGATTTGTACATACATACTGTACATTTTTGTATAGATTAAAATTTACATTGCAGGGAGAATAACATATAATAATATATCCCATTATTATTATTATTATTATTATTATTAGAGATGTACTAGGTACCTCAATGTAATTCCTACATGTTTCTGGATACATTTTGATGTTTTTTTATATACATTATATACATTACATACCTGTACTTATACTGTATGGTGTGTAACAGCTCAGTGATCTAATAATATACCCATTTATTATACCTAGAGGTGTACCAAGTACCCCTGGTTCATCTGGAGTAACCCCTAAATGTTTGTGGGTATATTTGAGGGTTCTACATACATTATTACATACATTGTATGGTGTGTAACAGCTCATTGTTATAAAAATATGCACCTCAACCACTCGCCGACGGGCTCACGCCGATATACGTCGGCAGAATGGCTCTCCTGCGCAAACTGCCTTACCTGTACATCAGTCCATAAAAGCAGGATAGCAGGCGCGTGTGCCCGCGGGTCCCGCGGACTCGATGTCTGCCGGCGGCCCACGATCGCGTCAAGGAGAGGCAGAACGGGGAACTGCCTATGTAAACAAGGCATTTCACCGTTCTGCCTAGTGACATGACAAAGATCTACTGCTCCCAATGATCGGGAACAACGATCTCTGTCATGTTTCAGTAAGCCCATCCCCTCTACAGTTAGAACACACCATGGGAACACACTTAGACCCCATACACACTATTAGATTTTCTGCAGATTTTTGTCTTCAGATTTACCAAAACCATATAATATGAGGTCAAACCTTAATGCCGCGTACACGCGATCGGATTTTCCAACAACAAATCCATGGATTTTTTTCCGAAGGATGTTGGCTCAAACTTGTCTTGCATACACATGGTCACACAAATGTTGTCGGAAGTTCGGAACGCGATGACGCACAAGACGTACAACAAGCCGAGAAAAAAGGAAGTTAGCGGCTCCTTCTGCTTGATTCTGAGCATGCGTGAGCTTTTGTGCGACGGACTTGTGTACACACGATCGGACTTTGCGACAACAGAGTTTTGTTGGCGTAAAATTTGAGAACCTGCTAGCCAACATTTGTTAGCGGAAAGTCTGACAGCAAAGGTTCGATGGAGCATACACACGGTGGGACTTTCAGCTAACAAGCTCACATCCAACATTCCCGTTGGAAAATCTGACCGTGTGTACGCAGCATAAGAGTTTCAATTTGTATGCAATAAGGCAGGCCCTTGCACTACATGGTTTTGGTAAATCTGAAGACAAAAATCTGCAGAAAATCTAATAGTGTGTATGGGGCCTTAATCCTTTGATTGCCCCCTAGTGTTAACCCCTTCCCAGCCAGTGTTATTTTTACATTGATTAGTGCATTTTTATAGCATTGATCAATGTAATAATGTCACTGGTCCCCAAAAAGTGTAATTTGGGGTCAGATTTGTCCGCCGCAATGTCGCAGTCCCGCTAAAAATCACAGATGGCCGCCATTACCAGTAAAAACAATAAAAAATAAATAAAAGTCCCTAAATCGATCCCGTAGCTTGTAGACACGATGACCTTTGCACAAACCAATCAATATACGCTTATTGTGATTTTTTTTTTACCAAAAATATGTAGAAGAATATATATTGGCCTAAACTGATGAATAAATTAGTATATATATATATATATATATATATATATATATATACAGTGGCTTGCGAAAGTATTCGGCCCCCTTGAACTTTTCAACCTTTTGCCACATTTCAGGCTTCAAACATAAAGATATAAAATTTTAATTTTTTGTGAAGAATCACCAACAAGTGGGACACAATTGTGAAGTGGAACGAAATCTATTGGATATTTTAAACTTTTTTAGCAAATAAAAAACTGAAAAGTGGTGCGTGCAAAATTATTCGGCCCCTTTACTTTCAGTGCAGAAAACTCACTCCAGAAGTTCAGCGAGGATCTCTGAATGATCCAATGTTGTCCTAAATGACTGATGGTGATAAATAGAATCCACCTGTGTGTAATCAAGTCTCTGTATAAATGCACCTGCTCTGTGATAGTCTCAGGGTTCTGTTGAAAGCGCAGAGAGCATCATGAAGACCAAGAAACACACCAGGCAGGTCCGTAATACTGTTGTGGAGAAGTTTAAAGCCGGATTTGGATACAAAAAGATTTCCCAAGCTTTAAACATCCCAAGGAGCACTGTGCAAGCGATCATTTTGAAATGGAAGGAGTATCAGACCACTGCAAATCTACCAAGACCTGGCTGTCCCTCTAAACTTTCAGCTCAGACAAGGAGAAGACTGATCAGAGATGCAGCCAAGAGGCCCATGATCACTCTGGATGAACTGCAGAGAACTACAGCTGAGGTGGGAGAGTCTGTCCATAGGACAACAATCAGTCGTACACTGCACAAATCTGGCCTTTATGGAAGAGTGGCAAGAAGAAAGCCATTTCTCAAAGATATCCATAAAAGTCTCGTCTAAAGTTTGCCACAAGCCACCTGGGAGACACACCAAACATGTGGAAGAAGGTGCTCTGGTCCGATGAAACCAAAATCGAACTTTTTGGCCACAATGCAAAACGATATGTTTGGCGTAAAAGCAACACAGCTCATCACACTCAACACACCATCCCCACTGTCAAACATGGTGATTTCAGCATCATGGTTTGGGCCTGCTTTTCTTCAGCGGGGACAGGGAAGATGGTTAAAATTGAGGGTAAGATGGATGCAGCCAAATACAGGACCATTCTGGATGAAAACCTGTTGGAGTCTGCAAAAGACCTGAAACTGGGACGGAGATTTATCTTCCAACAAGACAATGATCCCAAACATACAGCAAAATCTACAAAGGGATGGTTCACAAATAAACGTATCCAGGTGTTAGAATGGCCAAGTCAAAGTCCAGACCTGAATCCAATCGAGAATCTGTGGAAAGAGCTGAAAACTGCTGTTCACAAACGCTCTCCATCCAACCTCACTGAGCTCGAGCTGTTTTGCAAGGAAGAATGGACAAGAATTTCAGTCTCTCGATGTGCAAAACTGATAGAGACATACCCCAAGCGACTTGCAGCTGTAATCGCAGCAAAAGGTGGCTCTACAAAGTATTAACGCAAGGGGGCCGAATAATTTTGCATGCCCCACTTTTCATTTTTTTATTAGTTAAAAAAGTTTCAAAAATTCAAAAGATTTCGTTCCACTTCACAATTGTGTCCCACTTGTTGGTGATTCTTCACAAAAAATAAAAATTTTATATCTTTATGTTTGAAGCCTGAAATGTGGCAAAAGGTTGAAAAGTTCAAGGGGGCCGAATACTTTCGCAAGCCACTGTATATATATATATATATATATATATGATATGTATTATAGCAGAAAGTAAAGAAAATAGTTTTTTTTTTTTTTTTTTTTCACAATTGTCGCTCTTTTTTTGTTTATAGGTATTTTTTAGGTATGTTTTTTTTTTTGGGTGGAACCCCACTTTAAGGGGATAAAACCTTCCGGGGCTGAAGTGGTTAATATATAATTAGCAGATACAAGTATTGTATGGCATAAAACTTTTCATCCAACCAGTAAATGATGCAGGTTTGTACATTCATTATTATATACATTACATACTTATTTTGTATGGTATAGATCAGCTCAGTGATGTCATAGTATGTCCCTTTATTATATTTATAGGTGTACCAGGTACTTATGGCTCATCCGAAATAGTCCCTAAATGTTTGTGGGTACCTTTGTGGGTTTGCACATGCATGCATTTTTATACATGTTACCTATACACACGTATGATGTATAACCGCAGTGATATAATAATATACCCCTTTATTATAACTGAAGATGTAACAAGTACAGATGGCTCATGTGATCCCTAAATGTTTGGGAGTATATTTGATGGTTTCTACATATACATTATATATGTTACATACATGCATTGTATGGTCTATAACAGCTCAGTGATATAATAATATAGTACACCCCTTTTAGGGCTCATGCACATGTGTGCAAACTATGCTGTGTTCAGATCCGTAATCATTCCAAGGTCCAGCGTACAGACTATATTTTATAGTGTATGCATGTAAATGTTTACGTGCAGACAGCGCAAATACTCTATTGGCCACCGCCGCTGCTCAGTGCCGACCTGTAAATAACAACAATGTGTAATCAGTGGCAAATCTTACAATCGTGTTCACGAATCAATAAAGCGGAACTAAACCCTTCTATCCTTTTCAGCCCAGGAAGCTGCCATTGGAGCCGGTTTGATCTGCAGTTGCCATGATGCTGCACATGTGATCGGTTATGTCAGCAGACATTTGATGGTTTGACAGTTTGAGCACACAAGCAAATGTGACAGACAGTTATCACTCCTAGCATGCCGGTGTTCTGTCGAGAAGTGCTCCTCATCGGATAGTTCCCGGGCTGAAGAGCGCATGCGCACTACGTAACAGCAAAACAGCTGATTTTAACACGGCGAGACGGCGCAGGCGCACAATAGCCGACAGAATTTTTCTTTTCTGTCAGATTTTGCACTGCGCTGCAATTCCGCCCCCAAGAAATGTAAAAATCCGCCCATCACAAAGTTTTGTTTTTTTAATGCACTGACCATCTAATTCTGCCAACAAGAAATATCAAAATCCGCCCATCACAAAGTTCACAATTTTTCTTTTTTTGCTGCACTGCCTATCTAATTCCGCCCACAATCCACCCACAACGTGTAGAAATCTGGCCATCGTGGACATGAACTCGCCAGGGGAGCGCGGGGCACAATCTGACAGAAAATAAAAATTCTGTCGGCTATTGTGCGCCTGCGCGTCTCGCCGTGACAACAGCTGATGATAAAATCAGCTGTTGTGCTGTTACGTAGCGCGCATGCGTTGCGCATGCGCTCTTCAGCCCGGGCACTATCCGACTATCCAGCTTCTCGACAGAACACCGGGAACTGTTTTTTGAAAAGGTTATATTAAAGCGGAACTTCAGTCATTTTTTCATCTTTCCATTTATTAAATCTTCTCCCCTTGTTGTTGTTTTAACTTTGGATAGTAAAACATTTTTTTCTGCCAGTAAATACCTTATACAGCCCACTTCCTGTTTCTTGGCTGGTAAAACGCCTAGGCTTATGATATCATGCACAGCTCTCTCTCACTCTCGTGAGAGTTTGCCAGGAAGGGAGGAGGGATGAGTCATAAGAGGACCAATGAGAGCTGCAGAGCTGGAGGTGTGCCTCTGTGTGTCTGTGTAAATCCAGGAAGTGAACAGGCAGCAGCTTCAGCTGCCCACAGTTAAAATGGTTGCAGCCAGACTCAGTGGATGGAGATTTCTGCAGCATATTTGGCAAGTACAGAATCACAGTATATATAAAAGAATTTGCAAAGTGGCTGGAGGGAAGCTTCAGAATATCAAAGATGTTTTTATTACAGATTATGTGAGCAGACTGCAGTTCCTCTTTACAGGGGCATGTTATGTATTACTGAGAGTTTTTTGAAACTGCAACGCAGAGTGACAGGAGCGATTCACCATTCTGGCCGCTCTGCATTGCCGGCTGCAATAAAGGGAAGTGTGGTGAGTGATTCAGCACATCACATGCTTCCCTTTTTTTTTTCTTTGTACACGCTTTATATGAAGTGTAGAAAACATACACTTCATTCACTGCAATGTCAGGCAGCGGGATGCACTGCGTTGCCCAAGATCGCAGTGTGATTCGGCCCACTGCACTGCGATAAAATGCAGCATGTCTACATTTTACTGGGCTGGGTCGCAGTGTGAATTAAACACAGTTGTTACTTTCCGGTGTGTTCCTGCAGTGATAGACATTTTACCTTGTGGTAAAACATCTATCACCGCTTATAGTGTGATTTGGCTCCATTCGCATTAGGCGTTTTGGGATCTTGAGTAGAATCAATGCGATTCTGCCCGCAATCACAAATCGCACTGCAATTGCAAAACACATTGGTTGGGTGGCATTCATTTTCAATGGCGCCTAAAATGCAGCGGTTTTGCAACGATTATTGCGGCAAACGGCAACGCGAGAAGTTTATTGCCCAAAAAGGAGCAGGAGGTTCTTTTGAGTGAGAAGCTTCTAGCGACAAGCTTCACGCGTTGCAGTTTGCTGCCGCTGCCAAGCGATTTATTGTGGCAAAACCGCACTGCATTTTAGGTGCCTTTAAAAATGAATGGCACCCAAACATGCGTTTTGCGATTGCAGTGTGATTTGAGATTGTGGGCAGAATCGCAGTGATTCTGCTCAAGATCCCAAAGCGCCAACTGGGGCTGGAGCCTTCAATCTATTGGTTTAGTTCCGCTTTAATGTAATAGGAGATATCCCAGGTACCTAATGGTTTATCACCCCTAAATGTATGTGGCTGATTTTGTGGGTTTGTGCATTATTATACTGTATATGTTACATACTTATATTATATGGTATAAAACCTCTCAGTAATATAATAATATGCCCCTTTAATATATAATAAAGTACTGGGTATCCAGAGTTAAAGGGGTTGTAAAGTCTCATTTTTTTAAAAATAACAAACATGTTATACTTACCAGCTCTGTGTAAGGGTTTCCCACAGAGTGGCCCCAATCCTCCTCTTCTGGGGCCCCCACACGACGCTCCTGACTCCTCCCCACATCAAGTGCCCCTACGGAGAAGCGCTTTCCATGGGGACACTTGTCCGGGCGTGCTCCTGTGTCCTGCTGCTGCATCCATTGACGCAGACAGCAGGACTCGGCCCCTCCCCCGGCTCCCGCATTATTGGATTTGATTGACAGCAGCAGGAGCCAATGGCTCCTGCTGCTATCAATTTATCCAATGAGGACCAGAGACACTGGCTGGAGCTGGTGTGCTCGTCCCCATTGCTGGAAAGATTGGGCTCAGGCAAGTAAAAGGGGGGGCTCTGGAGGGTGCTGCAGCACAGGAGGTTTTTCACCTTAATGCATAGAATGCTTTAAGGTGAAAAACCTTGAGGATTTACAACTCCTTTAATTTTAAGTAGCCCCTAAATGTTTATGGGTAATTATGGGGGTTTGTACATACCTGCAATATGACACACAATACATACTGGGGGAGATTTACTAAAACTGGTGCACACAGAAGCTACTAGGCGCTTCAGAAAGCGCTGCAAAGCGAGCTAAACGCCTGCAAATGAAGCGCCACGTCTGCAATCTCATGATTGCATAGACGTGGCACATCCCATAAGTGCACTGTGTCCAGAGTTGCACTGTGTCGCATTATTAGATAATCACCTGAATGACCGCAACATACAGGGATATGTAATGTAATACTGACACATAATCACACACATAGGTTGGACTTGATGGACTTGTGTCTTTTTTCAACCTCACCTACTATGTAACTATGTGTCCGGCGTCCGAACACAGTGCACTTAAGGACCTTTTTTGTATTTTATTTTATTTTTTTTTATTTTTTTTTTGTGACTGCCTGGAGGGGGGGCGGCACCCATGCGCCCCCTATAGATAGGCCGCCACTGTTTTATGGCAAAGCTTAATTGAATTGATGTTAGAAACTGGTTGGTTACTATGCACAGCTGCACCAGATTCTGCGTGAACCAGTTTTAGTAATTCCCCCCCCCACTGTTATAATTCTACACCTTTTAGCCCTCGTTCACACTGAACACAGATTTGAAACCGTGCGAGTTCAGCTGAACTGATTTCAAACCCGCATTTCAGTGCAAGTTCGGGGGGGGGGGGGGGAATACACAGATGCTCAGATGTCTATTGAAATCGCCCCCGAAGTCGCCAAAAGTGGTGCAGGAACCACTTTTTGGAAATCTGTGTGGCATCACACCGATCAGGACAGTGCTGTTTCTGGCAATAGGCTGCCATCTGGCATGTGATTTGACATGTCAAATTGCATGTCGAATCGCGCTGATGTGAACAGGGGCTAAATATAAATAGAGGTTTATTGGGTACTTCTGTTTCATCTAATTTGCCCTTGAGCCCTAGTTCACATTGGTGCGACATTGGCATTGGTGTGGCATTGACATGCGATTTGACTTGTCCGCATTTTCGGCAATGGCACCCTCCTAATCGGTGCAACGCTGCATTTGCAGCGCCGCACTGATTTCAAAAAGTAGCTTCTTTACTACTTTTTTGCAATTTCAGGGTGCGATTTCCATTGACATCTGTGCGGAAACCCACACAGATGTCTGTGAAATCGCAGCCGAAATCGGGACTGACATGCAGCTGAACTCAGACGGCTTCATTCCCGCAGCTTAGTGTAAACCTGGGCTTAATATGGGTTCCTCGGGGGGTTTGTACATTTATACCTACATTATATATATATATCACATACACACATCCAAAGTCTCACTGATTGAAGATCCTCATTCTAATAAGCCTTCTGTGTGAGATTTGCGTCTCATTTGCAATACAACCCAACAGAAGCATCACTGAGCTCCTGATGCAACCAGGAGGTAGAATAATAACAGCTGACAGGCCGGGTAATAATAGGTCAATGTTACGAAATGTCGCGCCGCCTCCGGTTATGACATACTATAGAATCATACTGTTGATAAACACAGGACTAGCACAGAGGAGGGTGTATATAGAGGGAGGACCTTTGGCGTGAGATTTGGTCTGCACTCAGATCCTCTGAAGATGTCTTCCTGCTCTCTATAAACATGGGAGATATAAAATATATATACACAAGAAGGATTTGTGGTGTTTCAAGATTTGTACAGTGAGAATGGGGTGTAGAATCTGTGCAGTCTGATGCTGCAGTAGCTTGCTACTTCTCTTGTTTGCTGCAACAGGTTTCCCTAATGAGGTGGGCAATGGAGCATCTCCTGGAGGCAGCATAAGGCTTCCCTCTGGGTAAAATGAATATCTCCTGAACATGCACTGTTTAGGAGATAATCGCCCTGCATGCAGCCAGTGACATCACTGTCGCATGCGCTCTGAAGGTCCGACATACCTTGCCTGAACTTCAGAGCTTCACGCTGGAACCGAGGGCTCCCGCACGCATGTGAGGAAGTAAGTTCATCGCGGCCCTGGCCAATCACATTGCCGGAGCTTGCAAACCCAGAAGAAAGACAGGGGGAGCATGTCAGCCCTATCAGCTGTGACTTTACAGCGCTGCAGGGCTTAGTTCTAAGGTGACTATTTCATAATGTGCTAGTATGCGATACATACTAGACATGTGCAATCTGTTTTGTAACGAATCGAAATTCTGCCAAATTTTGCATCTTTCGGACATTCGGATGCATCCGAATGTCTGAATAAAAAAATAAGGAATTTCAACTAATATGAAAGAAATTATAGCGAATATAATGAATGAATTTGACATGATTCGGTAATTCGTTAAAGATCTAATGAAATAAAAGGTCAACTAAAAGTAAATCTTACAGTCCAATCAGCTGATTAATTTTGTGCTGGAGGTTGGATTACTGGCAAAGTACATTCCTGAGAAGTGAGTGAGAAGGGTGTTGTATTGTATTTGAGCAGAGAAAGAGATATTGTCATTGTGTGTGTTAATGGATTCAATAAACAAACGACTTTCCAAATCATTATCACGAATATATATACATCCATAAATATCGAATTTCAACTAATATGAAAGAAATTATAGCGGATATAACGAATGAATTCGACATGATTCGATATTCAGTATAACGAATATCGACACTCTACAGAAATAACGAACTATCCGAAAACAAATTAACATAACATAACGAATATAACAGAACGAAATTATGTATTTTACGAATGACAACTAACCGAAACTAAGTGAAATTTTCCGTTGTGCACAAGTCTAAGGGCTCTTTCACATGGGGCGGATCAGTGATGATCCGTCCCGTGAACATCCGCTTGCTCACTGTAAGGAGAAATCCTGCAGACTCTGATGTAAAGGGGAACTCTGAGGCCACACTGATTTAAGGGGGAATGCTGGGAACTCTGATGGGGGGTTCTGGTGACCACAAACCAGCTTTCACAGAGTGAATGCACTAAGATAAGAGGGGGGGGTATTAGGGGAACCTTTATATCAGTTTCCCCCCTTACCTTATTGTATTCACTCCCCCCCTGGAGGGTGGAGCTGTCAGTGACCTCCAGTCAGTCTGTTGGGTGTTTTGTGTTCCTATCCCCTGGTGTTGAGTGTCATCTGCAGGCAGTGTCCCACTGTAGCCCTTCCATGTCCCCCCCCCATCATCTTTCCCATAGTACTCCCGCAATATGACCCCAGCTTGGGGCAGAGGTCTGGGTGTGGGGTCCCCCTTATAAAATGTGGTCCAATTTGCTCCAAAAGTGAAGAAAAAAATCTTTCTTATCCCCAAAGGCAGTCAGATACCCTGGAATTGATCAATGTTCTGTAGGTTTAGATTTAAAGTGACGGTAAGGGTTTGTTTTTTGTTTTTTTGTTTTTTTTAAACAAACATATCATACTTACCTCCACTGTGCAGTTCGATTTGCACAGAGTGGCCCCAAAACCTGCTGTTCTGGGGTCCCCTGGCAGCTTTCGCGACTCCTCCACACATCAGATAACCCCCTAGGACAGTGATGGCAAACCTTGGCACCCCAGATGTTTTGGAACTACATTTCCCATGATGCTCATCCACTCTGCAGTGTAGTTGAGCATCATGGGAAATGTAGTTCCAAAACATCTGGGGTGCCAAAATTCGCCATCACTGCCCTAGGGGGAGTTACTTTGCGGGTGCGCTCCCAAGTCCAGCATTCGGCGTTTATAGCCGCTGAATGTATGACTCGGCCTCGCCCCCCTGTTGCCGCGTCATTGGATTTGATTGACAGCAGCGGGAGCCAATGGCTGCGCTGCTATCAATATATCCAATCAAGAGGCGAGAACCCCAGGCAGAGAGACAGCGCGTCCCCGGCGGGTCAAGTTCCAGGGCTCAGCTAAGTAAAACAGGGGGGGGGGGGGGCCGGTCACTGCCAGGTGTTTTTTCACCTTAATGCATACGATGCATTAAGGTGAAAAAACACGAGGGTTTACAACCCCTTTAATGTTACAAAAATAAAAATCTTAGCATAAAAATTTTGGAACAAAAATGGTTAAAGGAAATACTGGAGTCCATTCACTAGGCGTATCCTTTAGGCTTAATGTAAACGGGACATTTTAAAACCTCTCCTGAACGATTTAACTTGACAGATGGTAAGTGACATTCAAAAACATCTGTTTTGCCGCATTTAGCCGCATTTGCGTTTAGAAGCGTTTTTTTTTCAAATAGTCAAAAATGTATCTCCATTAAAAATGCCTGTATATGAAACCTGGCTAAATGCGAGTTACTGCGTTTACACACGTTTACAAGCTGTTACGGGCATTTGGCGATTCAAATGCTTCTGAACATCCGTCCTGAACGCATTTTTTTGCTTTCCAAAAAATGCTTCTAAATTCAACTGCCCATAAATGACTATAAATGAATCAATGTGCATGTACTGATAAGATAACATAGAGGAGAGTTCAGGGGCAGCTGATAAAAAAACACCCAACTGCTCCTAAACGTCCATTTACCAGCAGCAGTGTACATGAGGCCTTACAATGTATGCAACATTTATGCTTTTGTTTTTTAAATAGTACATGTGATAATTAAAGAGTCAGATCATCAAAGCAAATATATATTAAATACCACAAATTCAGTAAATACTGCCAAAAATTGAGATAATTCATTCAAATCAATAAAAAAAAAAAAAAAAAAAAACACATTCAGGCTCCATCCACACTAGCATTTTTCTAGGCTCCTAGAAGCTGTTATTAGCATTTTTCTTCTGCTCCTAGAAGCTAAATAGTGTTATACTATGAGGTTGATTTACTAAAACAGGAGAGTGCAAAATCTGGTGTAGCTCTGCATAGAAACCAATCAGCTTCCAGGTTTTATCATCAAAGCCTAATTGAACAAGCTAAAGTTAGAAGGTGATTGGCTACCATGCAGAGCTGCACCAGATTCTCAGTGCTCCAGCTTTAGTAAATCAACCCCACAGTGTCCATGAACACTACTTTAGGCTATTAGCGTTTTTTGAGCTTCAGTGCCTAGGAGCCTTTTTCCAGCAGAAACGCTACTAAATGCTGCTAGCGTCTTTTTTTTTTTTAGCCCCCCCCCCCCCCCCCCCCCCCCCATTTTTTTTTGTTTTAAAGGAACTGCAAAAAAGCTAATAAAACTCCAAACTAGCTACTAAAATGGTACTACAAAAAGCTATTACCAGCGGTTTTTATCCAGCATTTTATTAGCTTAAAAAAAAAAACCCTAGTGTGCATGGAGCCTCATTATTTATCTCATGATACAGGACAGGCAGTTGATATTTTAGAAATGTAACAAAAAAAAAACAATAGTGGGAACGTTGCACTGGCCAGGAAGTTACAATAAAACAATGTATCACTGTGGAAATGTTATACTAGTAGCTCAAAATTGCAACATCAAATGCAACATTGCACTAAAGGGAAGTCACTCTGTGAATGAAGGCTCAACAGAATGTTGTCATTGTTTCTCCATATTTCTGTGTCTTCATTTAACAATCTCCCTGTTGGCTTGTGAACAAAATCAACATTAACAACGTGACCTCTGGAAAGATTTACCCCTTCAATGGCCAGGCCATTTTTTGCAATACGGCACTGCGTTATTTTAACTTATAACTGCGTGGTCGTGCGACGCTGCACTCCCTGCATCTCCCCCCCAACTGTAGTGTCATCTGCTCTCATAGTGTCCTCTGCCCTCAGTGTCCTCTGTCCTCTGCCCCCATAGTGTCCTCTGCCCCCATAGTGTCCTCTGTCCTCTGCCCCCATAGTGTCCTCTGCCCCCATAGTGTCCTCTGCCCCCATAGTGTCCTCTGCCCCCATAGTGTCCTCTGCCCCCATAGTGTCCTCTGTCCTCTGCCCCCATAGTGTCCTCTGCCCCCATAGTGTCCTCTGCCCCCATAGTTACCTCTGTCCTCTGCCCCCATAGTGTCCTCTGCCCCCATAGTGTCCTCTGTCCTCTGCCCCCATAGTGTCCTCTGTACTCTGCCCCCATAGTGTCCTCTGCCCCCGTAGTGTCCTCTGTCCTTTGCCCACATAGTGTCCTCTGCCCCCATAGTGTCCTCTTCTATCTGTCCCCATAGTGTCCTCTGCCCCCATAGTGTCCTCTGTCCTCTGCCCCCATAGTGTCCTCTGTCCCCATAGTGTCCTTTGTACCCTGCCCCCATAGTGTACTCTGCCCCCGTAGTGTCCTCTGTCCTTTGCCCACATAGTGTCCTCTGCCCCCATAGTGTCCTCTTCCATCTGTCCCCATAGGGTCCTCTGCCCCCATAGGGTCCTCTGTCCCCATAGTGTCCTCTGCCCCCATAGTGTCATCTGTCCTCTGCCCCATAGTGTCCTCTGCCCCCATAGTGTCCTCTGTATTCTACCCCCATAGTGTCCTCTGCCCCCGCAGTGTCCTCTGTCCTTTGCCCACATAGTGTCCTCTGCCCCCATAGTGTCCTCTTCTATCTGTCCCCATAGTGTCCTCTGCCCCCATAGTGTCCTCTGTCCTCTGCCCCCATAGTGTCCTCTGTCCCCATAGTGTCCTTTGTACCCTGCCCCCATAGTGTACTCTACCCCCGTAGTGTCCTCTGTCCTTTGCCCACATAGTGTCCTCTGCCCCCATAGTGTTCTCTTCCATCTGTCCCCATAGGGTCCTCTGCCCCCATAGGGTCCTCTGTCCCCATAGTGTCCTCTGCCCCCATAGTGTCCTCTGTCCTTTGCCCCTTTAGTGTCCTCTGTCCCCATAGTGTCCTCTGTCCTCTGCCCCTATAGTGTCATCTGTCCCCATAGTGTCCTCTGTCCCCATAGTGTCCTCTGCCCCCATAGTGTCCTCTGTCCTCTGCTACCATAGTGTCCTCTGTCCCCTGTCCCCATAGTGTCCTCTGTCCCCATAGTGTCCTCTGTCCCCATAGTGTCCTCTGTCCTCTGCCCCTATAGTGTCCTCTGTCCTCATAGTGTTCTTTGTCCTCATAGTTTCCTCTGTCATATGCCCCTATAGTGTCCTCTGCCCCCATAGTGTCCTCTGACCTCTGCCCCTATAGTGTCATCTGTCCCCATAGTGTCCTCTGCCCCCATAGTGTCCTCTGTCCCCATAGTGTCCTCTGTCATCTGCCCCTATAGTGTCATCTGTCCCCATAGTGTCCTCTGTCCTCTGCCCCCATAGTGTCCTGTGTCCTCTGCCCCCATTGTGTCCTCTGCCTCCATTGTGTCCTCTGCCCCCATAGTGTTCTCTGCCCCCATAGTGTCCTCTGTCCCCATAGTGTCATCTGTCCTCTGCCCCCATAGTGTCCTCTGCCCCCATAGTGTCCTCTGTCCCCATAGTGTCCTCTGTCCTCTGCCCCTATAGTGTCATCTGTCCCCATAGTGTCCTCTGTCCTCTGCCCCCATAGTGTCCTGTGTCCTCTGCCCCCATTGTGTCCTCTGCCCCCATTGTGTCCTCTGCCCCCATAGTGTTCTCTGCCCCCATTGTGTCCTCTGCCCCCATAGTGTTCTCTGCCCCCATAGTGTCCTCTGCCCCCATAGTGTCCTCAGTCCTCTGCCCCCATAGTGTCCTCTGTCCTCTGCCCCCATAGTGTCCTCTGTCCTCTGCCCCATAGTGTCCTCTGTCCTCTGTCCCCATAGTGTCCTCTGTCCCCATAGTGTCCTTTGCCCCTATAGTGTCATCTGTCCCCATAGTGTCCTCTGTCCTCTGCCCCCATAGTGTCCTCTGTCTTCTGTCCCCATAGTGTCCTCTGCCCCCATTGTGTCCTTTGCCCCTATAGTGTCCTCTGCCCCTATAGTGTCCTCTGCCCCCATAGTGTCCTCTGTCCTCTGCCCCCATAGTGTCCTCTGTCCTCTGCCCCCATTGTGTCCTCTGCCCCCCCCCCCCACCCCATTGTTTGCTAAGATCGCCCGGCAACCAATCACCTGCTGTTTAATGTAAAAAGTTAACTTCAGCAGTTCCCGCCCCCATCCAGCCCTGTGATACCAGCCGCTCGCTACTCTCCAATGAAGAGGATCACAAATCACAGGCACTGATGGGCTGGACAATTAGCGGTGGCAGGCCGGATGCAGCCTGTGGGTCGCAGGTTGCTGACCCCGGCTTTAGATTGTCACAAATGGCGTTTATTCACTAAATAGACGATTATGGACAATTGTCAAGGTTTATATATATATATATATTTATTGTGACTGTATGCGAGGTGAGGTAATGGATAATCGGTATATTTCACCTGGCATGCGTTCTATTGTAAGAGACTGAACCGCATGTTGTGGTCCACTTGAGGAGAGAGAGAGCAAGAGAGAGAGATTTGGGAGCAAATGGCTGCGCTGCTATCAATCTATCCAATCAAGAGCCGGGACTCCATGCAGAGAGAGACAGCGCGTCTCCGCCGAGGGAAATACGGGGCTCAGGTAAGTAAAACGGGGGGGGGGGGGGGCTGGGGGCACTGGTGACTGCCAAACGTTTTTTCACCTTAATGCATAGGATGCATTAAGGTGAAAAAACATGAGGGTTTACAACCTTTTTAAGTTAATCATTTTATTTCCTCATATTCATTATGTTAGAATTATTTACTTTTGCAATTTGTTTTGTATATTCAGATTTGTTTTGCATATTTGCTGTTCCATATCAATTCATATTTCGAAAGATTGGTTATATTCGTTTTAAATCGTTAATTTATTCTTTCGGGAGATTACTTATGCACTCAGTTTGGGTTGGATGGAGGTAGATCCATCAGAATCTCCGAGTCATAGCATAACAAATGGAACAAAATTAATTTTGGAGTCAGTCGTTAAGTTACGATTCAAACACAATACCGTATATACTCGAGTATAAGTCGAGGCCCTATTTTACCACAAAAAAATGGGAAAAACTTATTGACCCGAGTATAAGACGAGGGTGAGAAATGCACAGCTACTGTAAGTGGAAAAGAGGGTCAACAATGCCCATTTGCATGCCTCACTGTGCCCATTTGCAGCCATAGGTCCCCCGAACTTCAAACTCAGTAGTTAAGGGTTCCTAGATGCCCCCTAGCTGCAGCCAAAATTTGGGGTCTCTGAACCCAAAGGGTCCCAAAATGACATTGCTGCAGATGGACACAGTTGACCGAATTTGGGGCCCCGTATCTTGGGGCCACTTAGTGCTAAGAACCCCAAATTTGGTGTGCAAACCCAGTGGAACTAGCACCATAAAATATCCAGAGCTGGGGTTTCTAGCACCAAGTGGCACCGAGATACAGGGCCCCAAAAATCGGTTCAGAAAATGTCAAGCACTTTTCTGTAGCAGAGAATGACATTTTCCGAACCGGCTTTGGGGCCCCGTATCTCGGGGCCACTTGGTGCTAGGAACTCCATCTTTGGATATGTTATGTTACCAGTTCCACTGGATTTGCACACCAAAGTTGGGGTTCCTAGCACTAAGTGGCCCTGAGATACAGGGCCCCAAAATCGGTTCAGAAAATGTCAAGCACTTTTCTGCAGCAGAGAATGACATTTTCCGAACCAATTTTGGTGGCCCTGAGATACGGAGCCCCAAAGTCGGTTCAGAAAATGAAATTTTTTGCTGCAGAAAAGTGCTTGACTCGAGTATAAGTTGAGGGGGGGACTTTCAGCACAAAAAAATGTGCTGAAAAACTCGACTTATACTCGAGTATATACGGTAAGTAGAAATCGTCATCTTATTTTACTTTTATACCTTACTGTATTTATTGTATTGTATTTATTTATTTATTATTTATAGTAATGAAAAATGACAATGCAACATAAAAACGAAATGGATCTGAATCAATTTGGATAAATTGTTATGTCATTACGTTATTTTGGATGCTTCAAACTATCGCATCATGTCATCCGAATGAAACAAATGAATACAAATAAATTAGTTGAAAATCATTGAAATTCGTTACTATTCTTATTCAGAGATTCGCATAGATCCGCATCTCTGAATAATGAAAATTTTGTCAAAATTTTGGCTTGTAATGAAACGAATCGCACATATCTGCTGCTGGACTGCTAGCTGACATCGGAAAGCACAGCAATCTTGTATGTTCAGCTTGGTCCCTTTCTGAGAGACCTGCCTATGGAAAACAGCTTCAGGCTCAGTACTGCCTACTGCAGAAGTGATTGACAGCCCCCCCCCCCCCTCCGGAGTACTATGAACTGGCTATATCACTAAAAAGGGGCTGTACACCCAAAGCTAGGTCACAGGGGACAAGAACTAGACAAAGACACCAGGAACAGGAGGGCTGTGCCTGGCTCACAGACTTCTATGCTATAAAAAGTACGTTGAAAAAATAGCATTCCACCTGGTCAAGCGAGTTTCAATTTGAGTTAAATGCAGAACTAAATTTGGCAATGCCCATCCCCTTCCTGCGATGCAACTTTAGCTAACTCCCTCGGTGATGCCAAGATCTTAATCCAGTCTTGAAGGAAATAGGTTTGATACCAAAGACAGGAGGTCCAACTACAAGCACCACCTTCACATAATATATTAAGATGTAGGAAAGACCAGAAATGGGAGTTTTAAGGTGCAAAAAATCAATCAAATTGATAGTACCAATTTCATAGTTTTATTAAACAATGTTAAAATAGAGTTTAAAACCAAAACATGAAAATCACGCGGTTGTAGTACAAATGTTTGTTGCCTCTACATGTTCCGCCATAATCATGGCTTCTTCTGGAGCTTTTGTAAGACCTTATATACAATGTCACTAAAAATAAGAAATGAAAAAAAAAATGTAGGTCTCATGTACACTACTGCTGGTTAACGGATGTTTAGGAGCAGTTGAGCATTTTTTTGCAAGTGCTCCTGAACTCTCCTCTGTTATCTTATCAGTATGTGTACACAGGGTCGTTTATAGTCGTTTCTAGGTAGTTGCGTTTAGAGGCTTTTTTTGGAACCCAAAAAAATGCATTCAGAATCTGAGTTTAGAGGCATTTCAAACGCGGCTAAAAGGCGGTAACTCGCTTTTAGCTGTGTTCCGTTTACAGGCGTTTTTGGCTATTTTGAAGAGATTCAAACGCTTCTAAGTGCAAACGCGGCATGTAAACGCGGCAAAACTGATGTTTTAAATGCGTGTTACTATCTGTCAAGTTAAATCATTCAGGAGAGGTTGTAAAAACGTCTCATGTACATGAAGCCAATGAACATTCATATACAAAAAAAAAAAATAATAACACATACAAAGACCAAAATAGGTCTACATATTTACAATTCATATATTTACATAAAAACAGCAATATATAGATCATCTTATGGATGCATTCTCACCCCAAACGTGACTATGACTCCAAATTTTCAGTGACATTGTATATAAGGTCTTACAAAAGTTCCAGAAGAAGTCGTGATTATGATGAAACATATAGAGGCAACAAACTTTTGTACTACGACAGCATGATTTTCATGTTTTGGTTTTAAAACGGAGTCTGGCCAAAAAAAAAAAAAGAAAATTAAAGTCAGGAGCTCCAAATACTGCAGCTGCTGACTTTTAATAATCGGACACTTACCTGTCCCAGGGTCCAGCGATGCGGGGGAACGAAGCCTCGCTTGTCTCCCCCTCCTCTCTGCAGCGCCGGCATTGTCACTGTGGGCGCCCGGCTGTGGCTTCACAGCCGGACACGCACTGCGCATGCGCGCTGTGACTGGCCAGGCAATCATCCGGGACCTGTGACGTGTCCCAGATGATTGCCGAGATCCCCGGGAGGAAGTGGGAGCTGGAACCCTCTAAAAAGAGGGTATCCGCTCCCCCCCAAAAAAATGTCAGAGGGTCACCTTCCCGCAAAACGGAAGTTCTATTTTTGGGTGGAACTCCGTTTTAAACTCTATCTATTTTAACATTGTTTGTTTAACCTCTTGGCATCCGCGCTATAGCCGAATGACGGCCACAGCGCTGACCTGAATTTCCGGAAGGCCGTCATATGACGGCCTCCCCTTTGCATGCGCCCCGCGCACCACCTGCACCTGTGATCACTGAGTCACTAAGACTTGGGTAATCGCAGATCCGAGTAAGAGGCCGATCCCGGCCCCTTACCATGTGATCAGCTGTCAGCCAATGACAGCTGATCACATGATGTTAACAGCTCGGTAATCGTTTTTTTTTTCTCCTCACGCTGACAGCATGAGGAGAAAAAAAAGCCAATCACCGGCTTATGTTCAAGGGACATTGGTCCCGAAGAGGAAGAGGCAATTCTGCCTCATCTGTGCCACCAGTAGCCCCATGCCATTGCCACCTACCATTGCCATCTGTCAGTGCCCACCAGTGCCACCTATCAATGCCCACAAGTGCCACCTATCAATGCCCACTAGTGCTGCCTATCAGTGTAACCAACCAGTGCTGATCAGTGCCCATCACTGCCACCCATCAATGCCCATCACTGCCACCCATCAGTGCCCATCACTGCCACCTATTGGTGCCCATCAGTGCCGCCTCATCAGCGTACATCAATGAAGGAGAAAAATTACCTGTTTTCAAAATTTTATAACAAAATATAAAAAAATATAAAAAAAATTTTTAAAAATGAGTTGTTTTTAAATTTTTTTAACAAAAAATAAAAACCGCAGAGATGATCAAATACCATCGTAGGCGTGCGCACAGGGTGTGCCAGGTGTGCCTGGGCACACCCTAATCGCCTTGTGTGGTGCATATTCCCCCCTGTTTAGACCACTGATATTTCATCCCCCCAAAAAATGTTACAAAATAAAATTATTTATTTAAAAATAAAATAAAACTACTGACACTGTCCACTGCCCTACTGACACCATCAGTACATATACACATGCATATGTATTTGAGCTTTGGGGTGCACACCCTAATGCAAGAGGCTGCGCACACCTATGAATACCATCAAAAGAAAGCTCTATTTGTGGGGAAAAAAATTATGAAAATGTAATTTGGGTACAGTGTTGTATGACCGCGCAATTGTCATTAAAAATGCATCAGCGCTGAAAGCTGAAAAAATTGGTCTGGACAGGAGGGGGGTTTAAGTGCCCAGTAAGCAAGTGGTTAATAAAACTCTAAAATTGTTACTATCAATTTTTTGCACCTTTTAAAACTCCCATTTCTTACAGTGGAGATATGCCATTTTTCTTTTGCAATAAACTTTCCTGCAACCAAAGTTCCTTTTCTGAAACAAAGTTCTGCTTTAGGCTTCGTTCAAACTTGTGCAATGCTGGAATGCACACAAAATAGTGATACAATGGACAAAAACACTTTCTCGTAATGGACAAAAACACACTGCCCTTTTGCAGATGCATGGGGTGTCATTAATTCTTAATGGCACCCTCAAGCATCTTGTTAATGAATTTCTCTTGAACATTTTTCACGCATTTTTTAAATAAATAGGCTGCCGTAAAACTCGATGTGCAGAAACACCCAAAAACGTGCACGCTCCATTGCACCTGTGAGGTATGAATGGAGCCTTAAAACAGAGAAAAATCAGCACAAGGGGCATAACTTGCAGTCGGTAGGCTGCAGTTGCGTAGCATGAGGGGGCCACAGTGGCAGTTGCCCTGGACCAAAAATTCTAAATTAAAATAGAAAGTTACCACATAACATTTTACAGTATTTTTCTTGCAAATACAGCCATACTGTTTTCATATACTGTATTTATCGGCGTATAACACGCACTGGCGTATAACATGCACCCCAATTTAAGAGGGAAGTTTTAGGAAAATAAACCACTTTGATGCAAAATAATGGTCAGTGAGCATCAATGCAGCCTGATTAGTACCCATCTGCAGTCTCAATGCAGCCTAATCTGTGCCCATCTACAGCTTCAGTGCAGCCTGATCTGTGCCCATCTGCAGCCTGATCTGTGCCCATCTGCAGCCTGATCTGTGCCCATCTGCAGCCTGATCTCCCCCATCAATACAGCCCACCATCTCTCATCTCTCGCAGGAAATCACGGAGCTGTCATCTCCTGTTTACTCGGCTCTCAGTCGGCAGTCACGTACACAGTCCCGCCTCCGCCATCGGCTTTGGACCAGCTCCTGTGATAGACAGAACACTGGTCCAATGCTGGTGGCGGAGGCGGGACTGTGTGTGTGGCGTGAGAGCCGAGTGGAGAGGAGATTAAGACTTGGTGAATTCCGGCGTCACTCGTCCCCCTCCTTCCTCTCCGAGGTACGCTGTCGGCGTTTAACATGCACCCATGATTTTCCCGCTATTTTCAGGGGAAAAAAGTGCGTGTTATACGCCGATAAATATGATAATCCTTATCTTGGAATACATAATACCTATTAATAATGTGATTTCCAGTTTGAAGATACCTGTGCTGTAAAGTTTCAAAACTTGCATAAAAAATCATAATTAAGCAATTTATAGTTTCACATAGTTGCAATGGTAGACTCATTCCTTTCCCATCTCATCTCCATGGACTGCAGGAAGGGACTTAAGGGGTGCTAATGGTCGACAGGTTAGGTGCTGGAAACCCATACTATGCCCCTGGTCGAATGTGTCCCTTGACTGCTGATTTCTCTTCAGTTAGCCGAAATCTTTCTCTTTGCTGCCCCCCTTTCCTCCTGGCTGTCATTCAGACCATAAAGTTTCAATACAAGGAGTTAGTGACTTGAAATAAGGACTCCAGACTTTCTTGTTCTTTCCTAATTTGCATGTTTTGTTTGGGTCAGGTTGTCAACCCACTGAAGAAAAGCAGATGTGCAACCAGAATTTTTAGGAGGTCTGCAATCGTCTGTTTACTGTGATATAGACGTATACCTAGCAATACAGTTCATACATACCATTAGCCCTTGCAGTGTTACCAACCGTCAGTGTTTTTACTGGCAACCAGTGAAAAACAAGCATTTTTCTCCTGCCAGTAAATGCCAGTGACAGGAAAAGGTTGCCAGTAAAAACTATGACTGTGACGCTCAGCTTGGAAATGCACATGTGCAATCCTGGTTCAGAGCCGGCCAAGACCATCCGAGTGCCTGCTACAGTGTGTTTTGGCGGTACCAGCAGGGGGCGGGTCTGGCGGAGGCGGTGCCTGAGTGTGTGGTGTGATGTCATGGTTCAAGGGAGCTGGGCGGAGCAGCCGGAGCATCGTGTCTGGGTCTGTAGGATGGGAGCAAAGCAAGCTGGGATTGGGACTGTCATTGCTGTTTGGACTGGAGTGGACTGAAGGGACCACCTGGTGTGGGGGGAGACCGTCACTGTGACTCACAAGGGGATGTGTCGTGTCAGTGAGGTGTCGTCATCATCTGTGCTGCTGTCAGTGTCACAGTGAGTCAATTTCATGTGTGTGTTCACCTGCCCATTCTAATTTTGTGCCCTCCTGGGTCCCCTCTCTGAGCTACAAAATTAGAAATATGTTTTTTGCCTTATTATCTATCTTAAATCACATTGCTAATTGCATATTGTACTCGTTTGTAGTCGAAATACTGAAATTGCAATTAAAACTGTAATTTTGTAACTTTTGGAAATGCCAGTAAAAACTTGGCTGTCCAAGTAAACTTTGGGTGTTTCAATCTAGTAGGTTGACAACACTGAGCCCTAGTGCTACAACCTAGTAGAACACCCAGTGAACCACACTTGCCTTTTGGCTGATTAGGGCTTCTTCTCAGGGCCAATCCTAGGGTCACCAACGCCTGGGTGCAGAAATATTTCTAGCGCCCCCACGTGGGCGTGGTCATCTTAACCAACTCTTCCCCTTTACAAATGTTACTATGGCAACGACTCAAACACAGAGATGCTCCCCTAAGAAGTCTTCATTACCCTGGGATCCTCCCATGATCTTTTAACAATAAAGACAATATAGGAAGAGCGTACACTAATGAGACCTGGAGGGGGAGTCTTTCTGATGCACACAGAGAGGGCTTCTGTTAGAGAGTCTGTTAGAAAGAGCCCTCAGACATAGTACAGGAGATGGTCAGAGACTGTAGACATGATACAAGAGACGGTCAGAGACTGCAATCATGGTACAGGAGATGGCCATAGACTGCAGACATAATACAGGAGATGGTCAGAGACTGCAGACATGGTACAGCAGATGGTCAGAGACTGCAGACATGGTACAGGAGATGGTCAGAGACTGCAGACATACTACAGGAGATGGTCAGAGACTGCAGACATAATACAAGAGATGGTCAGAGACTGCAGACATGATGCAAGAGATGGTCAGAGACTGCAGACATGATACAGAAGATGGTTAGAGAATGCAGACATATTACAGGAGATGGTCAGAGACTGCAGACATACTACAGGAGATGGTCAGAGACTGCAGACATAATACAGGAGATGATTAGAGATGGCAGACATAATACAAGAGATGGCCAGAGACTGCAGACATAATACAAGAGATGGTCAGAGACGGCAGACATAATACAAGAGATGGTCAGAGACTGCAGACATGATACAGGAGATGGTCAGAGAGTGCAGACATGATACAAGAGATGGTCAGAGAATGCAGACATAGTACAGGAGATGGTCAGAGACTGCAGATATACTACAATAGACGGTCAGAGACAGCAGACCTAATACAGAAGATGGTCAGAGACAGCAGACATAATATAAGAGATGGTCAGAGACTGCAGACGTGTTACAAGAGATGGTCAGAGACTGCAGACATAGTACAGGAGATGGTCAGAGAATGCGGACATATTACAGGAGATGGTCAGAGATTGCAGACATACTACAGGAGATGGTCAGAGACTGGAGATATAATACAGGAGATGCAGGATTCACCGCACCTTAGGCCCAAAACCCTCAGACCCAGCCAGGCCGCGGGATGTTTTATGCCGCATACACCGCTTTGCGCAATAGGAGACCCTACTCAGAAAAGCATGGGACCAGGGAGAGATAGAATTTGACGGGGCCCACATCCAAATTCTGCCTGATCTGTCGAGGGCTACGTTACAGCGCCGAGCCATGCTGAAACCCATCTTGGAACTAGCACGGAGACATGGCTGCACGTACAGATGGGGATACCCGCTGGCAGTAACCTTCCGCAACGATCGGGCCTACTATACGTTGCGCACCCCGGCAGACCTACCGGCCCTTTTTGACTTCATGGGGGCGGAACCGATCCAGGTCCCGAATTGGCTACTGAGAATCCCGCGACCGACCGGCCGATCAGGCCTAAACACGAGCAGAATCATCCCGACCACCCGCTCACAGAGATCCCGAGGAAGATCCCGCGCTAGATCAGATAACGGGTCACGTGAGTCATGATGCTGCTGTAAGCAACCGTGAACATAGTGTATAATCATACATCTACTCCTTTTGTCAGTTTCGGTTGGGTATTTTATAGCCTTTGGTTGGATGAACTTTAAACAGTTGGCGTTTTTGCCCTACCCAGGTGGTTTGTACGCCGTCAGCAGGCCCTGACACTTCGTTATGTTGTTGGTTTCTGCCTACTCCCCAGCCCCCCGTGGCATAGAATGTACCTGATCTCGTGACTACCAGAGATTTTCTTGAGACACCTGGTCCTCCCCTGTTGGACACAGCAAGGGACAAACTAAGCTGGGAGACTTCTGCTGGGTGACTGGAGAGTAACTAGTGCCTACTGTGCGGCCCACCCTCCCTTGCCCTGGATGATCATCTGAGTAGACGCCTGGGATATGTGTTTGTCCTCCCCCCCCCCCGCCTCTCTATCACCCTGGTTTTGAAATGAACGCAGCAGAGAAGAAACAACATATTTGTTACTCCTGACTAGATTGGGAGATGAGGAGTTGCTGCATTGGGAACGATAGTCTATTGCAAGACCTTTTAGCAACAAACATGACATTCTCTGTTCCCTCATAGTGTTCTATGGCAGTCCTGGGGGGGTGTGGGGGTCCCATGCTGGTTCTCTGGGGGGAGGAGGACTTGAGCCGTGGGGGCTGGATAGGGAGGATGGCAGTAATATTAAATATTTGAGCACATATAATCTAAAGGTAGACGTTAACTTGAATAAAGGTTGGGTGGGATTAGGATGGAGAGATGTAGGCTGTGCGGTGCACTGACTGTAGTGGTGTTGCAGGAAATACCTAGGTTATGCCGCGTACACACGGTCGTACTTTTCGTCTACAAAAGTCCAACGGACGCTGACGGACTAAAGCTGGCTGGTAATCCGATCGTGTGTGGGCTTCTCCGGACTTTCAACTGACTTTTTTAGCCTCAAATCCGACGTACTTTAGATTTGAAACATGCTTCAAAACTTTACTTCGTAACTACGACGGACCCCGAAATCCGCTCGTCTGTGTGCTAGTCCGACGGACAAAAAGCCACGCTAGGGCACCTATTGGCTACTGGCTATGAACTTCCTTATTTTAGTCCGGTGTACGTCATCACGTACGAATCCGACCGACTTTTGTGTGGTCGTGTGTAGGCAAGTCCGTTCGTTAGAAAGTAGGCCGCAAGTCCGCCGCAAGTCCACCGAAAGTCTGCCGGAAGTCTGTCGGACAGGCTGTCTGACTTTTGTAGACGAAAAGTACGACCGTGTGTACGCGGCATTAATGCTTTTGAGTCCAACGACCCCACGTGCATTCTCTGCATCGCTGGAATATTACCGGCAGCCACCACATGAAAAAAACAACATTTAAAAGAGTTACGCTGAAGCCCATCAGAGGGGCTCTACCACCGATGATACATATATGCAGGGTATGTTTACTGGTAAGTATTTATGTCAACCAACTAGTTGAGTTGTTTTTGGAGTATCACAAAGTCAATTATAGAATGCTTGTTTCTCGTTAGCCTATTATGAATACAGTATTGCTCATGTTACACAGAACGTATACTCATACATATCATCACAGTTTAACCACTTGACAACTGGGCACTTAAACCCCCTTCCTAACCAGACCAATTTTCAGCTTTTGGTGCTCTCACATTTTGAATGACAATTACTCAGCCATGCAACACTGTATCTATATGAAATTTTTGTCCTTTTTTTCACACAAATGGAGCTTTCTTTTGGTGGTATTTAATCACCGCTGGGTTCTTTATTTTTTGCGCCGTAAAAGAAAAAAGACCGAAAAATCTGTAAAAAAATGCATTTTTCTTCATTTCTGTTATAATATTTTGCAAATTAGTAATTTTTCTTCATATATTTTGGCCAAAATTTATACCGCTACATATCTTTGGTAAAATTAACCCAAATCGGTGGATATTATTTGGTCTTTGTGAAAGTTATAGAGTCCAAAAGCTATGGTGCGAATGTCTGAAAATTGATCACACCTGAAGTACTGACGGCCTATCTAATTTCTTGAGACCCTAACATTCCAGAAAAGTACAAATACCCCCCAAATGATACCTTTTTGGAAAGAAGACATTCCAAGGTATTTAGAAAGATGCATGGTGAGATTTTTGAAGTTGTCATTTTTTCCCGCAATTCTTTGCAAAATCAAGGTTTTTTTTTTACTTTTTTTTTTTCCCACAAAATTGTCATATTAGCAGGTTATTTCTCACACACCACATATGCATACCACAAATTACACCCCAAAACACATTCTACTATTACTCCCGAGTATGGCGATACCACATGTGTGAGACTTTTACACAGCGTGGCCACATACAGAGGCCCAACATGCAGGGGAGCACCTTCAGGCGTTCTGGAGCTCCCAGGCCAATTCTGACATTTCTCTCCTACATGTAAAAATCATCATTTATTTGCTAGAAAATTACATAGAACCCCAAAACATTATATATGTTTTTTTAGCAAAGACCCTAGAGAATACAATGGCGGTCGTTGCAACTTTTTATCTCGCACGGTATTTGCGCGGCAATTTTTTTAACGCGTTTTTTTGGGGAAAAAAACTGTTTTGTGCTTTACAAAAACCAAAACAGTAAAGTTAGCCTAATGTTTTTGCATAATGTGAAAGATGAAGTTATACTGAGTAAATAGATACCCAACATGTCACCTTTCAAAATTGCACGCGCTTGTGGAATGGCGCCAAACTTTGCTACTCAAAAATCCCCATAGGCGACGCTTTAAAATTTTTTACTGGTTACATGTTTTGAGTTACAGAGGAGGTCTAGGGCCAAAATTATTACTCTCGCTCTACCGATCGCAGCGATACCTCACATGTTTGGTTTGAACACGGTTTTCATATGTGGGCGGGACTTACGTATGCGTTCGCTTCTGCATGCGAGCACGCAGGGACAGGGGCGCTTTAAAATTTTTTTTTTTTTTTTATTGTTCATTTTACTTTATTTATTTTAGTTTGATGCTTTTTTCCAAAAAAAAAAAATTCTGACCACTTTTATTCCTATTGCAAGGAATATAAACATCCTTGTAATAGGAATATGGCATGACAGGTCCTCTTTACAGTGAGATATGGGGTCAATAAGACCCCACATCTCACCTCTAGGCTGGGAAGCCTGAAAAAAAAAAAAACGATCCTGGCTTCGATCGTAGCGGTGAGTCGGTAGAAGCGCGGGAGAGGGGGACATCCCCTCTCGCCTCCCGTAAGAACGATCAAGCAGTGAAACAGCTGCTATGATCATTCTCATGGTGTAGGGAATCGCCGTCTGAAAAAGCCGATATCTGAATGATGCCTGTAGCTGCAACCATCATTCAGATATCTCCGCACAAAGTCAAGGACGTTGTATGACGGCCGGTGGGCGGGAAGTGGTTAAAACGCATTTTTTTTTTAACACAAAGTTGTCCATTTATACAATATTTCTACCACATAACATGTACATACCAAAAATGACACCCCAAAATAGATTCTCCTGCTCCTCCTGAGTACGGCGATACCACATGTGTGAGACTTCCACAGCCTGGCCACATACAGAGGCCGAGTACAACTGAGCATGGCTCGGTATGGCGGGGTATTGCGGAGTATGGCGGGGTATTGCGGAGTATGGCGGGGTATTGCGGAGTATGGCGGGGTATTGCAGAGTATGGCGGAGTATGGCGGAGTATGGCGGAGTATGGCGGGGTATGGCGGGGTATGGCGGAGTATGGCGGGGTATTGCAGGGTATTGCAGGGTATGGCAGAGTATGGCAGAGTATGGCAGAGTATGGCGGGGTATGGCGGGGTATTGCGGAGTATGGCGGGGTATGGCGGAGTATGGCGGGGTATGGCAGAGTATGGCGGGGGCATGGCAGAGTATGGCGGGGGCATGGCAGGGTATGGCGGGGGCATTGCAGAGTATTGCGGGGGAATTGCAGAGTATTGCACAGCATTGCAGAGTATTGTGGGGGCATTGCAGAGTATGGCGGGGGCATTGCAGAGTATTGTGGGGGCATTGCAGAGTACTGCACAGCATTGCAGAGTATTGTGGGGGTATTGCAGAGTATTGTGGGGGTATTGCAGAGTATTGTGGGGGTATTGCAGAGTACTGCACAGCATTGCAGAGTATTGTGGGGGTATTGCAGAGTATTGTGGGGGTGTTGCAGAGTATTGTGGGGGTGTTGCAGAGTATTGTGGGGGTGTTGCAGAGTATTGCACAGCATTGCAGAGTATTGTGGGGGTATTGCAGAGTATTGCAGAGTATTGTGGGGGTGTTGCAGAGTATTGCACAGCATTGCAGTGTAGTGGGGATGGCTGAGCATGGATGGATGGATGCCTGGATGTCTCTGTGCAGCGCTGTGGGCACTACACATACAGCCCACAGCGCTGCAGACATCCATCCATCCCCCTCCCCGCTCACTGTGTACCGATCGGTACACAGGAGGGGAGGAGAGGGGGAGGAGAGGAACCGGCGTCATCAGATGACGCCGGTCTGTTTACATGTGATCGCGCCGTCATTTGACGGCGCGATCACATGGTAAACGGCCGCGATCAGCGGCCATTTACCGGGATCCGTGATGCGCCGGGTCCTCCGGACCCGGCGGTCACGGATGTGTTCGGGTGCGCGCCCCAGGGGGCGCACGAGAGGGGAATTCTGGGAGGACGTCATAGTACGCCCTCCCAGAGTTATCCAACCGCCCTGCAGCCGTCATTCGGCTATGGGCCGGTTGGTAAGTGGTTAAGTTTTAGACATGCGTCCAGAGTTAAAGTATTTTTTGCTCAGAGTACCAATTATATCATAGATCCGAGGGCTCGGGGAGGACATAGCCCTCCTTCCGAGGTCCTAGCTTGACACTTCCCCACTTAGGAAAACGACTACACCCAGGTAATACTGGCATGCGTTGAAGAGTAACTTCAATCAAGTATAAATCAACCACTCGTAGTATTGGGTGATCGGGAAGAATCCCCTTCACGACGCCCTTCGAAACTAGAGTGGGCTTATATCTCTTTCTAAACTTTACCCTCCTTCCCAGTCAACTACCTATTCCCCCTCTGCACTCTTTCCCTTCCCTCTCTCCCTCCCCATACCTATAACTATCTCTCGCGAACATGGGGGTACTTAATGTTGTCACCCTTAATGCAAAGGGACTGAACGTCCCGGAAAAACGGAGAATGCTTCTAAACGACATGAGACACATGAAAGCCGACATAGTACTAATACAAGAGACACATTTCAGAGAAGACAAGTTCCCAATATTAAAAAATAGGTATTACCCGACAGTATACCACTCCACCCACATAGCCGCCAAATCCAGAGGGGTATCAATCCAGATCTTCGCATCAGTACCTTGGACACTAGTGGACAAAAAGACAGACCCGGCAGGCAGGTTCCTTTTTATAAAAGGCCTGATAGGTGGTGCCAAAGTGACCATTGCAAATTTTTACGCCCCAAATGAACATCAAGATACATTCATGAAACGGCATCTTAAAACACTACAGAATTTTTCTGAGGGCCAATTGATCGTAGGAGGCGATCTTAACATCCCCTTAATCCCGGCAGAAGATACCTCGACAGGCTCTTCCTCCATCACACGTGGCACACGCAGGGAGATGTCTTCAGCCCTCCATGCGGCACAGCTAATAGATACCTGGCGCCTTTTCCATCCTGGGGAACGAGACTACACGTTCTTCTCCCGCCCGCACCAGGTGTATTCTCGTATAGACTTCTTCTTAGTTCCACACAACCAACTCCGGGCGGTCAAAAACACGGCCATCGGTTCCATTACATGGTCCGACCACGCCCCAGTGACCATGCAATACGACCTCACAGACTTTTTCAAAGGTCAAAGGAAACCCTGGAGACTAAATGAAAGTCTTTTACAAGACCCAGCCATAGTTGCAGACATCACAAAAGAAATTTCACACTACTTCCACACGAACACCTCAGAAGACGGAGACTGTGGTCTAATATGGGAAGCACACAAAGCGGTGATCCGCGGAGTGCTTATTAAGCACGGGTCAAGAGTTAAAAAACAAAAGTCAGCACAATTAGCATCACTATTCGACAAACTCCATAAGTTAGAATCTGCCCATAAAACAACGCCGACTAGACCCCTGGGTAGCGAATTAGATACGATACGCATGCAAATAACAGACCTGCTCCAATTCAAGGCTAAGGCAGCTCTCCAGATCTCCCGGAAAAAGATCTACGAATCAGGCAACAAGTGTAGCAGACTTCTAGCCCAATCTCTAAAATCACAAAACATGGCATCATATATCCCACACATTAACTCTCCTACAGGACAAAGAGCTACCCTGCCCCTACAAATCACACAAGAATTTAGATCATACTACGAAAACCTATACAATTTAAACATGACACAACCCTCCCCAGAGAAAATAGCAGAATATCTAGCAGACTCCAAAATGCCATCCATATCGACTGAGACGAGAGACCTACTAGACTAACCCATTACTCTGACAGACATACAATTGGCGATAAAAAATACCAAGCATGGAAAAGCCCCCGGACCTGACGGACTTACACTCCAATATTACAAGACGCTACTCCCATCACTAGGACAACACCTAGCCAAACTATTTAATGACTTAGGCAAAGGGAAACTACTACACAATAACACACTACAAGCCCAAATAACTGTAATCCATAAAGAAGATAAAGACCCGACCCAATGCGGTAGCTATCGTCCTATATCCCTTCTGAACACAGACCTGAAGCTATTCACAGAAATCCTGGCCACTAGACTACAACAACACATAACCAGCTTAATCCACCTAGACCAGGTAGGTTTTGTCCCTACCAGGGAGGCGAGGGACAACACTACTAAGGTCCTGAACCTGCTCTATCACGCCACTAAAGCTGGCCATACACCATACAATTTTCCTGTTCAATTTTCTTTAGATTTACCTTCAACTATGTAGTACAAGGGCCTGCCTGATTGCATCCAAATTGAAAGTGTTTAGGTTTGACCTCCTATTATATGGTTTTGGTAAATCTAAAGGAAAGTTGAACAGGAAAATTGAATAGTGTATGGCCAGCCTAAGACAGCCACGCCAATGGTCTTGCTCAGTACAGATGCTGAAAAAGCATTTGACCGGGTAAACTGGTCATTTATGCTTACAACGTTAAGACACATAGGCCTATGTAACTCCGTGTTAAATTGGATTTCAGCAATATACACTGCACCGTCGGCTAGAGTAAGGGTAAACGGAGTCACGTCAGATGTTTTCCAGATTTCGAATGGCACACGTCAGGGATGCCCGCTCTCCCCCCTCCTTTTTGCATTATCACTGGAACCATTCCTTTGCCACATCAGACTAAACCCGGACATTACCGGCCTTACCATAGACAATACTCAATATAAAATATCAGCATACGCTGATGACTTGATGTTTTCATTAACAAACCCAGTGATATCCCTTCCAAATTTGCTAAAAGAATTCTCCGTATACGGGTCCCTAGCCTTTCTGAAAATTAATTGGGCCAAATCAGAAGCTATGAGTGTAGGAATCCCTACATCGATGCTCACACCCCTTAACCACTTCAGCCCCGGAACATTTTACCCCCTTCCTGACCAGAGCACTTTTTACAATTCGGCACTGCGTCGCTTTAACTGCTAATTGCGCGGTCATGCAATGCTGTACCCAAATGAAATTTGCGTCCTTTTCTTCCCACAAATAGAGCTTTCTTTTGATGGTATTTGATCACCTCTGCCGTTTTTATTTTTTGCGCTATAAACGGAAAAGGACCGAAAATTTTGAAAAAAAATGATATTTTCTACTTTTTGTTATAAAAAAAATCCAATAAACTAAATTTTAGTCATACATTTAGGCCAAAATGTATTCGGCCACATGTCTTTGGTAAAAAAAATCTCAATAAGCGTATATTTATTGGTTTGCGCAAAAGTTATAGCGTCTACAAACTAGGGTACATTTTCTGTAATTTACACAGCTTTTAGTTTATGACTGCCTATGTCATTTCTTGAGGTGCTAAAATGGCAGGGCAGTACAAAACCCCCCCAAATGACCCCATTTTGGAAAGTAGACACCCCAAGGAAATTGCTGAGAGGCATGTTGAACCCATTGAATATTTATTTTTTTTGTCCCAAGTGATTGAATAATGACAAAAAAAAAAAAAAAAATTTACAAAAAGTTGTCACTAAATGATATATTGCTCACACAGGCCATGGGCATATGTGGAATTGCACCCCAAAATACATTTAGCTGCTTCTCCTGAGTATGGGGATACCACATGTGTGGGACTTTTTGGGAGCCTAGCCGCGTACGGGGCCCCGAAAACCAAGCACCGCCTTCAGGATTTCTAAGGGCATAAATTTTTGATTTCACGCCTCACTACCTATCACAGTTTTGAAGGCCATAAAATGCCCAGATGGCACAAAACCCCCCCAAATGACCCCATTTTGGAAAGTAGACACCCCAAGCTATTTGCTGAGAGGCATGGTGAGTATTTTGCAGCTCTCATTTGTTTTTGAAAATGAAGAAAGACCAGAAAAAAAAAAATTTTTTTTCTTTTTTCAATTTTCAAAACTTTGTGACAAAAAGTGAGGTCTGCAAAATACTCACTATACCTCTCAGCAAATAGCTTGGGGTGTCTACTTTCCAAAATGGGGTCATTTTGGGGGGTTTTGTGCCACCTGGGCATTCCATGGCCTCCGAAACTGTGATAGGCAGTGAAGAGTGAAATCAAAAATTTACGCCCTTAGAAAGCCTGAAGGCGGTGCTTGGGTTTCGGGGTCCCGTGCGCAGCTAGGCTCCCAAAAAGTCCCACACATGTGGTATCCCCGTACTCAGGAGAAGCAGCAGAATGTATTTTGGGGTGTAATTTCACATATCCCCATGGCATGTTTGAGCAATATATCATTTAGTGACAACTTTGTGCAAAAAAAAAAAAAAAAAAAAAAATTTGTCTCTTTCCCGCAACTTGTGTCGCAATATAAAATATTCCATGGACTCGACATGCCTCTCAGCAAATAGCTTGGGGTGTCTACTTTCCAAAATGGGGTCATTTGGGGGGGTTTTGAACTGTCCTGGCATTTTATGCACAACATTTAGAAGCTTATGTCACACATCACCCACTCTTCTAACCACTTGAAGGCAAAACCCTTTCTGACACTTTTTGATTACGTGAAAAAATTATTTTTTTTTGCAAGAAAATTACTTTGAACCCCCAAACATTATATATTTTTTTAAAGCAAATGCCCTACAGATTAAAATGGTGAGTGTTTCATTTTTTTTTTTCACACGGTATTTGCACAGCGATTTTTCAAACGCATTTTTTGTGGAAAAAACACACTTTTTTAAATTTTAATGCACTAAAACACACTATATTGCCCAAATGTTTGATGGAATAAAAAAGATGATCTTAAGCCGAGTACATGGATACCAAACATGACATGCTTTAAAATTGCGCACAAACGTGCAGTGGCAACAAAATTAATACATTTTTAAAAGCCTTTAAAAGCCTTTACAGGTTACCACTTTAGATTTACAGAGGAGGTCTACTGCTAAAAATACTGCCCTCGATCTGACCTTCGCGGTGATACCTCACATGCATGGTGCAATTGCTGTTTACATTTGACGCCAGACCGACGCTTGCGTTCGCCTTAGCGCAAGAGCAGGGGGGACAGGGGTGCTTTTTTTTTTTTTTTTTTTTTTTCTTTATTATTTTTTTGCCTTTTTATCTTATTTTTAAACTGTTCCTTTCATTTTTTTTTTTAAATCATTTTTATTGTTATCTTAGGGAATGTAAATATCCCCTATGATAGCAATAGGTAGTGACAGGTACTCTTTTTTGAAAAAATTGGGGTCTATTAGACCCTAGATCTCTCCTCTGCCCTCAAAGCATCTGACCACACCAAGATCGGTGTGATAAAATGCTTCCCCAATTTCCCAATGGCGCTGTTTACATCCGGCGAAATCTAAGTCATAAAATGCTCGTAGCTTCCGGTTTCTTAGGCCATAGAGATGTTTGGAGCCACTCTGGTCTCTGATCAGCTCTATGGTCAGCTGGCTGAATCACCGGCTGCATTCTCAGGTTCCCTGTTGAGACAGGAGAGCCAGAGAAAAACACGGAAGACGGTGGGGGGGGGGGGCATTCCCTCCCACTGCTTGTAAAAGCAGTCTAGAGGCTAATTAGCCGCTAGGATTGCTTTTACATGAAAGCCGACCGCTGGCTGAAAAGAATGATACCAAGATGATACCTAAACCTGCAGGCATCATTCTGGTATAACCACTCAAAGTCGTGAATGGTGTACCTGAAGACCAAACAATGGTTAACAATAAAGCACAGTAAACGGTAAAGTATAAAAAATTGCATACCTGAAAAGCAAACATGATAAAACATAATAACAATAAAACATTGCAGAATAGAATACAGTAAAAAAGAGCAGAACAATAGAGAGAGAATAGAGAGAGAGAATAAAACAACAACTATTTTTTTTTATTTTTGTTTGTGTTTTTTTTGCAAACTTGTAACTTTTATAACTGTAACTGGTTCCAGGTTCGGGTCTCTCAAAATGCGATGGCATCTTGGGAGACCCTGTGAAAGTGTGCCTAGTCTGTGGAATGCTGTACCCTACGCTAATACTCAACTAGTGAATGGTAGCGTTCAAAACATTCACCAATGCAAAGACCAGGATTGTCAGGACAGGAGGGACAATAATAGCGGGTGTCACGCCTATATCCGCGCTTGCTGCAGACACAACATCTTTTTGGGGGGGTTTGTTGGGTAGGGGTACTCGGGAGGACATAAAAATGCCTCTCATGCAGCCGACTGCATTTGGTTGGGGATGTGAATGGGGGAAGTACGGGCGCTGCAGAAGTGGTGGGTTCCCAATTAGGATTGGCGAATGCAGCAGGAAGGGCACTATGGGCACGACGGGCCTGTGTTTGTCTTTTTGGTGGCAGCGGGACACTACTTGTGCTTGCCACCTCACCAGCTTGAACTGCACTTATGGGACTCGCCACGTCACCAAGTGTTACTGCAGTGCTGGTTTGACTACGACCGGGGTGTACTAGGCCGCTGGCGCTTGCCAGTTCACCAAAACGCTACCAAAAAAACTGTTAGCGATCGCAGGGATCAGGCCTGACTCTGCGAACGCTGCAGTTATGCGTTTAGTGTTCTGTAAGTGACAGTGATCGATCGATACTGCACTTGGGTGGGCTGGGCTGGGCCGGGCGGAGGGGCAAAACGCAGGTGCTAGTAGGTATCTGGGCTGATCCCGCTAACACTGCGTTTTTGGGAACCCTAAACTGCTGGGGACGCCAGTATAGATCTGATCGGATCAGGTATTGATCCGTTCAGATACTATACCACTAAGGGAGGTGTACGGTGCGTGCGTGGGTGTTAGCGGTACTGGCGCTAACCTGACGCTGCCTGGGGCTGGTGCTTACCAGTTCACCAAAACGCTACCAAAAAAACTGTTAGCGATCGCAGGGATCAGGCCTGACTCTGCGAACGCTGCAGTTATGCGTTTAGTGTTCTGTAAGTGACAGTGATCGATCGATACTGCACTTGGGTGGGCTGGGCTGGGCCGGGCGGAGGGGCAAAACGCAGGTGCTAGTAGGTATCTGGGCTGATCCCGCTAACACTGCGTTTTTGGGAACCCTAAACTGCTGGGGACGCTAGTATAGATCTGATCGGATCAGATATTGATCCGTTCAGATACTATACCACTAAGGGAGGCGTATGCCACGTGCGTGGGTGTTAGCGGTACTGGCGCTAATCTGACGCTGCCTGGGGCGACGCATATCACCGCCGGGCGATCAGGGGGCTAAACCTTTATTCGGTAATAAACGGCAGGTGCCCTGACACTATAAAAAATAAACAAACTAACCAGCGTCAACCGTAACGGTTATACGGTGATCAGTGGTGAAAGGGTTAACTAGGGGGCAATCAAGGGGTTAAAACATTTATTAGGTAGTATATGGGGGTCCCTGACGCTATAAAACGCTGACGGCGAACCTAAATATTTACCTCACTAACTAGCGGAACCAGTGACACTAATACAGCGATCAGAAAAATGATCGCTTAGTGACACTGGTGACGGGGGGTGATCAAGGGGTTAAAACTTTATTAGGGGGGGTTAGGG
Source organism: Lithobates septentrionalis (assembly GCA_037952835.1). Lineage (NCBI taxonomy): Eukaryota > Metazoa > Chordata > Amphibia > Anura > Ranidae > Lithobates > Lithobates septentrionalis. The sequence continues at coordinate 2,196,476 of JBBDGP010001523.1, forward strand.
GGGTACCCTAGACCTACAGGGGGCTAAACACTAATTGTCCTAACACTGTAACTGTCACAAACTGACACTATGCAGCAATCAGAAAAAAAAAAAAAAAAAAAAACCTGCTTGGTGTCAGTTTGTGACAGGGGGGGGGGGTGATTGGGGGGGGATCGGGGGGCGATCGGGGGGGGGATCGGGGTGTTTAGTGTGCCTGGCATGTTCTACTGTGTTGTGTGTGTGTTGTGCACTTACTTACATGTCTTCTCTCCTCGGGCCGGAACGGAAACTCCCGAGCCGAGGAGAGATGACATCACATCCTCTGCCTCTGTGTACTATACAGAGGCAGAGGATGTTTCTCATTGGCTGGGAGCGATCGCGAGGGGGGGGCCACGATCGGATGGCCTCCCCCTCGTCTCTCACTTCTCCCAGCCAAAAGCCGACCGCCGCTGGCACCGGGGGGGGTCCGATCGGACCCCCCGCCCGCGGGAAGGCAATCACGTACCAGGTACGTGATTTTGCCTGCCTGTGCCATTCTGCTCACGTATATAGGCGTGAGGCGGTCGGCAAGTGGTTAAAGCCAGCTTTAAACTCAAATGGACAGACAAGGCCCTAAAATATCTAGGCACATACATCCCCCAAACAATGGCAAAACTATATGAAATTAATTTCCCACCACTACTTACAAAAATAAAAACACTGCTAACTACATGGCAATCGGGCCTTTATTCCTGGTTGGGGCGTGGTAATATCCTGAAAATGTCTATATTACCAAAAATACTATACCTGATGCAGGCCATTCCGATACGTATTCCCCCCGGTTTCTTCAAGCAAATTCAAACAATATTTACTGAATTTGTATGGGCTAAGAAAAGACCCCGCCTGCCAAACAAACTGCTTGTCCTACCCAAGTCGCACGGGGGGTTAGCGATACACGATATACGCGTCTACCACCAAGCAGTACACCTGGGTAGACTCATTGATTGGCGTAGACACAGAGAGATTAAATTATGGACCCATCTAGAGCAATCCCACACCAGAATTCCTCTGGGAGGTACACCGTGGTGTTACTCTAGCCTACCTAGGGAACTCAAACAACATCCTCTGATAGGCAACACAGCCAGAATCTGTGCTAAACTAATCTCTAAACCACACATTTCTTCTCGAAACTCGCCCCTCTTTCCAATTATAGGACACCCCCTATTCACCCCCGGATTACAGGACAGAATCTTTCGGTCATTGGGGGAAACGGGAATACACTCGGCCTCCCATTTCAGCTCAGGAGGTGGCTGGAAAACATATGCGGAACTATCTAACCCACAAGGGATGTTCCGTCTAGATTTCATGCGAACACTTCAACTAGGACACTTCCTCCATACCATTACACCTCCCGCAGACGCTGACCAAGGACTCACGACACTGGAAGAAATCTGCACCAACACAGGTATTTTACCACATACAATCTCACTGATGTATAGTCTTTTGATTACACCTCCCTCAGACTACATACCCCTGGGTCTGTCCAAATGGGCAGAGGAGCTAGGCTGCAGTTTCAACACCACACAGAGACAACGCATACTTCGCTTCACACACGTCATCCATCTGTGCTAAAACCCAGGAAACAAACTATAAAATTCTCTCTAGGTGGTACAGAACCCCAACACATTTACATAAAATATTTCCTACTACATCTGAAGAGTGTTGGAGATGTCTGAGAGACAAGGGAACCTTGTTACACATATTTTGGTCATGCCCCAAGCTCTCACGGTTTTGGAAGGTAGTGCACGAGACGATACAACTGTTTACAGACAGGACAATTCCAAAAGATCCGGCATTCTTTTTACTACATGCCACCGACATACCAGACAAAGTGTACAAACGTTCAGTTATACGACATCTGTTAGATGCAGCCAGAGCTTGCATACCTCTCTGCTGGAAATCCACCACACCACCGTCCATTGACATGTGGCTGGGTAAGGTGGAAGACATAAAGCAAATGGAAGACCTGATCCACACGGCACAACATAGGGAAGAAGCATTCTCTAAGACATGGCAATTATGGTTGATGTTTATATACTCGGCTGCAGGTCAATCTCTGAGAAGAGCAGACGGAGCCCGGTGAGTGTATGGTCCTGCAGGCTGAGACACCAACATCCTGTGAACTGGGCCGAGGTGGCTCGAGGTCTGGGTATGTTCGCGCATACATGTCCGCGAGACTCATCCCCCCTTCCCCTATCCCTCTCTACCCCCCCCCCCCCAACTCCCTCTCTTCCTTTTCATCCCCCCTGTATTCTCCTGCACCTTTTTTTTTTTTTCTTTTCCTTCCTTTCTGTCCTATCACTCTACTCTCAATATCTCTTAATTTCTATTCCTAATTAAATATAGAAAATAGAGGACCGGCACAATGGGAACCAGCACTGAAAGTTGACACATGAACACTTCGACCCTACAGTTTAGCATACTATTGCCTTATAAGTATAAATGTATGGTCTTGGAATAATAAGCTGGATGTAAATCTGTTGAATAAGAGTTTTATGAGAATTTATATCACGATATTATACCATGTGTATGTTCAAACAAATATATATCTATGTATCTGTGGGCCCATGGGGGCCGTGTTCTTTACTTAAATAAACAATTAAAAAAAAAAATAATACAGGAGATGGTCAGAGACTGCAGACTTAGTACAGGAGATGGTCAGAGACTGCAGACTTAGTACAGGAGATGGTCAGAGAATGTGGACATACTACAGGAGATGGTCAGAGACTGGAGATATAATACAGGAGATGGTCAGAGACTGCAGACTTAGTACAGGAGACGGTCAGAGACTGCAGTTCCTATGGACTTTGGTAGATAATGGCCGATCGGCCCTCTCACCTGACCCAGCAATACAGCAACGGTTCCTCTGATCAGGAGTCCGCTCACTCTGAATTGCCCGTGGCGACTCCACTGGGTAGCACCCAGATCTGTATTCTGGCAATGACTCCATTCCTTTCTCCGCCAGGGATGGCGCTAGGCTGTGTGGCTTTCCCTCTGGTGGTGCAGGGCAGCGGGGTTCTCTCTCTGATGGTGTTCCCTCAGCACTGTCCTCTCCCTCTGGAGTCCTGGGTGTACTTCCCTGAAAGCTTTCCCAGGCTCCTGGCTCTCTCTCTCCCATTCAGCTGGGCATGCTGTGTGGGCTGCAGTTTTCGTGTTACAGTGGGGCTGCCAGTCCTCTGGACTACATATGAAGGCGGGGGAAGAAACATAGTGCGCCTCTCACTAGTACAGCAGCGCGCGCGAAGAGGAGAGGGAGAGGGGTGTGACCCGGTGTGGTAAAACATGGTATCACCCCCCCTCCAGCAACTATAGTCGCCCCTCAGTATAGACCCCCCTCCACTAAGTATAGACCCCCCTCCGTCAGTGCAGACCCCCCACTAAGTATAAACCCTTCCCTCAGTACAGATCTCCCATCAGTATAGACCCCCCAGGACAAAACACCCCCTCTATCAGTATAGACCCCCCTCAGGACAAACCAACCCCCCCTCCATTAGTACAGAACCACACCCCTCCATTAGTACAGACCCCCCAGAACAAACCACCCCCCTACATTAGTACAGAACCACCCCCCCTCCATTAGTATAGACCCCCGACAAACCACCCCCACCCCTCCATTAAGCTAATTAAAAAACACCCGGGCGGCAGCTGGAGAGGAGAGGACAGTGTGCAGCTGCGTCGCCCGAGTAGAGAACAGAGCGTGTCAGGCTCGGGCAGCAGGCAGGAGTTACACACAGGAGGAGAACTGGAACACGTCGGGCACAGACCCCCCCCCCCAGTGTCATCACAGCGCGGCTGGTCTCTCTGCACACAGAGACACAGCCGCTCCAATCTCCAGCTGTTTCCGCTCTCCTTCTCTGACAGGAGGAGGGAGGGGGATGGGCTTCGGCAAGAAACACAGGGGCGGCGGCGGTGACCGGCGGAAAGAGCCGCCTATAGACAAGGAGAGGAGGAGGAGGGAGGGGAGCACTCTGGCACTTCAGCGTCCCCACCTCTGTGGCGCCCGGGTGCACTGCACCCCATGCACCCCGGCCAGGTTTCGGCCCTTCTTCTTCTGAGATATCAGCACTTTGGGTCCAAGCTGAAATGAGGGTCCGGAGCTGTGTTAAGGCAAAGGTACTGATTAGACAGGTGCACAACAAAATATTTTGTTTAGTTTCTTTACATTTCCGTTGATTCGTAACGATTCGTAATTTCGTAAGGCGCAAGTTTATATATTCGGACTCGTTCGTATTTTCGTAACAGTTTTATTTTCGTTGATACAAAATGATTCGTAATTCCGTTAGTCTAGCAAATCGTAATTTCGTAAGACGCGAGGTTTCATATTCTGACTTGTTCGTATTTTCGTAACAGTTATATTTTCGTTAATACAAAATTATTCGCAATTCCGTTAGTCTAATTTTCTTTGATTCGAAATTCGTAATTTTGTTAGATAATAATTTTCGTTTTTTTTCGGTACACTACTCGTAATTTAGTAATTGTTACTTTTGTCAGATTACCTTTTTCGTTGATTCGTACTTTCGTAGGAAATAAAGAATAACAATCCTATGCTTGCTTTTCTAATAAGTCCTGTACTCCAGTCCACTCCCTCAGTCACCAGACCGGACTAATGCCCCGTACACACGGTCGGATTTTCAATCGGAGCGTGTTGTCGGAAATTCCGACCGTGTGTGGGCTCCATCGGACATTTTCCATCGTATTTTCCGACACACAAAGTTGGAGAGCAGAAGATAAAATTTTCCGACAACAAAATCCGTTGTCGGAAATTCCTATCGTGTGTACACAAATCCGACGGACAAAGTGCCACGCATGCTCAGAATAAATAAAGAGATGAAAGCTATTGGCCACTGCCCCGTTTATAGTCCCAACGTACGTGTTTTACGTCACTGCGTTCAGAACGATCGGATTTTCCGACAACTTTGTGTGACCGTGTGTATGCAAGACAAGTTTGAGCCAACATTCGTCGGAAAAAATCCTAGGATTTTGTTGTCGGAATGTCCGAACAAAGTCCGACCGTGTGTACGGGGCATAAGTCTCCTCCTCAACTGAATCTAAAAAGATTCAGGAATGCAGTGTGACTCAGACACAAAAGGGATAAGTTGATTGGCTAAAGATATTAAGTAAGATACATCACTCACTAATACACTGCCCATTCGAAAGAACGATTCAAGAACACGAAATTACAAACAGACGAAATTACGAAAATACATATCAAAATACACTTATGCCCCGTACACACGGTCGGACTTTGTTCGGACATTCCGACAACAAAATCCTAGGATTTTTTCCGACGGATGTTGGCTCAAACTTGTCTTGCATACACACGGTCACACAAAGTTGTCGGAAAATCCGATCGTTTTAAACGCGGTGACGTAAAACATGTACGTCGGGACTATAAACGGGGCAGTGCCCAATAGCTTTCATCTCTTTATTTATTCTGAGCATGCGTGGCACTTTTTCCGTCGGATTTGTGTACACACGATCGGAATTTCCGACAACGGATTTTGTTGTCGGAAAATTTTATCTCCTGCTCTCCAACTTTGTGTGTCGGAAAATCCGATGGAAAATGTCCGATGGAGCCCACACACGGTCGGAATTTCCGACAACACGCTCCGATCGGACATTTTCCATCGGAAAATCCGACCGTGTGTACGGGGCATTACACTGTCCATTCAAAAGAACGATTCGAGAACACGAACAAACAAAATTACGAACACACAAATGAAAATACGAATATACGAAATTATGAACAGACAAAGGATTGAAAATACAAAATGTAAATCATTCATTATAGATATAATTTTCTTTCTTTTACTTTTTCGGAGTTTCGTATTTTCGTAACTTTGTCCGTTCTTAGGTTCTTATTTTCGCATGTTCGTTATTTTGCTTATTCGTAATTTTCGTATTTTGGTTCTTTCAGGTATTCGGATGTTCGGATTGATCCAAATGTTCGAATACTAACAAATTCGTACGGAAATCTATTCATTACGAACCGAATCGCACATGTCTAGCACTGATTCATTGCCTTTGCACACAAACTCATCCTTCTGCTGTGGTTTGGGCCAGCTAACCTTCAGTGCTCCTGTAGAAGCCAAAACCAGACAAAAGGTGATTATTCCTGCACATTCCTGGTTGTAAAAAGGAGCATCGGGAGAGTGAAAAGCTGGCCATACATGGTTGGAATTTTGTTAGAAAATGTTTGTTTTCGGAATGGTCATTAGATTTTCAGTTAATGGGGACAAATTGCTGATCTTTTTCGACCAAAATGATGAGAACATTGGAAGGCAAAAATTGGAAAATTGGACTTCTTTCTTATCTGAACAAATGTAAAGCCTGGTACACACAATGAGAATATTTGACGAATGATTGTCTGTTTTTTTTTTTTTTTTTTTGCCTGCTAGTCTCAGGATCGAAAATGAAGAGGTTACTAAAGTACAAAAATTCTCATACGACAGAATAAAAATTTGGAAATGATGTCAGGTGTTGTAGTGTATTTGTATTGTATTCTCAGACGAAAACTGTACTGATTAAACAAAAATCGTACGATCTGGTATAATGCGAAAAAAAATTTGTGTTCGTCCCTTTGGAAAATTTCAGACGAAAGCTGTGTACTAACGATCAGATTATCATAAAATCGATTTGAAAATTGTATTTTTGTCGTTCGATACCGGAACAAATGATTTGCATTTAATCAGTACAGTGCTCGTCCGAAAAAAAATCAGAACACCAAGACCACCCATGCTCGGAAATGAAAGAATACAATTACAACACATTACATAACTTCCAAAGTTGTATTCTGTCATATGAGAATTTTTGTACATTTAGTAACCTCTTCATTTTGGATATGGAGACTAGCATGCCAAAAAAAAAAAGACGATCATTTGTCCGATTATTCTCATTTTGTGTACGAGGTATAACCACTTGCTGACCGCTGCACGCCGATATACATGGGAACAATAGCAGCGAAGGGCAAATGGACGTACCTGTACATCCCCTGTAATTGGTGGGGCTAGCGGGCGCGCCCGTCGCGTGCAGCGTGACCGTGCCCGCGGGTCCTGCAGACACAATCCCAAGATCGTGTCACAGAGCCGCAGAACACGGAGATGCAAACAAGGCATTTCCCTGTTCTGCCTAGTGACATGACAGAGATCTACTGTTCCCTGTCATCGGGAGCAGTGATCGATGTTGTGTCAGTGATAGCCTATCCCCCCTACAGTTAGATTCACTCCCTAGGACACACGTAACCCCTTGATCGCCCCCTAGCGTTTAACCCCTTCCCTGCCAGTGTCATTTACACAGTAATGAGTGCATTTTTTATAGCACTGATCGCTGTATAAATGACAATGGTTCCAAAATAGTGTCAAATGTGTCTGCCAAAATGTCGCAGTCACAATACAAATCGCAGATCGCTGCCATTACTAATAAAAAAAATAATAATAAAAATTCCATAAAACTATCCCCTTTTGTAGACGCTATAACATTTGCGCAAACCAATCAATATACGCTTATTGCGATTTTTATTTTATTATTTTTTACCAAAAATATGTAGAAGAATACGTATCACCTAAACTGAGGAAAAAATTTGTTTTTTTATATATTTTTGGTGGATATTCATTATAGCAAAAAGTAAAATATATTGCTTTTTTTTTTTCAAAATGGTCGATTTTTTTTGTTTTTAGCGCAAAAAATAAAAACTGCCGAGGTGATCAAAAGAAGAGGTCACCAAAAGAAAGCTCTATTTATGATAAAAAAAGGATGTCAATTTTGTTTGGGTGTAACATCGCACGGCCGTGCAATTGTCAGTTAAAGCGACGCAGTGCCGAATCGCAAAAAGTGCTCTGGTCAGGAAGGGGGTAAAATCTTCCGGGGCTAAAGGTACCTGTAATAATAAGTCACAAAAATAGACAAACACAATTGTGCTTAAGGCTGGGTTCACACTGCTGCGGTGCGGGAACGCAGCGAATTTACTGCGGGTTCCCGCATCGCACCAACTCGCACGGCAGTTCACACTGCCATATGCGAACTGCTGGGGAGTGTCATACAATGTTAATGACACCCCCAGTTCAGCTCGCATATCGCACTGCGAACTGACAATTCGGACATTTTCGGATTGCATAGGTGTGAACACCCATGCGATCCGATTCTGGTCCGAACAAAAAAAAGGGTCCTGTGCGAGTTTGGACCGAATGCGGTGCGATATCAGCCATACTATCTGTATGGCTGATATCGCACAGCACAGACATCGCATGTGATGTGAACAGCAGTGTGCTGCGAATCACATGCGATGTCTGCCACCGCAGCAGTGTGAACCCAGCCTAAAGTAGAACTATAGGCAAAACTTTTTTTTTCCTTTTTGATAGAGAAACGGAGGGTTATAACCCCTGTCAGATTTTTTTTCTCTTGCCATCTGTGTCCTACTGCAGAGATTTCCCTTCACTTACTGTCCCATAGCCAAACAGGAAGTGAGAGGAAATCCCTGCAAATTAAAGGAATTTCTTGGGGACCCCCAGGTCACCAGAACTAGCGTCCCCATTGGAAGATTTCCCCTCTATTACTTTTTCGGGATTTTCTTTTACTTTCACTTTCATTGATAATGGTAAATAGGACAAATCTCCTTAACGGGGGCACCGACAGCAATAAAAAAAAAAACTGACAAGCAGTATTCTAATTCCTCTGCACTATATCTAAAATTTAAAAAAACTTTTGCCTTTAATTATACTTTAAGCTGATAACACACAAACAATTCCAATTTGTTGTGTCTTTACTGAACAAACCCATTAAACATTCACAGTGCTGGAGGAAAAAGTAATGCCACGTACACACGATCGGACTTTCCGGCATACTTGGTCCAGCGTACCGGAGTCCGTCTGACAATTCGATCGTGTGTGGGCTCCAGCGGACTTTTTTCTCAAAAGTTGGACGGACTTAGATTTGAAACATGTTTCAAATCTTTCCGACGGACTCGAGTCTGGTCGAAAAGTCCGCTCATCTGTATGCTAGTCCGACGGACAAAAACCAACGCTAGGGCAGCTATTGGCTACTGGCTATGAACTTCCTTGTTTTAGTCCGATGTACATCATCACGTACGAATCCGACGGACTTTGGTTGACCGTGTGTAGGCAAGTCCGTTCATTCGGAAAGTCCGTTGTAAAGTCCGTTGAAAAGTCCGCCGGGCAAAGTATGCCATAAAGTCCGGTCGTGTGTACGCGGCATAAGTGAAAGCTAATTGGAGTCAGTAGTTTGCACACCTAGAGTCCAATTAATGAAATGTGTTTGGGGTTGTAGTTTAGAGATATTTTGATTGATAAAAGACACTCAGACTTTTTAGGGTTTGCTGTTCATAAGAAGCATCAGCTGATGTAATCCATGCCACTCAAAAAGGAGCTCTCTGAAGACATACAATCAAGAGTTGCTGATCTGGATACGGCTGGAAAGGGATACAAAGCAATCTCTAATTATTTAGGCATCCATCAGTTGGCAGTTGAACAAATTGTTTATAATTGAAGAAAGTTTAGTACTGTGGCTACTCTTCCTATAAATGGGCACCCAGTCAACTGGATCTCCCAAAGCACAACCCAGAATCCTCAACTAGGTAAAGAAGAACCCACGAGCAACAGCTAAAGGCTTGAAGACACCACTGGAACTGGCAAACATCCCAGTTCAGAAGTCTAACTAGGATATCCATGGCAGAACACCATGAAGGAAGCTACTGCTCTCCAACAAAAACATTGCTGCATGCCTGAAGTTTGCCAAAAAGCCCCTTGGCAAACCACAATGCTACTAGGAAAATGTTTTGTGGACTGATGAAACAAAAGTTGAATTGTTCGGGAAGAATACTCAGCACTATGAATGGTGCACAAAGGGCACAGCTTACCAGCATCAAAACAACATCCCAAGTATGGTGTAGGAAACATCATGACTTGGGCTTGCTTTGCTGCCTCAGGGCCTGGACCACTTGCCATCATTGAGGGGAAAATGAATTCCAAAGTTTACCAAAATATCCTACAGGATAATGTCAGGGTGGCTGTCTGCCAGCTGAAGCTTAGTAGAAGCTGATTGGTGCAACAAGACAATAAATCTAAGCATCAAAGTAAATCCACAACAGACTGGCTTTAGAAAAAGAAAATGCACCTTTTTTGAGTGTCCCAGTCACAGCCCAGACCTTTAAACCCATAGAGACGCTGTACAATGACCTGAAGAGAGTCATTCACAGCCAACATCCTACAACTGTGTCTGGGCTGAAGCAGTTTTGTAAAGAGGAAGGGTCAAGCATTACGTCTGAATGTTGTGCAGGTCTGATCCAGAGCTACTGAAAGCACTTGTTTGAAATCATTGATGGCAAACGAGGTTTAACCAGCTATTAACGCCAAGGGTTCACATACTTTTTCCTCCAACACTATACTCAACACTCAATAAAGGCACGAGAAATTAGAATTGTTTGTGTGTTCTCAGCTTGAGCACATTGTGTTTGTCTATTGTGACTTAGATGAGGATCAGATCACTTTTTTTTTTTGCCGGATTGCTGCAGAAAACCAGTGGAATCCAAGGGGGTTCACATATTTTTTTTTTTTTCACATCATTCTTTCTTTGATTTATAAAGCAAAAATAAATATGTTTGATATTTCTGGGAATCTTGGTTCAATTAGTAAGTATGGACAAAATGTTTGAGGGCTTCAGATGAAAGTCGCCGACTCAATGATGGCATTATTCGAATGCTCTGAAGAACGACATTTCATATAAACATTCAAACAAAAACCTGTACGGCCAGCCTAAAGTGGTTGTAAACCCTTATGCCATGTACACACGGGCGGACCTTTCGACCGGACTGGTCCGACGAATTTGTCGGACAATCCGACCGTGTGTGGGCTTCATCGGACCTGCAGTGGACTTTTTCAGTCGAAAATCAGATGGACTTTAGATTTGGAACATGTTTCAAATCTGTCCGACGGACTCGAGTCCGGTCGAAAAATCCGCTCGTCTGTATGCTAGTCCGACGGACGAAAACCAACGCTAGGGCAGCTATTGGCTACTGGCTATGAACTTCCTTATTTTAGTCCGGCCGTACGTCATCACGTACGAATCCGTCTGACTTTGGTGTGGTCGTGTGTAGGCAAGTCCGTTCGTTAGAAAGTCCATCGGAAAGACCGTCGGTCCTTTGATGCCGAAAAGTCCGCCCGTGTGTACACGGTTTACACACCACTTTTACCTACAGGTAAGCTTATAATAAGGCTTACCTGTAGGTACTGGATTTATCACCTAAACTTCTCCATGGTTTAGGAGATATTTACCATATACGCTTATGCCGCCATTGGCGCATGCGCACTGAAGAAAGGACACGAACATGCCATTTCTAAAGGGCCCGTGCCATGACCATCGGCTCCCGTGCGCATGCACAGGAGTGAAGTCATGAGATTTCGGCCAGTCACAGAGCCGGAGTCCATGGAAGGAAGAGCGGTGAAGATGGACGCAGCCACCAGCGGGACAATCGGGGACATCGCGGGCTTCATTTGCAGGTAAGTGGCACATAATGGGCTAGTATGCGATGCATACTAGCCCATTATGCTTTTACTTTGCAGGGAACAAAGGAGGAAGTAAAACCCATCAGGGTTTACTTCCTCTTTAACCACTTCCCATCCTGCGTATAGACATATGACGGCCACAAGGTGGCTCTGCCATGACGTCCTTGGCTTCCCAGCGGTCTAGGGGGCATGCTCCCGCCGTGCCACTCAGGAGCCGATGCACGTGCCTGGTGACCGCGATGGGCGCCAGACACCCGCGATTGGCAGTCACAGAATAGGAACATGGATCTGTGCGTGTAAACACACAGATCGACGTCCTCTCAGGGGAGAGGAGACTGATTGTGTGTTCCTTGTATATAGGGACACCGATCGGTCACCTCCCCCTACAGTTAGAATAACTCCCTAGGTAACACATTTAACCCCTTGATCGCCCCCTAGTGTTAACCTCTGCCCTTACAGTGTCATTTACACAGTGATCAGTGCATTTTTATAGCACTGATCGCTGTATAATTGCCAGTGGTCCAAAATAGTGTCAAAAGTGCCTGATATGTCCACCGCAATATCACAGTTCTGACAAAAATCACAGATCACCGTCATTACTAGTAAAAAAAAAAAATAATAAAAATGCCATAAATCAATAACCTATTTCGTAGATGCTATAACTTTTGCGCAAACCAATCAATATACACTCATTGCGATTTTTTTTTTTTTTTTATTATTTATTTTTTTTTTTTACCAAAAATATGTAGAAGAATACATATCGGCCTAAACTGAGTAAAAAAAAAATAGTTTTTTTTTTTTTTTTTTTTTTTAAATTGGAATATTTATTATAGTAAAAAGGGCCCGAAATACATCCCTGGGAATTACAGACCAGTTAGCCTAACATCGATAGTATGTAAACTCTTGGAGGGGATGATAAGGGACTATATACAGGATTTTAGTAATAAGAATGATATCATTAGCAGTAATCAGCATGGATTCATGAAGAATCGTTCTTGCCAAACCAATCTATTAACCTTCTATGAGGAGGTGAGTTGCCATCTAGATAAAGGAAGGCCTGTAGACGTGGTGTATCTGGATTTTGCAAAAGCATTTGACACAGTTCCCCATAAACGTTTACTGTACAAAATAAGGTCTGTTGGCATGGACCATAGGGTGAGTACATGGATTGAAAACTGGCTACAAGGGCGAGTTCAGAGGGTGGTGATAAATGGGGAGTACTCAGAATGGTCAGGGGTGGGTAGTGGGGTTCCCCAAGGTTCTGTGCTGGGTCCAATCCTATTTAATTTGTTCATAAACGATCTGGAGGATGGGATAAACAGTTCAATATCTGTATTTGCAGACGATACTAAGCTAAGCAGGGCAATAACTTCTCCGCAGGACGTGGAAACCTTGCAAAAAGACCTGAACAAATTAATGGGGTGGGCGACTACATGGCAAATGAGGTTCAATGTAGAAAAATGTAAAATAATGCATTTGGGTGGCAAAAATATGAATGCAATCTATACACTGGGGGGAGAACCTCTGGGGGAATCTAGGATGGAAAAGGACTTGGGGGTCCTAGTGGATGATAGGCTCAGCAATGACATGCAATGCCAAGCTGCTGCTAACAAAGCAAACAGAATATTGGCATGCATTAAAAGGGGGATCAACTCCAGAGATAAAACGATAATTCTCCCGCTCTACAAAACTCTGGTCCGGCCGCACCTAGAGTATGCTGTCCAGTTCTGGGCACCAGTCCTCAGGAGGGATGTACTGGAAATGGAGCGAGTACAAAGAAGGGCAACAAAGCTAATAAAGGGTCTGGAGGATATTAGTTATGAGGAAAGGTTGCGAGCACTGAACTTATTCTCTCTGGAGAAGAGACGCTTGAGAGGGGATATGATTTCAATTTACAAATACCGGACTGGTGACCCCTCAATAGGGATAAAACTTTTTCGCAGAAGAGAGTTTACCAAGACTCGTGGCCACTCATTAAAATTAGAAGAAAAGAGGTTTAATCTTAAACTACGTAGAGGGTTCTTTACTGTAAGAGCGGCAAGGATGTGGAATTCCCTTCCACAGGCAGTGGTCTCAGCGGGGAGCATTGATAGCTTCAAGAAACTATTAGATAAGCACCTGAATGACCACAATATACAGGGATATACAATGCAATACTGACACATAATCACACACATAGGTTGGACTTGATGGACTTGTGTCTTTTTTCAACCTCACCTACTATGTAACTACTATGTAACTATTTATTTATTTATTTATTTTTTTAAATTGTTGCTCTTTTTTTGTTTGTAGCGCAAAAAATAAAAACCGCAGAGGTGATCAAATGCCACCAAAAGAAAACTCTATGTGTGAGGGAAAAAAATGATCAAAATTTAAATTTGAGTACAGTGTTGCATGACCGCGCAATTGTCATTCAAAATGTTACAATGCTGAAAATTGGCCTGGGCAGGAAGGGGGTGAAAATGCCCGGTATTTAAGTGGTTAAGTAACTGAACTGTAGTGTTGTGTTTAGGTCTAGTTTAAAGAATACCTACAAAGTATGTCGTAATTAGTTATCTTGTTTTAATGCACCAAGTGTAAATATGAGACAGTACCCATAGCAGCAAAAATGGAGGTTTCGAACCAGACAGACTGGTTGGACAGCACAGTCCTTCTATATATGACAAGCCATTACTTTTTTTTTTTTTTTTAAAGGTTCCTGTTTACCTGTCTCAGAATAAAAGGAATATTTACAGGATAAAAAGCACCAGTAAGCTGTATATCCTATTCTTTCTCTACTGACTATGAGATGCAGCAAATCATGCAATGAATGTTTATAGGCCAGACCCATCACTATGCAATCCCTCAATGTAACCTTTTATTTCAAGGAATTGTTCTTTTATGTTCTAAAGATCAAATGTACTGAATGATTTTTAATCAATCAACAGTTTTTATCAAAAAAGGAATCAATTGTGCCAAGCATTGGCTGGCTTTACAACTGTCTGTGCGGTAATGTGCAGTAAAACCAGGGCTTTTTTTCTCAGGGAATAGGTGCAGGAACTCCGACCTCCACCCTTCGTTTCTGCTCTCTACCCACCAATGAGCACCGTTCCTTGGTTCCACCTCCTACCGACCTCCCAGTGCTGCCCATTTTAGAGAATACAGAACCAAGTATCATTTTTGCTACTAGGTGATTTGCACGGAATTTGTTAATGATAACAAAAAAAAAAACAGTAAAATAGATCCCCTGCAGCGAACAACAATCGACCCTACCCAGGGGCGGACTGACCATTCGGTCACTCGGGCACTGCCCGAGGGCCCCATGCCACTAAGGGGCCCCATCAGGGTTGCCAGCCCCAATAAAACCAGGGACAGTATGTAAAAATCTGTGTTTTTTAAAAATCCCAAGATTATAGCTACCCCGCCTCTCCAGTACCTTTTCAGTGTGTGTATTCTGTGTGTGTATACTGTGTGTATATATTGTATGTCTGTGTGTGTATACTGTATGTGTGTGTATACTGTGTGGCCCCATAATCTATTGCCTGGGGGCCCCATAATCTCCTATTGCCCGGGGGGCCCCATAATCTCCTATTGCCCGGGGGGCCCCATAATCTTCTCCTATTGCCCGGGGGCCCCATTGCCCGGGGGCCCCATAAGTTGTCAGTCCGCTCCTGACCCTACCCCAGCAACAGTAGACCCTCACCCTAGCAAAAATAGAGCCCCGGCAGAAACAACAGATGTCCCAGCAGACTGCATCAATAGACCCTCCAGGAGGCAGCAACAATAGACCTCTCCCTCAACAGTAGATTCCCCCCCAGAAACATAAGACTGCCCCACTAGCAACAATAGATCTACCCAGCAACAATAGACCTCCACGCAAAAATAGATCCCCACAAGTGACGATAGATCCCCCCCCAGCAGCAAGCATCAATAGACCTTCTGCACACCCCAGCACCCCTTGCCATTTCATACATTCATTGCTGGAAGTGCCGGAACTGCGTCCCCCCGCGTTCCTGCTGAAAAAAAGCCCTAAGTAAAACACCCCAAAGCATCTTGCAAAATCACCCCAAATAGAACAATCTGTTTATATACAAAACAACAAAAGGTTGCTGACCTTATACAGTATACCCCAGGCAACACCTGTGTATCCCAAACTTTACGCGGTCCTGGCACTGGTACTCCAGAACAGAGGTGCAAGTTTGCCAATATGGCAATATGCATGCCAGGAACTTCTGCCGGTATCCTGCGTGGTTACGCTTGTTTGCACAAAAATGCATGCAGGTTCATTGAACTGATGACTGTGCATGCATTCAATTCCAGAATGGCACCAAACACCCTATTTAAGGACAGAAGCAGTGACAGGTAATTTCTAGTTGATCTTCAGCTTGTCAGTGACCCATGCTTCTGTGTATCCCCACTACCTGTATCCAACTCAGATTCCCCTCTGTCTGTTCTCTGGTTGTGACCGCGGGTCTTTTAAGGACTCTACTCCTACTGATCATCTGTGCATGACCCCAGCTTTGGCTCCTGACTACTCTGAATGTCTTTACCCCTCTAACCCACTGTGTATGATCCTGGACCTGGCTCTTGACCACTCTGTTATCCCCAATACTACTGACCACCTGTGTATGACCTCGGCTTGGCTCCTGACCTCGATGGCACTATTCCAGTTCCTTTCCTGCTGGTCATATCCTGCACCAGCTTTGCCTACTGCAGATGTAGGCATCCTGCCAGCTGTTGTGCATGACCTGCTCTTCCACAATGTTTCCTTGTGTTCCTGCTGAGACCCTTGTCATGAGAGCTAACTCGCTGATTACCTGGAGCAGCCATCAGCGAAGTGGTGGTCTATCTGCACCCCTACTCTTTAGAGCCCTGCACTCCCTGTCATCACCTCCAGGGGTGCTTGGCCCAGAGTCGCAAGGAAACCCCCCTCACCCCTTCAGCATTCAACCAGGTATGTGACAGACACATGCAATCATAATTCAAAAAATAGGGTCTACTTATCTACTTACTCAACTGTAGGTTTATTGTACAAATTGGATATACAGGTTAACAGATCTAAAGATAAAAAGCCTTGAACCGTTCACGCAGAGTGCTTATGTATAAGAACAATTGTGCATTGTGGTGCAATGTATCAAAGTATAACTTTTTTTTTTTTTTTCGTTTTGGATATAATGGAGATGGATTAGAACACCTGTCAAGTTTTACTGCAGTCTGTGCACCCACTAAGGAGATTCATACTCTCTAATACAGTCCATAGATTGACTGAATCTTAGTCGGTTCAGCAGGGACCAGCCAAGATTCTGTCCATGTATGGGCAGGCCGATTGCACCCAGTAATCCTTGTATTCTACCGGAAGGGAAGGCTCCCCATTGGCAGAGCACAATAGCTCTTTGGAGGGGATACCCCCATCAACACTGGCTGTATTGATGGGGGAATCAAGCAATTACATAATCTATGGGCTGCTTTAGAACTTCGCCAAGGGCCCTTTTACACTGGGGCGGTTTGCAGGCGCTATTGCGCTAATAATAGCGCCTGCCAACCGATCTGAAAGTGCCGCTGCTTTGTCTCCAGTGTGAAAGCCCCGAGGGCTTTCACACTGGAGCGGTGCACGAGTAGGACGGGAAAAAAAGTCCTGCTAGCAGCATCTTCGGAGCGGTGAAGGAGCGGAGTATATACCGCTCCTGCCCATTAAAATCAATAGGACAGCGCGGCTATATATTTGCGGTGGTTTTTAACCCTTTCTCGGCCGCTAGCGGGGGGTAAAGCTGCCCCGCTATCGGGCGAATACTGACAGTAAAGCACCGCTTACAATAGCAGCGCTTTACCGCTGACGCCGCCCCCGCCCCAGTGTGAAAGGGTCCTAGAAAGAAGTAACATTTTCCAACCTTTGACTTTGTGGTGGAAGTACAGAAAATTGAATCAGCTTTGGCTTGTCTAATGATCATGTTATCACTGAGAGTGAAAGTGTGACCAGAACAGGAATAAAGGGGAACTCTTTCACTGGGGACACTAATTCTGGTGACAACTGAGAATTCCCTGACTTTGGGGGGATTTCCATTCATTTCCTGTTTTGGCTACGGGACAGGAAGTGAAGGGAAATCTCCCCAATGAGACACAGATGGCACAAAACGGAAGAGGTTATTACCCTCCCCTACTCTATCTAAATGGGAAAAAAAGCATGTCCATTTTCTGGTGCATTAGTAGACTCTGGCGGTAACTCCATGTCCCGCTTTTTTCCTCCTGCCTCTTTGTAGGTCCCTTGGATGGGACAAATGGAACAGTTCCATCCCCTACAACTGGGACACTCCTTGGTATAACTTGGACACTTTTAAGTTTATGAAGGAGCTGGGGCTGCATGTAGTTAAGGCGGAGTTCCACCCAAAAATGGGTTTTTGGAATCCTCCCCCCTCCGGTGTCACATTTGGCACCTTTCGGGGATGAGGAGGGGGCAGATACCTGTCTAATCCAGGTATTTGCTCCAACTTCCAGGCATAGATAGCCGCCATATCAGCGGATATCTATGCTATGTCTGGCCCCTCCTCCGCCCCCCCGCTGTCTTCTGGGAGACACACAGGTCCCAGAAGACAGCAGGGACCAGTGAGATCGCGCAGCACGACTAGCGCATGCGCAGTAGGGAACCAGGCTGTGAACCCGCAAGGCTTCACTTCCAGATTCCCTTACTGAAGACGACGGTGCCTCTACCCGGGAGCCGAGGGACAGATCGGCTTCGGGTCCCGACATCGCGGGCACCCTGGACAGGTAAGTGTCCATATTTTAAAAGTCAGCAGCTGCAGTATTTGTAGCTGCTGACTTTAAAAAAAATAAAAAATTGGCAGAACTCCGCTTTAAGCCCAACTTGTGGAAGCCAAAAACTATCCACAAGTTGATTAGAGCATCGGACATTGTTGAGACTGTTCCAGGCCTCCCTTCAGCCACTTGCAAAGTGGTCTGGAGGAATGTTTCTTCAAAGAGACTCATCAACAGGCACAAAGATTTGGCATGGATGGCAATCCAAGGGGGGTTGCCGCTCAGGACATTCATGCATGCCAGAAACCCATGCACATACAGGCACTGCCCTTTTTGTATCATCCAGGAGCAAACTGCTTTGCACTTTTTCTGGGAGTGCCCCTTTGCACCGGGCCTGTTGAAGGCCTTGGAACCAGAACTTAACTACTTGACATCCGTGCTATAGCCGAATGACGGCTACAACACGGACCTGAATTTCCGGGAGGCCGTCATATGACGCCCTCCCCTGTGCACGTGCCCTGCAGGGCGCACGCGGAGCGCGCTGTGATTACCGAGTCACTGAGACTCGGGTGATCACTGATCCGAGTAAGGGTGCGGTCCCTTACCATGTGATCAGCTGTCAGCCAATGACAGCTGATCACATGATCAAAACAAAAGCTCTGTGATTGTTTTCTTTTTCTCCTCACGCTAACAGCGCAAGGAGAAAAAAAAGCAGATCACCGGCTTATCAGCGAGGGACATTGGTCCCGAAGAGGAAGAGGCAATTCTGCCTCATATGTGCCACCAGTACCCCCTGCCAGTGCCACCTGCCATTGCCACCTGACAGTGCCCACCACTGCCACCTATCAAGTGCCACCTATCAGTGCCCACCAGTGGTGCCAATTAGTGCCACCTAGCAGTGCTGCCTATTAGTGTAACTGATCAGTGCCCATCACTGCCACCCATCAGTGCCCATCACTGCCACCTATCGGTGCCCATCAGTGCTGCCTCATCAGTGTACATCAATGAAGGAGAAAAATTACCTTTTTTAAAATTTTATAACAAAATATATAAAAAAAAATCGGTCTTTTTACATTTTTTAAACAAAAAATAAAAACCGCAAAGGTGATCAAATACCACCAAAAGAAAGCTCTATTTGTGGGAAAAAAATTATAAAAATGTCATTTGTGTACAGTGTTGTATGACCGCGCAATTGTCATTCAAATTGCGTCAGCGCTGAAAGCTGAAAATTGGTCCGGATAGGAGGGGGGTTTAAGTGCCCAGTAAGCAAGTGGTTAAAGACTCTGTACCACAGACTGCAATCACACACTTCGGTGTATTGAACGGACTCTTCTGTGGAACTTATTCACAGGAGGACATGGGCAGTGCCTGGTGGGTGCTGTGCTGCTTTTAAGGACGCTGTATGGTGCGCCAGAAAGTGCCTCATCCACCAGCTGGAGAGAATGTCCATCGAGGACTGTCCCCGACTGGTTCACAGTCTGCTCAGAGACTATCACTTGATGGACTTTCAGGAGGAAGAGGAGGTCTGAAGATTTCCCCTCCCCCCTGTGTATTCTTTGGCAGTTCAATAAAGCTTCTGGCCTGTGAACTCCTTCCCCTCCCCCTCCTTCCTATACCCATCACACCCATTGCCTGTTGAAATGCAATTTAACTGAAAAGTTCTATGACTTGCTAGTAACAAGCTTTTAGTTAATGCTTTCGGGGTAATGCGACGTCATGTATGATGTGATGTTTCGGGGTATTATTACTCTGCGCAACACATCAGGCATCATACCGCAGGATGAATGTCATTTATTTGTATGCTTGGAACTGTATTGTTATGTAGTGTATTTATGTGCTATGCCGTAGTACAGAGTGGAATGTACTCTGATGAAGTATTTGTTTTTTGTATATTTTTATGCAAAATAAAGTATACATTTTCAATCAAAAATTAGTAGCCAATTCAAAGTGAAATGACTGCCCAAACACAATGCACATTTAACACATGAAATAGTAGTAGAGGTATAAAGGATGCCTCCAGGTTGTTTGAAATGACTGAATTATTGTTGTGCATTAAAACGCATGTACCTCGTAGTGTGATGAAGTGCCGTCCGAATTGAATGTCCAGGCAATGTACAGAGACCTGTGTGTTGTGCGGTAAAACGTGCGCTTTACCACAATGTGTAAATATGAACTCGCTCCTAAACAAAAGTGAAATTCTGATGTGTCTGTCTCACTTGGGATGTGACAATAAAGACCTAATGTAATCCTCTGTGAATAGATAAAGATAAGCTTGGTGCAAAAAAGTCTGATAATTGGCCCCCCCGCCTTCCTGTACGAATATTCTATTCCAAGTCAGCTTGTAACTAATCTGCAATTCTATGGATGAGGCTACAGCTTTTGTTGTCAAACAGTTCTGGAGAAGTCTGAAAGACGGCAAGAGACGCTGAAAGGATTCTAAAGCTGGCCATACACTAGTAGATTTACAAACAAACATTCAAATGAATATTCGTCTGAAAATTCTCATCGTTCTATGACTTGATGAATCTCATTTGTACTTAAAAAGAAATTTGCTTCTAACGTTTGATTTTGGAGCAAATGGAACAAGAACCACATTCACTGTTAGAAAATGTTTCTCGGAAACAAACGTGGATTTGACCCCCACTAACACTTAGGAAATTAAACAAAAGTTCCCACAATGATATTTAAAAAAAAAAAATTCTACTAGAGTATGGTCAGCTTAACTTTTAAATCGGTACATCACTTTTTACATTCTGAGTGCCTAAATTGTATCTAAAGCCAAGAACAAAACTGTAATGTGGTCTCCTCACTACTGTCACTGGAGTGGTCTGAATGTCATGTTTGTGCTATGACTTGTCTTCACATCACAGACCCCATTATATCAGTGTCCTCAGCCCTTCCCCCTCTACATAGCAAGTTCCACTTTACATCACAGTACCCCCTCTACATCACAGTACCCGCTTTACATCACAGTACCCCCTTTACATCACAGTACCCCCTCTACATCACAGTACCCCCTTTACATCACAGTACCCCTTTACATCAGTGTCAGCCCCCCCCAGAACACAGTTCCCCCTTTACATGACAGACACCCCTATACATCACAGTACCCCCTTTACATCAGTGTCCTTAGCCCTTCCCCCTCTACATAACAAGTTCCACTTTACATCACAGTTCCCCCTTTACATCAGAAGTCCTCAGCCCCCCCCACAACACAGTTCCCCCCTTTACAAGACAGAAACCCCTATACATCACAGTACCCCCTTTACATCAGTGTCTTCAGCCTCTCCCCCTTTAATCACAGACACCCCTATACATCACAGAAACCCCTATACATCACAGTACCCTCTTTACATCAGTGTCCTCAGCCCCCCCTCTACAACATAGTTCCCCCTTTAATCACAGAAACCCCTATACATCACAGTACCCTCTTTACATCACTGTCTTCAGCCCCCCCTCTACAACATAGTCCCCCCTTTAATCACAGACACCCCTATACATCACAGTACCCCCTTTACATCAGTGTCCTAAGCCCCTCCCCCTCTACAACATAGTTCCCCCTTTAATCACAGACACCCTTATACCAGGGCCGGATTAAGAGCATCATGGGCCTGGTGCTAAGAATTTTGGTGGGCCTTTTTATGAAAATAAATAAAATGCAAACGCAAACAATTTTTTGTTAAAACAAATTAAATTAAAGAGGGAGAGTGGTTGAGAGAGAGAGAGAGAGGTAGCAAGATAGGGGGCTGAAAGAGAGGGGATGAGAGGGAGGGGGAAAGAGAGAGAAAGGGGGTGAGGGAGAGAGGGGGTGAGAAAAAGGGGAATAGAGAGAGGGTGGTAGGAAAGAGGGGGATGAAGGGGGTGAGAGAGAGAACAGGGTGAAAGTGAGGGGATGAGAGAGGGGGGGTGGAGGGTGAGGTGGTGGGTCTGTGGCGGGCACAGCATAGTACATTACACGGGGGGGGAAATAGCACAGTACATTACATGGTTGGCACAACACATTACATGGGGGATCACAGCACATTTAATGGTGGGCAAAGCACAGCACATTACATGGTGGGCACAACACAAGACAGTGGGCACTGCAAAGCACATTCAGTGGTGAGCATGGCACAGCACATTACACGGTTGACACTGCCCAATACAGCACATAACATGGTAAGCATGTACAGCACAGCACATTACATTGTGAGCACAGCACATTAAATGGTTGACACCACACATGACATGGTGAGCCCTGCACAGCACATTCCATTGTGGGTACTGCGTGGCACATGCCATGGTGGACAATGTACAGCACATTACATGGTGGGTACAGCATATTACATGGTAGGCACTGCATGGCACAGCACATAACATGGTGGGCACAGCAATTTACATGGTGGGCACTGCACATGACATGGTGGGCACTGCATGGCACAGCACATTACATGATGGGTACAGCACATTACATGGTGGACGCTGCATGGCACAGCACATGTCGTGGTGGGCACCGTGCATTACATGGTGGGCACTGCATGGCACAGCACATTACATGGTGGGAACTGCATGGCATAGCACATGTCATGGTAGGCACTGCACATTACATGTAAGAAACTGCAAACGAGATGGTGGTGCTGAATGGCACAGCACATTACACAGTGGGCACAACGCACTACATGCTGGGCACAGCACATGACATGGTGGGCACTGCATGGCACAGCACATTACATCTTGGGCACTGCAAATTACATAGCGGGCATTGCAAGGCACAACACATGACATGGTGGGCACTACATGGCACATGACATGGTGGGCCCTGCACATGACATGGTGGGCACTGCAAGGCACAGCAAGTCATGGTGGGCACTGCACATTACATGGTGGGCACTGCAAGGCACAGCATGACATGGTGGGCACTGCACATTACATGGTGGGCACTGCAAGGCACAGCATGACATGGTGGGCACTGCACATTACATGGTGGGCACTGCAAGGCACAGCATGACATGGTGGGCACTGCACATTACATGGTGGGCACTGCACATTACATGGTGGGCACAAGAGAGCACATTGCATGGGGGGGGGGGGGCAGTAGTCTGTCCCCTAGCACAATAATTATACCACACCTCCCCTAACAAGTTTACTAACCTTCTCTCAATAGCATGGGAGATGTCCTTCCTCCCGGGCTCCTGCTGGTTAGGATGACATCAGCGCCCCTCCCCCAGTCAGCTCCCAGACACTGAGAATCTGTGTGAGTGTAACAGATCTTGTGATAGGAGTCAGGCATCGGCAGAGACTCGGCTGCAGTGACTAACACTTGTCTCCTCCATGTGTGCAGTGCAAAGAGGCCTCCTCTTACTTCAGGAAGGCACTGAGATATTGATAAGCCACTGGCATGGGCCTATATTGAGGGAGGGGCCTGGAGCTGCAGCTCCACTAGCCCCTATGTTAATCCGGTGTCTTGCCGAGAAAGTTCCCTCGGCGGATAAGTTCCTCCCCTGTACTGCGCAGGCGCAGCGCCTGCGCAGTACCAACTACTGTCAGCCGGCGGAGATAGCCGAAGCTCAAAATCCACAATCGGCTGTACACGGCGCCTGCGCTCTGGGTCCAGATTCCTTCCCCACCATCCAAGTGGACCTGGAGGGGGAATCTAAAAGTGCCGAGCGCAGCGAGGCCGTGCCCGAAGCGTGGCGAGCGAAGCGAGCCCGCGAGGGGCCCTCTTACAGGCGCAGTGTACAGCTGATTTTCAGCTGTTCCGCTTCGGCTATTTCCGCCGGATCGTACTGCGCATGCGCAGTACAGTGAGGAACTTATCCGCCGAGCGGAACTTATTCGGCAGAACACCGGCCCTGCCTTATACATCACAGTACCCCCCTTACATCAGTGTCCTCAGCCCCTCCCCCTCTACAACACAGAACCCCCTTTAAATCAATCTCAGCTTTTCCCCCTCTACATCACAGTTCCCCTTTACATCAGACACCCATATACATCCCAGTACCACCTTTACATCAGTGTCCTCAGCCCCCCCTCTACAACATAGCCCCCCCTTTAATCGCAGACACCCCTATACATCACAGTACCCCCTTTACATCAGTGTCCTAAGCCCCTCCCCCTCTACAACATAGTTCCCCTTTAATCGCAGACACCCCTATACATCACAGTACCCCCTTTACATCAGTGTCCTCAGCCCCCCCCCTCTACAACATAGTCCCCCCTTTAATCGCAGACACCCCTATACATCACAGTACCCCCTTTACATCAGTGTCCTAAGCCCCTCCCCCTCTACAACATAGTTCCCCCTTTAATCACAGACACCCCTATACATCACAGTACCCCCTTTACATCAGTGTCCTCAGCCCCTCCCCATCTACAACACAGAACCCCCTTTAAATCAATCTCAGCTTTTCCCCCTCTACATCACAGTTCCCCCTTTACATCAGACACCCCTATACATCCCAGTACCCCCTTTACATCAGTGTCATCAGTCCCCCATTTACATTACATTCCCACCCCCTTCACATCACCAGCCCTTTACATTATGGTACCCCCCTTTCCATCAGTGCCTTCAGTGCCTCCTTCACATCACAGCTCCCCCTCCCCCCCTTTAAATTAGTGCAATCAGTCCCCCCTTCACATCACAGGCCCCCCTGCATCACAGTTACCCTCTCCCTTACATCACATTCCCCCTTCACATCACAGTCCCTTTACAAATTTTAGTTAACCTTAATTATTTTATATTAACTCCTTTATTCCTAAGTCCTTACTCTTTTTTTTTTTGGCCTCTTTTAAGTAATCATTTGCATGTCAGCTTTTTAAAGTGATGGTAAAGCTTTGTTTTTATAACCCCTTAGAGCCGATTCCTGCCCGCCCTTTAAGGTCTTTAGAATTCCTGGAGGGGTGGGGCTTATGGTCATGTGACCGCTATGATTGGCTCCCATGGCGGTCACATGATCGGAAAGCTTCTGTTTGCAAACAGTGAATGGGAGCTTTCAGTTAGCTGCCACTAACTGTTAGGAGCGCGCAGGGCATGCACTCTTGGCACAGCTCTATCTGCGCTATTGCATGCAAATACGTGGCTGCTCGGCACCAAGACACGGCCCCTGAGAGGCGGCATATTTGCATGCCCTCGGCACGAAGAGGTAAAATTAAAATAAAAAACATGTTATACTTACCTGCTGTGTGCAATGATTTTGCACAGAGCAACCCCGATCCTCCTCTTCTTGGGTCCCCCGAGCCCCACCCCCATTTCTTTATCCCTGGGTGTAATAGACAAACTGAGCCAATGAGGAGGCAAAGAACCGAGAGAGCCTCAGCTCTCCTACACACTGCTGGATCCAGATCGGGCTCAGGTATGTATTTAGGGGGGGGGGGGAGCTGCATGCAGGTTTTTTTACCTTAATACATACTTTTACCTTTACAACCACTTTAAATTTGCATTTGTTCATATTTGCTTTTCCAAATTTAAAAAGGGCTTCATACCAGAAATGTATGTAAACATAAAATTTGTAGTTAAAAATGTATATAAAACCTGTATAATAATAATATTAAAGGAGTTGTAAAGTCTCTAGGTTTTTTACCTTAATGCATTCTATGCATTAAGGTGAAAAACCTTCTGTGGTGCAGCTGCCCCCCAGAGCCCCCTTTTATCTTACCTGAACCTGATCATTCCAAAAACAAGTACGATCCCAGCAGCTCCAGCCGCTGTCTTGGGTCCTCATTGGATAGATTGATAGCAGTAGAAGCCTTTGGCTCCTGCTGCTGTCAATCAAATCCAGTGACACGGGAGCCGGGGGGGGGGGGGCTCGAGTCCTGCTGTCTGTGTCATGGATGCAGCAGCAGGACTTGGGAGTGTGCCCGCATGGGTGCCCCCATGAAAAGCGGCTCTCCGTGGGG
Source organism: Lithobates septentrionalis (assembly GCA_037952835.1). Taxonomy (NCBI): domain Eukaryota; kingdom Metazoa; phylum Chordata; class Amphibia; order Anura; family Ranidae; genus Lithobates; species Lithobates septentrionalis. The sequence continues at coordinate 2,222,614 of JBBDGP010001523.1, forward strand.
GCACTTGAGGAAGAGGAGCCAGGAGCGCCGCCGGGGACCCCAGAAAAGGAGGATCGGGGCCACTCTCTGCAAATCCCTTGTAAGTAAGTCATTTTTGTTATTAAAAAAAACAAAAACGAACCTTTACAATCACTTTAATAATAGTTAACCGTTATAATTTTCTTGAAGCGGAGTTCCGCCATTTTTTTTTTTAAAGTCAGCAGCTACAAATGCTGCAGCTGCTGACTTTTAAAATAAGGACACTTGCCTGTCCAGCGCACCCGCAATGTTGGCACCCGAAGCCGATCTGTCCCTCGGCTGTCGGGTTCTGCCGCCACCATTTTCGATAAGGGAATCAGGAAGTGAAGCCTTGCGGCTTCACTTCCGGGTTCCCTACTGCACATCCACGCGCTATCCCACTGGTCCCTGCTGTCTTCTGGGACCTGTGTGTCTCCCAGAAGACAGCAGGGGGGGCGGAGAAGGCGCCAGAAGTGGCGTAGATACCCGCGGGTGGCTCGGGTATCTATGCCCGGAAGTGGAAGCAAAATACCTCTATTAGACAGGTATCTGCTCCCCCCTCCCCGCTGAAAGGTGCCAGACCTGACACCGGAGGGGGAAGGAACCGGAAAAGCGGAAGTTCCATTTTTGAGTGGAACTTCTGCTTTAATGCCTTAATTTCCTTCTTCCTTTTTTTTTGCTCTATTTTTTTTTTCATCTTAACTCTTTCAATTAGCATTTGTTTGTGTTTTTGTGCCAAACATGATTTGCACCAGAAATGTACATTTTGTAGCTGAAATTTCAGTTTTCCCTTACTTTTTTACTAACTCCTTCATTCCCTTCCCTTATTTTTTTTATTAAACCTGTGTTGGTTTTTGGAGTGCTGAATTAAGTGACTGGGAGGGATCACATCCTCTCCCTGGGTACCGAAGGACTATACATCCTTTGGCTTGTTTTGTCTTATGGTGTGAGACCATCTTCTAATCCAAGTATTCTGATGACAGTAAGGTCTTTACTGTATACTGAATTCCAGCTTTGTTGTGTCTGATTCATACTGCAGTACCTACGGCTGCCACCAGATCGCCTACGGATTACGCTCATGACTCATTCTACACCAGTAAATCCACATCACTCTCCTGGAAATCAGCTGATTCACGAAAACATCACATCTGTCACTCCAATCCGGATGTACAAAACTAACCTACCAAGCGTGTGTTAAAGTGAAACAGCTTGTGACACACCCACATTTATAGCTTTGACATTTTTGGTATCTATTTACTTGACACAATCTCATCTTTTATGTATTACCAAACAATTTGAAATTATATTGCGTTTGTGTGCACTAAAATTTGTGGGTTTTTTTTTTTACTGGTTTGATAAAGAATTGTGCTAAGAAAAAAATACAAATAAAATTACCATCATTTTATCCATAAAATAGGGAAAAAGTCCCCGGTAGCGGAATAATTAATCCTCATTTGATACCCATATACGTAGCTTACTAATTCCTAATTTTTTGGGTGTTTAATATGATTCACCTATAGAAACAGAAAAAAATAGAATAGATAATATGCTGTATATGCATACATATAAAATTACCATAATTTTATCCATAAAATAAGGAAAAAGTCCCCGGTAGCAGAATAATTAATCTCCATTTGATACCCATATACGTAGCTTACTAATTCCTAATTTTTTAATATAATTCACCTATAGAAACAGAAAAAAATAGAATAGATAATATGCTGTATATGCATACATGTACATAAAGAAGGAAAGTGGGACTTTGAATGAAACTAATGACATTGTGGAGGTAGGTTGAATAGAAAAATATATTTAACCACTTCAATACCAGGCACTTATACACCTTCCTGCCCAGACCAATTTTCAGCTTTCAGCGCTGTCGCAGTTTGAATGACAATTGCGCAGTCATACAACACTGTACCCAAACTAAATTTTTATCTTTTTGTTCCCACAAATAGACCTTTCTTTTGGTGGTATTTGATCACCTCTGCGTTTTTTATTTTTTGCGAAACAAATAAAAAAAGACCGAAAATTTTGAAAAAAATAAAAGTTTTGCTTTTGTTTTTGTTTAAAAATTTTGTAAATAAGTAAGTTTTCTCTTTCACTGATGGGCACTGATAAGGCACTGATAAGGAGGCACTGACAGGCACTGATAAGGCGGCAGCGATGAGGTGGCACCAATGAGCGGGCACTGACGGGCACTGACGATGGGCACTGGTAGGCGGCACTGATGGGTGGAACTGATATGCAGCACTGATGGGCATTGATAGGCGGCACTGATGGGCACTCATGGGTGGCACTGGGTGGCACTGGGTGGCACTGATAGGCGACACTGATGGGCACTGATAGGCTGCAAAGATGGGTTCTTATGGGTGGCACTGATGGGCACTGATAGGTGGCACTGCTGAGCACTGATAGGCACTGATAGGCGGCACTGATGGGCACTAATGGGCACTGATACATGGCACTGATGGGCACTGATACGCGGCACTGATACACAGCACTGATAGGCATCCCTAGTGGCACTGGCAGTGGTAGGCATTGGAGTGAGCACTGATTGGCAGCTGCCTGGGCATTGATTGGCAGCTGCCTTTGCACTGATTAGTTTTTCCCTGGGGGTCTAGGGGGCATACCTGGTGGTCCAGTGTGGCTGGTTTCCCTTGTAGTCCTGGGCGGCTTCCCTGGTGGTCCTGGGTAGGATCCGAGGGGGGGCTGTGCTTATAAACAATTAGCACAGACTCCCCCTGTCAGGAGAGCAGCCGATCGTCTCTCCTCTACTCGTGTCTGTCAGACGCGAGTGAGGAAAAGCTGATTACCGGCTCTTCCTATTTACATCGTGATCAGCCGTGATTGGACACGGCTGATCACGTGGTAAAGAGTCTCCGTCAGAGACTCTTTATCTAGATCGGTGTTGCGGGGTATCAGACTGACACCCCGCAACAACGATCGCCGCGATGCGCGCCCCCGGGGGCGTGCAGCGGCTCAATATCCTGAGGACGTCATATGACGCCCAGTCAGGATATTGAAACCACTTTGCCGCTGTCGTTCTGCTATATGGCGGGCGGCAAGTGGTTAATAACATGCAAAGATGTAAAAATACATGTCAATGATACAAAACATGTAAAAATGACCTCAGCTCCCGGGATTGACTACCCTTCTGGCCCTGGCTCCACACTCACCATACTTTATCGCATTTAATTATTTGTAAGTATTCAGGACTGGCATATTTGCATTTTCCTGTTGTATTTAGTGCTATATGAGATTCATTATATTTATTCTTTATAGATACTCTTGAGCAAACTCCATGCGGGCTTTTATGTTTCTTGCACTGAGGAGAGGCTTCCGTCGGGCCACTCTGCCATAAAGCCCCGACTGGTGGAGGGCTGCAGTGATGGTTGACTTTCTACAACTTTCTCCCATCTCCCGACTGCATCTCTGGAGCTCAGCCACAGGTGTCTTTGGGTTCTTCTTTACCTCTCTCACCAAGGCTCTTCTCCCCCGATAGTTCAGTTTGGCCGGACGGCCAGCTCTAGGAAGGGTTCTGGTCGTCCCAAACGTCTTCCATTTAAGGATTATGGAGGCCACTGTGCTCTTAGGAACCTTAAGTGCAGCAGACATTTTTTTGTAACCCTGGCCAGATCTGTGCCCTGCCACAATTCTGTCTCTGAGCTCTTCAGGCAGTACTTTGACCTCATGATTCTCATTTGCTCTGACATGCACTGTGAGCTGTAAGGTCTTATATAGACAGGTGTGTGGCTTTCCTAATCAAGTCCAATCAGTATAATCAAACAAAGCTGGACTCAAATGAAGGCGTAGAACCATCTCAGGGATGATCAGAAGAAACGGACAGCACCTGAGTTAAATATATGAGTGTCACAGCAAAGGGTCTGAATACTTAGGACCATGTGATTTTTTCAGTTTTTCTTTTTTAATAAATCTGCAAAAATGTCAACAATTCTGTGTTTTTCTGTCAATATGGGGTGCTGTGTGTACATTAATGAGGAAAAAAATGAACTTAAATGATTTTAGCAAATGGCTGCAATATAACAAAGAATGAAAAATGTAAGGGGGTCTGAATACTTTCCGTCCCCACTGTATGCATACATGAAACAATAGGAATGTAAATGTTTACCAGCAGATTTTACAACGCAGCTAGTAACAGCTGTACGGCAGTATTTGCATATGAAATAAGAACACTCCCACAACGCTCATGTTCTTCTCCAGAAAACTGTCATTACAAAATAAAATAACGGCGAGGATCTCTAGCGCCATCTAGCTGCCACCTTGAAATAATCATTTTCTCCTTTTCACTCCAGTCTGGGTGGAGCCTTTGTGTCTATAGAAGAGCTGTGTGCTGTGTGTGCTCTGGGCTGAATGCAGACAGCTCAATATCAAAGAACTCCGGGAATTCAAGAATTTCAAGAAAAACTGCTCACTAGATCCGATTTATGTTATTAAAATCGAAGGGTCCAAAGCTTCGTCCACCCACCCTGTAGATCCCAGCACTCTGCCAGGATAAGTAAAACACTAAGGTAAAATGCTAATGCTGCCACTTAGATAGATAAATAATAATAAACTACTGTATAAACTACTAAAGTAAATAGTGGCGCTGTAAATGAATAACTAAAATAACATCAAATAATATGAGAATCACGCAGGAAAAAAAATATAAACAAAAGTCCATTGACTGAATAAGTCCTTAAATGTGACGTTGATTAATCAATAAAGATTCATAATGAGTTGACAACAGATTGAATATTGTTCATCCACCACACCATGTTCAAATGGTGATTCCACTCCCCTCTGGGTGTCCACTCACCAAATGAAGTTGCCTTACTCTCCCATGCTCGGCAAATAAGCATCAACCCAAATAGGGTTAAATCATCCATCGATCTCCCATCCATGTAATTGATCCCATGAAAAGATCCACATATAAGAAAACAAAATGCTACAATACTGCAGTTGCATTTGATCAAAAATGTATTAAAAATAAGATTTCAAACATTAAACTCACACAGGTTAAATTAAAATTACACCTGTGATACATCCACTGCAGCAGCGTGAGACTGGCAAAGCTTGGTCATAACGAGCTCAGTGTGTAGTAGTATCTCACCCACACCGGAATCGTCACCGCCGGAACGTCACTTCCGGTATTGCATCTGATGTCACTAATGGTTGCCGTACAGCCACGTCCCGACGCATTTCGTTATCATGACTTACTCATGGGAGTTTAGTATTAGTTTAGTATTTATGTAATAATGAGTATCACCAACATGTGTAAATACATCAATTTATTTAGAAGGAAATAGGTCAAAATGTAAAAATAACTCATGAAAATAAAAAAATTGCCTTTTCTACGAACCTACACTAAGCCACAGGAGGGATAACTGTATTAAATCGATACAGACCGACCCCCCACATAACACACCAGTACAGACCGACCCCCCCACATAGCACACCAGTACAGACCGACCCCCACACAGCACACCAGTAAAGACTGACACCCCCACACAGCACACCAGTACAGACCGACCCCCGACACAGCACACCAGTACAGACTGACCCCCCCACAACACACCAGTACAGACTGACCCCCCACACAGCACACCAGTACAGACTGACCCCCCCACAACACACCAGTACAGACTGACCCCCCACACAGCACACCAGTACAGACCGACCCCCCCACAACACACCAGTACAGACTGACCGCCCACACAGCACACCAGTACAAACTGACCCCCCACACAGCACACCAGTACAGACTGACCCCCCACACAGCACACCAATACAGACTGACCCCCCACACAGCACACCAGTACAGACAGACCCCCCACACAGCACACCAGTACAGACTGACCCCACACACAGCACACCAGTACAGACTGACCCCCACACAGCACACCAGTACAGACTGACCCCCCACAACACACCAGTACAGACTGACCCCCCACACAGCACACCAGTACAGACTGACCCCCCACACAGCACACCAGTATAGACAGACCCCCCACACAGCACACCAGTACAGACTGACCCCCCACACAGCACACCAGTACAGACCGATCTCCACACAGAACACCAGTACAGACAGACCCCCACACAGCACACCAGTACACACTGACCCCTAACACAGCACATAAGTACAGACTAAACCCAGACCAGGGACGTGCGGTGAGGTCAGTGGCAGGTGAGGCACTGGCTAGTATCAAAGCCAGATACACACAGGTTACATACACTGTGATCGTTAGAGCGAGAGCAATAATTCTAGCAGTAGACCTCCTTTGTAACTTTAAACCTGTAAAAAATTTAACAGCGCCGCCTATGGAGATTTTTAAGTACTGAAGTTTGGCACCATTCCACAAGTGTGCGCAATTTTAAAGCATGACATGTTAGGTATCTATTTACTTGGCGTAACATCATCTTTTACATTATACAACAAAATCAGGCTAACTCTAGTGTTTTTTTACATTTTTTTATTCATGAAAGTTTCTTTCCAAAAAAAAACACGTTTGAAAAATTGCTGCGCAAATACCTACCACCATTTTATTGCCTAGGGTGTCTGCTAAAACACATATATAATCTGGCCAAGGCCGCTGGAGTGCCAGGCCTTGGCCAGATTTGTGGAAAGAGGCGGGTTTTCTCCGAAATTTAGTGCTCCTGGAATTGTTTCCAGTGGTGCTGGCTGTGGAGGTGTGGGGAGAGTCTTTCAGGGACCTGAAAGTGCATTTTCACTGTGACAATCTTGGGGTGGTACAGGTCATCAACCATGTCACAGCCTCATCGCCACCCATGGTTCGACTTCTTCAGCACCTTGTGTTACGTTGTCTACAGTTAAATGTTTTTCTTTATGCTGTTCACCTCCCGGGAGTTGAGAACGACTTAGCTAACGCATTGTCTCGCTTTCAGTGGGGCGGGTTCCGGGAGTTGGCTCCGGTAGCGGAGCAACGCGGGGTCTCTTGTCCCGCATGGCTGTGGAGGATTGCCTTGGGGTCATTTCCGGATGAATTAGAAGGTCAGTGAGTGACACAACATGGGCAGCCTATAATAAAGTATGGCAAGACTGGTTGTCTTTGCTGCAGCAGGCTGAGGTGGAGCAAGAGGGCCCAGAGGTGAGGTTGCTGGTCCTTTACTTTGTTTCACGGAACCTTAAGGAGGGGGTGTCAGTATGAGTCGTGGAGCAGAAATTGGCAGATTTAGCACTTTTCTTCAAATTGCAGGTCTGTGATTTCACAAAAGATTTTTGAGTCCGACAGGCTCTAAAGGGGTATCATAGGTCTCAGAAGCGCAGGGATTTCAGGTGCCCTGTTTTGTTTGATATTCTGCAAAATGTTTTAGCCCAGTTGGTTTCCCTGTGTTCCTCAGCCTACGAGGTCTCTTTGTTTAAAAAGGCCTTCTCTCTGGCTTTTTTTTGGGACTTTTTCGGATTGGCGAACTAGTCTTTCCAAGAGGGTCCATGGGGGTATGTTGGATCGGGAGGTTACCTGCTTTTGCAACCGTTCAAAACGGATCAGGTTGGCAGGGGCAGAAGGGTTCAAATTTTTGCTGTGCCGGCTTTGCCCTTGTTTCCAGTGGGTGCTGTCAGGGAGTTTTTCACAGTGTGCCCGGATTTGGCTGGGTTCTTTTTGTTACATGGAAACGGGTCCCCCTTGTCCAGATTTCAATTCATATCTGTTTTCCGTAAATGTTTAAGGGCATTGGGTTTGGAGGAGAAAGAATTCTCCTCGCACTCATTCCGAATTGGGGTGGCCACAGAAGCTGCCGGGTGTGGGTTGGATGACGAAGCGGTCAAGTGTATTGGTAGGTGGGAATCGAGGAGGTTCCAGCTATATGTTCGTCCTCATCTGTTGTCTGATTGGGGGGGTAGGTCATTTTGTGAGTGTTCTGTGTTGGTAAGCCTGTGTTTGTGCACTTGTTTGGTGTTATTTGTGGTGTTGTTTCTTCTCTTTCAGGTGGCGTGATGGGCCTTGTCTGGATACTGGGCCACTCATATGTGTTTTGGGGGGCCAGGCGAGCAGACGTTAGGCCCAAAGGTAGGCAACTAGGTATTTCTAGGCAAGAGGCTTGTGTTCGCTGGTTGGGGGTACCTGGCATGCTGTGGAGCAGGATGGTGCCTGAAGTGCATCGCTTTGCACGACTGGATAGACCGCTGGACGTTCTGGTGCTACACGCCGGCGGTAATGATTTAGGACTGAGGTTCGTGATGTCAAGTTTGATTTCCTGTGGCTCCGCATGGCCTTCCCGGATATGCTCGTTGTGTGGTCCGACATCATTGCTCGGACGACTTGGCATTTGGCTAGGTCGGTGAAGCAGCTCAATAAGTCCCGCAGGAAGGTCAATTGGGAGGTAGGCAGATTTGTAATTAGGAACAGAGGCCTGGTTATCCGGCATTTGAAACTGGAAACGGATACTTGGCGATACCTTCGGGGTGATGAGGTACACCTCAATGCTGTGGGAATTGATTTGTGGGCCCTGTTGTTGCAGGATGGTATTCAGAGAGCTTTGAGGGTGTGGAGGGGCACTCAAGGGTAAGGTCTTCCTCTTGTGCACTGTGGCAGAGGTTGGTCTTTGCTGGCAAATGAAGAAACCTCAGATAAGGAAGGGTTTGGGACCCATCAGTGGTATGGGTCCCTCTGGTATATTCCAGTTAACGGTGGTTTAGCTGGAATTGGTTAATGGCTGCACTGCGGTTAGTGGGTTGTCTCCGAGCAAGTATGTTGGCTGGAGGCTGCTACTACCAATTTTTTACTCCATTTATGGTGTGATCTCCAATGATGGGATTTAATGGTACGGGTGGGATGGAGTATGGGGTTGGTCTGGCAGTTATTGGCTAAGGATGGCACATCTGTTCTACAATGGTCAAGTAAGGCCCGGAGCAAAAAAAATAGCGAAGGGCAGGCATGACAAATGTGAACAGGGAAACAGGGCAAGTAAAATAATGAGAGAATTTACCTGATTGGGGGGGGGGGGTAGCCTGAGGGAGAGGAGGGGCTATGTGCATTTAAGGAGAGGTGGTCCTGCCCTGGCGTCCAGAGGATCTTGCGGCACAGGTAGCAACTTCCCACCCACCCTCCCTGTTGTTTATGTCAGTTCTCACAGCAGGAACTGGGGCTTTAGGATGTCGTGGCAGCTGGCTGAGGTTGGTCTTTGCTGGCGAATGAAGAAACCTTGGATAAGGAAGGGTTTGGGAGCCATCCGTGGTATGGGTCCCTCTGGTGTATTCCAGTTAACGGTGGTTTAGCTGGAATTGGCTAATGGGTGCACTGCGGTTAGTGGGTTGTCTCTGAAACCAGTATGTCGACTGGAGGCCTAGTATAGTAAAAGGTACCACAGTGCATTCTTGAACATTCAATAGTTTGGGGTTCCTGCAAAGACCAACACGATTAGTGACTGATGGGTTTTTGGTTTAACAAATGTTTTTTACAGTTTATGTTAATTTAAGTTTATTTGTTAAGAGGTTGCTACGAACAATTTTTTTCTCCTTTTATGGTGTGGTCTCCATGAGATTTAAAGGTGCGGGTGGGATGGAGTATGGGGTTGGTCTGGCAGTTATTGGCTAAGAATGGAACAGCTGTTCTACAATGGTCATGCCTTTTCCCGGGTACATTATTAAAGTGCAGTGCCCGGTACAGTGGGAGGAGCATTACATTAAGGAAACCCAAGCTGAGTATAGGTTCTGTAAGTTCTGTATGTAAGATTTAATAACGAGGTGTAAAGTCAGTGTGGTTTGGCAACATATAACGCACAATATCTCCAAAACCAAATCGGCACAAGCGTTTATTTTTGCGGCACAGACCAGCACAAACGCGGCACAAACGAATGGCGTGTTTGTTTTTAAAATTCAGCAACATGGGGTGCAAAGTGGGCGGGGTTTCAGCAACTATAACGCACAATATCTCAGAAACCGAACCGGCACAAACGCTCGTTTTTGCGGCACAAATCTGCACAAACACGGCACAAACGAATGGTATATTTTTATTCAGGTTTTACAAACATGGGGTGCCAACTTCACACAGCTGTCCAAGCGTGAGGGGAAGTCCTCCCCCCAGATGACCAGAGCAGGGAAGGAGGTTCCCCTCACACTGAACTACCACTGTCAGGGGTTACACTGGGTGTTGATTTTTAGGGGTGCTATAACCTGACATACTTTTGTTTGAATGTCAGGCGGCCACAACACGCCCTGTGAGTGTGAACTGTACCCCCTTAGTAATAATAATAATAATACATTTTATTTATAGTGCCCTTTTCATCAAAAGATCTCAAAAGATCTCAAAAAAGAAAAATAAGTAGTTTATACAATGAAATGAACATCTAAAAGGGACAAAAAGCCCACCATTGGGCAACTCTATATTCAGGAGTAGAGGGGAAGCCTATCGTAAACTTACTTTGTGAAGATCCCCACACATTGTTTCCTGGAATTCTTTGATACATACTCACTACGTCTTGTATTGTTATTACAATGTTGATGTTATAAAATGAAAGTGTATGCTGAGCCTGTGACCATAGATTTCCTCTAATGTAATTCATACAAGTCATTTTCATTGCTCTTATATCTGCAGCTTCCATTGACATTGTTTTGTTGTCCTTTTGTCGCATATTTTCCCACATGATCAGCAATGTGGATGGACACATCTCCAGCTGCCAGCTATTGTATTCTGACAGCTGTGAGCACCCCCCTGTGGTTAGTATGCAGAAGGGCAGCTACTCAACACTGGACAGAGATGACAGCTATGACTATTCTAATACAGTGATTGTCGGCTTCTACAGGAATAGTCAGGCATGAGATATGGAGACTTACATTGATCCAAAATAGGCTAACTATTTATTAAAATTTAGGGCCAGTTCACACCACATGCAGTCCAGTGTGTTTTTTTTTCTGCATCAAAAACGCATGGAAAGTAGGTGATATGGTTTTCAATGGCATAGTTTAGACCAGTGCTTGCAGTTCCAGAAAAAAAAGTAGAACATGCTGCATGTTTCCTGCACTGGACTGTACTGGAACGCTGTAAAACGCATAAAAAATGCACCAAAAATGCACTGGAACAAATATGTCCTTATTTAAGGTTAAGAAAAATGATGGGGTAAAAAACGCACTGGAATGCATCAAAAATGCTTCAAAAACACGCATTCAGAAAAGCATCTGGAACGCATTCGGACTGCATTTCTATGGTGTGAACTGGCCCTTAAAACTAAACTTTAACTTTAAGGCAGTCCTGAAGGCAAAATTTTATAACCACCCTCAGTTTTTTGGGGTTTTATTTTTGCCTGTGTCTCCCTTCACTTCCTGTCCCATAGTCCAAAACAGGAAGTCCCAGGTTGTCACCAGAACTAGTGTCCCCAATGGAATATTTCCCCTCTCTTCCTGTTCTGGTGACAACTCAAAATGTGGGATTTTCGTTTACTTTTACTCTCAATGATAACGGTAAACAGGACAAATAGAGAGGATGAATCTCCCTGAAGGGGACACAGACAGTAATAAAAACCTGACAGGGGTTCTAATCCCTCTTCCCTATGTCCAAAAAAAAAAAACGTTTTGCCTTTTGTTATCCTTAAGGCCCTTGCAAGAAAAATGCAAAAAAATGTTTCCCTTTAGGGCCAGTTCACACCATATAAACGCAGTCCGGATGCGTTTCAGATGCTTTAACTCATGCGCGTTTTTGATGTGTTCCGGTGCATTTCCCCCCCCCCTCTTTTTTCTTAACCTTAACCAGTTCCATATCGGGCTATTGTAAAATGACGCCGGCTGGAATACTCTGTCCCTCCGGGTGGATGTCATATGACGTCCGCCCGGTCTCCCTGCTCACCCGGGGGCGTGCAGCACGGCGATCGGTGATCAGTCGTGACCCTCAGGACACAGCCCTTCCCTGATCGGGGTAAAATAAAAATTGCTTGTATGGAAGATCGTCTAGCAGATCGTCTGGCAATGATCGTCTGGGATCGTGCGAGGAGCCTATGGGACGCAGTAGAACTGCCAGGACTACATACTCATGACTCCCACTTATATCTTGCGGAGGTATTGAGCCTTTGCTCTGAGTTGTACGGCGCCTGGAGCGTTTGGAGAATTCATACAGTTATCCAATTAAGCTTGCCAGACGATCTGCTAGACGATCTTCCATACAAGCAAAGGCCTTGGCTGGGCTATAGCCATCTGCCTGGGTTTGCTTGCCAGCTGGTAAGCGAGTTTTTTTTAAGGTGGTGGCACTTTTTGTTGATCAAGCTCATTTTGGTGTTCGTTTTTTGGATCGTAATTTGAACTGTCATTTCATCGCACAATTTTTACTTACAAACAATTGTTTGGATTTACCGTCAAGCAGCGCAGCTTCTCCTTTCTATATTTTGTTTTGTGTATATCTCACGTTAAGCTGCTGCTCATTGGGCTCTTTTTTACTTATCACTTTTGGACATAATTTATTTCATTATTTTTCACTAAGCGCGGTTTTTCTTTTTCTTTTTTTTTATTATTATTTTTTTTTATTAATAATGGCGTCGGTCTGCGATTTTTATCATGACTGCGACATTATGGCGGACACATCGGACACTTTTGACACTATTTTGGGACCATTGTCATTTATACAGCGATCAGTGCTATAAAAATGCACCGATTACTGTGTAAATGACACTGGCAGGGAAGGGGTTAAACACTAGGGGGCGATCAAGGGGTTACGTGTGTCCTAGGGAGTGATTCTAACTGTAGGGGGGGATAGGCTATCACTGACACAACAGCGATCACTGCTCCCGATGACAAGGGGTTAAACACTAGGGGGCGATCAAGGGGTTAAGTGTGTCCTAGAGAGTGATTCTAACTGTGGGGGGGGATGGGCTAATACTAACATGACAATGATCACTGCTCCCGATGACAGGGAGCAGTGATCTCTGTCATGTTTACAAAGGCATCTCCTCGTTCTTCCGCTCTGTGACACGATCGCGGGCACCCGGCGGACATCGAGTCCCCTGGGCACCGTCACGGAGCGCGCGCACACCCACAATGCCACATCTTAAAGGGGACGTACCTGTACGCCCATGCACCCAGCCGTGCCATTGTGCCAACGTATATCGTCGTGCGCTGGTCGGCATGTGGTTAAAGTGAATAACTCAACACCAAGTTCACTATATGGACCCCTGATATATTTGTACATGTTGATCATATCCCCCTTATTCCCCTCTTCTCAAGAGGGATCAAATTCAGTCCCTCTAATCTTTCCTCATAGCTGAGCTCCTCCATGCCTCTTATTAGTTTGGTTACATTTTTGATTTGCATTTTTGGTGCGTTTTTTGAGTCACATGTCCATTTTTCACAGGTGCAGGCAACCCAAAATGCACAAGAAATGCGCAAGAAACGCATATCAAACACAGCAAAAACGTGTTAAAAACACATATACATTTTTACCACAATTTTGCTAAAGAGCAGTGTGAAATGTCCCTTAATGAAACAGAGGGGAGATCCAATCAGAGGAGAGATCCAAACAATGAAAAGATACAATGTGATAGTAGTGGGAAGTGGAAAGGGAAAATAAACCAGCAGGGGGCGATGTGATGGAATTGAGAAAGGTGTGTTGGGATGACAAGTGACGGGCTGAAAGGAGGAGGACTGTACAGACTGCACAGTATCAGAGCTGGGAGATCTGAGCACTGCAGTGTCAGGACAGAGAGGGAAGAGATTGAGCTGAGGATTAGATGAGGATTGGAGGGGATCACAAAAGTGGGGGACAACTAAGCAGAGCCAGTAAAGAGCAAACTGAGCACAAAGCCAGAATCTCAGGCCGAATACTGGCAAAGTCCGAGGTCTGACCATCAAGAAACCCCCTTAGAAATGACGTGTGGCAATTACTGGAGTGGATGGGAAATGTCTGCAAAGAGGTTGCAGGCGATCAGCCTTGTCAAATTGCAACACAGGATAACAAAGAGGTTTTCATTTTAAAAAATATATTTGTTTATGATACACAGTGCTTAAAGTTTAACTAAAGGCAAAACCTTTTTTTTAAGTTTTGCATAGAGTGGAAATGTCAGGATGTTATTCACCCTCTCTATTTGTCCTGTTTACTGTTATCACCGAAAAGTTTAAGGAAATACACAATTTTAGGTTGTCACCAGAACAGGAATAGAGAGGAAATCTTCCAATGGGGACACTAGGTCTGGTGACAACCAGGGATTTGCTCATTCTGGAGGGATTTTCTTTCACTTCCTGTTTGGCTATGGGACAGGAAGTTAAGAGAAATCTCCTCAAAGGGACACAGATGGCAAAAAAAGAAAAAAAAACAGGAGTTATAACCCTCCCTTACTCTATCCAAAATAAGAAAAAAAGTTTTGCATTTAGTTTTACTTTAAGCTAACTAAATGTCATTCAGTATAGGATTATATGTACATTTTTTTAAAATGTAGTGTTTATGTAGGTTGAGAGTGTTGGGGGAACGGTTCAAGCCGAGCAAAAGTTCAACTCGAACAGTGCCTGTTCGTCAGTTTGGCGAACACCCGAATTTGTGGGGCGCTCAACGGGATGTTTGCCCACTGAGCGCCCCACAATGCACTGCACACTGTACAGTTCATGCTTAGCCCTGATTGGGCAAAGCTGGTTGTTAAGGAGCGAGGCCGGAAAACCGGCCACTGCATCCTTTTTACAACCAATGGGGAAGCCCGTTGACAGCTGAATATAAAAAAAACATTGTTGGCAATAGAAAAAAGTGGCAGGTCTGGTATGGATCTTTCGGGTCTGGTATGGATTTTAGGAGGAACCCCCACGCCAAATCTTTTTAATAAAGCAGCATGGGGCCCCCACAAAATCCATACCAGGCCCTTATCTGAGCATGCAGCCAGGCAGGCCAGGAAAGGGGGGGTCGAACAGGCACCCCCCTGAACCATACCAGGCCACATGCCCTCAAAATGGGGGGTGCTTTGGGGCAGAGGGGGCTCTGCACCACCACCCCAAAGCACCTTGCCCCCATGTTGATGGGGACAAGGGCCTCTTCCCCACAATCCTGAGCTGTGGTTGTTGGGGTCTGCAGGCAGGGGTCTTATTGTAATCTGGAAGCCCCCTTTAACAAGGGGGGCCCCAGATCCTGCCCCCCATGTGAATGAGTAGGGGTACATTGTACCCCTACTCATTCACCAAAAAAGTGTCAATAAAAAAAAAACCACAAACACAGTTTTTGACAATTCCTTTATTAAAATTAAAAAAAAGTGTCCCTCGATGGAGAACGGGTTGCCGGGATCTGGGGGCCCCCTTGTGAAAGGGGGCTTCCAGATTCCGATGAGCCCGGAAGAGCTATCTCAGACTCAACCATTAATAAATGACTGCGGGCTGCAGGCAGCCAATCAGAGGCTAAGTCTGTGAATAACAAGAAGCCTTTAATAATCTGTAACAGCAGAGCAGCCAGCCAATAACGCCTACGTAAATTACACAGGGGGGGTTAAAATTGAGTTGGCCCACCCTTTGCAGCTATAACAGCTTCAACTCTTCTGGGAAGGCCGTCCACAAGGTTTAGGAGTGTGTCTATGGGAATGTTTGACCATTCTTCCAGAAGCACATATGTGAGGTCAGGCACTGATGTTGGACGAGAAGGCCTGGCTCACAGTCTCCTCTCTAATTCATCCCAAAGGTGTTCTATCGGGTTGAGGTCAGGACTCTGTGCAGGCCAGTCAACTTTATCCACCCCAAACTCGCTCATCCATGTCTTTATGGACCTTGCTTTGTGCACTGGTCCAAATCATTTGGTAGAGGGGGGATTATGGTGTGGGGTTGTTTTTCAGGGGTTGGGCTTGGCTCCTTAGTTCCAGTGAAGGGAACTCTTAAGATGTCAGCATACCAAGACATTCTGGACAATTTCATGCTTTTAACTTTGTGGGAATAGTTTGGGGATGGCCCCTTCCTGTTCCAATATGACTGCACACCAGTGTACAAAGCAAGGTCCATAAAGACATGGATGAGCGACTTTGGGGTGGAGGAACTTGACTGGCCTGCACAGAGTCCTGACCTCAACCCGATAGAACACCTTTGGGATGAATTAGAGCAGAGACTGCGAGCCAGGCCTTCTCCTCCAACATCAATGCCTGACCTCACAAATGCTCTTTTGGAAGAATGGTCAAACATTCCCATAGACACACTCCTAAACCTTGTGGACGGCCTTCCCAGAATAGTTGAAGCTGTTATAGCTGCAAAGGGTGGGCCAACTCAATATTCAACCCTACGGACTAAGACTGGGATGCCATTAAAGTTCATGTGGGTGTAAAGGCAGGTGTCCCAATACTTTTGGCAACACAGTGTATCTCTTTGACTACTGTATTCATAGAGATATCTTGGATTCAAACAATAATAAAAGGCTGCGGGCAGCCAATCAGAGGCTAAGGTTGTGAGTGGAGGAATCCTTTGCATTACCGTGGCCACAGCACAGCAGCAGAGCAGGCATGACCGTCCCCGGGCCCCCATTCTTAGGTAAGGACCAGTGTATAATTTATACACTATAATATATAGTCTTCCCTTAGTACATTCATTAAAAAAGAATAAATATATAGTATATTTATTAAATTATTTACAAATACCACATACTGGATATTGTATATGTATGAATATTCCTCAAATGTACCATAAGGGGTTTAATACTGTTCTAGTGGAAGGGATTTAGGGAGAGCTAAAAGTCAACGGGTTAGGGGGCACAAATTACTTGCCTTGCCCCGGGTGCTGACAACCCACACTACAGTATGTGAGTGATGTACATGTTCTGTGTCATGCACCCTCTAGTGGACTCTGTAAGAATATATGATAGAGGTGAGTGATGTGTGTATTCTGTGTCTAGTACCCCCTAGTGGACTCTCTGTAGGAATATATTAAACGGGTGAGTGATGAACATTTTCTATGTCATACACCCTCTAATGTAGCCTTTCCCAACATTTTTTTCTTATAGCCTTTTTATTGATAGTTTCATCATAATACCGGAAAATGGACATAGACAACCGATATAAGTGTGTACATAATAAACATTACAGAGAATCAAACAGTGCCCTTGCCAACTGGACCGGCCAGGCCCAGTAGGGCACAGTTATAAAGGGCACTGTTTGATTCTCTGTAATGCAAGAAAGTAAGCTATTGATAGTAACAGAATACAGTTTACCAACCTTTTTTACCCCAAATCATTTTCAGGTCTCAGGGAACCCCTACTAAAAATTGATTAATCAGGGGTCAGTGGGAAAATGCTCCACTTACAGTGGAAGACAGAACACCCTTACATTAGTGGTCAGTGGGCAAAGTGCCCCCCTTACATTGGTGGTCAGTGGGAAGAGTGCCCCCCTTAAATTTGTGGTCAGTGGGAAGAGTGCCCTTCTTACATTGGTGGTCAGTGGGAAGAGTGCCCCCCTTACATTGGTGGTCAGTGGGAAGAGTGCCCCCCTTACATTGGTGGTCAGTGGGAAGAGTGCCCCCCTTACATTGGTGGTCAGTGGGAAGAGTGGCCCCCTTACATTGGTGGTCAGTGGGAAGAGTGCCCCCTTACATTGGTGGTCAGTGGGAAGAGTGCCCCCCTTACATTGGTGGTCAGTGGGAAGAGTGCCCCCCTTACATTGGTGGTCAGTGGGAAGAGTGGCCCCCTTACATTGGTGGTCAGTGGGAAGAGTGGCCCCCTTACATTGGTGGTCAGTGGGAAGAGTGCCCCCTTACATTGGTGGTCAGTGGGAAGAGTGCCCCCTTACATTGGTGGTCAGTGGGAACAGTGCCCCCTTTACATTGGTGGTCAGTGGGAAGAGTGCCCCCCTTACATTGGTGGTCAGTGGGAAGAGTGTCCCCCTTACATTGGTGGTCAGTGGAAAGAGTGCCCCCCTTACATTGGTGGTTGGTGGGAAGAGTGCCCCCCTTACATTGGTGGTCAGTGGGAAGAGTGCCCCCTTACATTGGTGGTCAGTGGGAAGAGTGCACCCCTTACATTGGTGGTCAGTGGGAAGAGTGTCCCCCTTACATTGGTGGTCAGTGGGAAGAGTGTCCCCCTTACATTGGTGGTCAGTGGGAAGAGTGCCCCCCTTACATTGGTGGTTGGTGGGAAGAGTGCCCCCCTTACATTGGTGGTCAGTGGGAAGAGTGCACCCCTTACATTGGTGGTCAGTGGGAAGAGTGCACCCCTACATTGGTGGTCAGTGGGAAGAGTGCCCCCCTTACATTGGTGGTCAGTGGGATGATGAAACATCAGTGTATAAACTGCACTGTATTATATTTGTGTGCACTGAGAATTAGTGCACAAAAAATGCAAATGTGTTTTATTTGAAATTGGTTATAATAAATGTGTCTAACACTAAAACTAAATCAAAATTTGCTGCCAAAAGTAACACTGCGAGTGATGCTCGTTTTCTGTGTCCTGCCCCCTCTAGTGGACTGTTGGTAAGAATACATGGCAGGTTCACCTAGGCTGGTGACAATAGTAGGGACTGAAAGGGAGAGCTCACACTGTCATGGCTGTGGTCAGGGAGACCTCTCCTCTGGAGTTGGGTGTAGATGTGAAGAGCTTCCCTACTTCACAGAAAAATGAAAATCCCTTTGTGGTCAGAGCTGCTGCTCTAAGGAGTTTGCAGCTGAAAGGGAACTTTAGATGAGGTTGTTGAAAGGGAACTGCAGGACCACCCAGAGCATCTTTGTGGGCAGCAGAGTAACACTCATTGTGATTAAGTGATTTATGTTAAAGGCATAGTCCACCCTTTGAAAAAAAAATGTAATAAAGCCACCAATGATAAAATAAAAACTGTGTATTTAAAGGGGTTGTAAACCATTGTTTATTTATATTTTAAATAACAAACATGTTATACTTACCTCCACTGTGCAGTTGGTTTTGCACAGAGTGGCCCCGATCCTCCTTTTCTGGGGTCCCCCAAGCGGGAGAGGAGCGAGGCTTCGGGCGGCCACATTGCTGGACTGTGGGACAGGTGAGTGTCTGTTTATTAAAAGTCAGCAGCTACACTTTCTGTAGCTGCTGACTTTTAATAAACTGAAAAACGAGTGGAACTCCGCTTTGAGCTTACCTAGTCTTTCCTTGATTCCAGCCTCTGTTAGCCACAAGGGTACATCCTGTGATGTGTTACTAACAATACTGTCGTGGTCGGCATACCCCTCCTTTTCCTGTGTACAAACTGAGGGGAAGAAAGCATTCAGTACAGTTGCCTTCTCTGCGTCATCTGTAACCATCCTCCCTTCGTCATCTTTTATGTGGCAATGTGCTCTGATTTCATTATTTTTACTGTTAATATATCTAAAGAATTCCTTGAGATGTTTTTACTCTTCTCTGCCATGTGTCTCTTGTAGTCTTTTTTAGCCGCCCTGATTTTGTTCTTACACTTCTTATTGCATTCTTTGTAGTGTTGGCATGCTGACAATGACCCCTCCTCTTTATATGTTTTTTTTTTCTCTCTAATAAGGATTTTCTCTAATAAGGACAGTTTAGCCACCCAGGCACCTTCGCTCTTCTATATTTATTGACCATTGGAATGCACTGCGTGATACCTTTGTTTAATATGTTCCTTCAGCATTCCCATTTTTCAGTGTTCAATGTTTCTAGGATTAGGTCCCAATTGATGTCTTGTAGTATTGGGTACAGTTCAGAAAAGTTGGCTCTTTTGAAATTTAGAGTTTTTGTGCTACCCTCATGCCTCCTTTTTCTCTGATTTACACTAAATGTGATCATCCTGTGATTGCTAGATCCCAAGTTGTCTCGTATTGCCACATACAATCTTCCGAAGCTGAAGAGGTTAAACCCCAGATGTCCCATTAAAGAGAACATGTCACCAAAAATGCATCACAAAGAGGACTTTTTGTCCCCTATGTGATGAAAAAAAGTTAAAGTGGATGTAAACCCAATGTCATCCTTTCTAAACTACTGCCATAGGGGTTATCTATAAGGATATACACGCCTCCTGCATGTATCTTTACCTGTCAAATGTCTCCTCTCTGTCTGTTATTAGACCCGAAAAACTGTAAATTCTGTGGGTGGGTCTGTTGTCTGGGTGGGTGGAGTCGTGATGTCAGTAGACTCCCCGCCCACCTCTACACTCCCCTTGTCAATATGCATTTTCTCCTGTGTATTTCTTACACTGAACTTCTGCTATGATCTCTAACATCCAGTGAAAAGACAGGAAAGTAACCACATGACTTCAGCATGCCAAATCATGCTGAGGTGTGGAACAGCAAATCCTTGCAGAGCTGCTGAAGAAAGGAGTGGGGGTGGGAACTAAAAAATACTGCATGTTTCTTAGGCTAGTGCACAAGATATGTAAATCACTTGTCACTCACAGCAAGGGGGAGAATTTGACAAAGTTTTTCTCTGTTTGTCAAGTTTTGTCTCACTGAACAATAAAAGAGGATTTTTTAGAGATGGATTAACTCTTTGTGGCAAGACTGGGCTCAAATGATAGGAAATCTCATACTCTACATTATGACATCATAATTGTGTCCCCCTAGTGGTTAACCCCTTCACTGCCTGTCACATTTACACAGTAATCAATGCAATTTTATAGCATTGATCGCTGTATAGATGTGAATGGTCCCAAAAATGTGTCAAAAGTGTCCGATGTGTCCGCCATAATGTCGCAGTCACGAAAAAAAATCGCGATCGCCACTATTACTAGTAAAAAAAATAAATAATTTTTTTTTTTTTTTAAATGCCATAAATCGATCCCGTATTTTGTAGACGCTATAACTTTTGCGCAAACCAATCAATATACGCTTATTGCAATTTTTTTTTACCAAACATATGTAGAAGAATACATATCGCCCGAAACTGAGGAAAAAATTAGTTTTTTTTAAAAAAATTGGGATATTTATTATAGCAAAAAGTAAAAAATATTGTGTTTTTTTTCAAAATTGTCGCTCTTCTTTTGTTTATAGCGCAAAAAATAAAAACCGCAGAGGTGATCAAATACCACCAAAAGAAAGCTCTATTTGTGGGGAAAAAAGGACGTCAATTTTTTTTGGGTACAGTGTCGCATGACCGCGCAATTGTCGTTTAAAGTGCGACAGCGCTGAAAACTAAAAATTGGCCTGGGAAGGAAGGGGGTGAAAATGCCCGGTATTGAACCGGTTAAGTAACAAAAAGAATTGAAAAAGTGCAAAAAATGAACGCTACACCCAGGCACATAAAATCCCACCCCCAAAATGATTTTAAACTTGATTGCACTACACATGCTTCATGTCGCCTTGCACACCGGAGTGAGAGCAATAATTCTAGGCCCATTATTCAGTTAACTCTGAACTGATGATCTGTAGGGGCTTTTAAAGCTTCACTTGCCTGTTTCACACGGACTTTGGCTTGTATAAGAGCAGTGTGAACAGCAAGCTTTAACAAAGCATTGCAGCACTTTCAACAAATTTTTTGTTGAAGCTTTTAAAGTACCGTTCCGCTCCAGTTTGTAAATGCTGAACACAGATCCTAACGGAGTCCTGATTGGATTATGAAGTGTAGAAATGGCGCTATTCCTCTCTTAGTTAAGTATGGTAAAAAGAAAGGTAAACCTGCCTGGCAGTCGGGGCGGACTGATAACTCATGGGGCCCCCGGGCAATAGGAGATTATGGGGCCCCCAGGCAATCAGAGATTATGGGGCCACACAGTATACACACACACAGTATACAATCACACAGTATACACATACATGTACACACAGTATACAGAGACAGATGTAAAAAAACACAGATTTATACATACTGTCCCTGGTTTTACTAAGGCTGGCAACCCTGATGGGGCCCCCTAGTGGCCCAGGGCCCTCGGGCAGTGCCCGAGTGGCTTAATGGTCAGTCCGCCCCTGCTGGCAGTTTATTACACCCTTGGCTTATCACCAGCACACAAAAAATTAAAAAACGAAGAAAACAAAGAAAAAATATATATGAATATTCCGAAAAGAAAAGTGAAGCTGTGGAGAACGAGTGTTATACCCTCTGGCTTCATTGAATCAGGCGAATAGGCAAACTTATGTGTGGTGGTTTTTACTCCCCCTAGAAGGTATAATGAAATTCAGATTACAAGACAGCTCTGGAATCGGAAAAATGATGCAAAAGTGTTGCACCCCCTGCCTGCTACAAATAATTAAAAAAAAATAGTGTACAAGTGAATAAATGATGTACACTTGGATATTCCTAGTGACATAGAAGATTGTGCAGTGAACTGATACAGAAAAAACAGCAGGGTGAATATGGTGTGTTACACCCTCTGGTGGGTGTCAAAGTGGTTTCTGTGTTTGTGTCAAAAACCAGAAAGGTATATTAACCCCTTCTCGCTGAGCGTACGCAGATGTGCGTATTTGGCTTTCGGGGCTTATACCAGGATAATGCCCGCAGCTGCAGGCATCATCCCGGTACTGTTTTTTAGAGCCGGCGATCGGCTATCCAGGTATAACAACCGATGCAGCTAAAAGCCGCTCGGCTGTTATACTGGAGGAGCGGGAGGGGACGTCCCCCCTCCCGCCGCTCTTACCGGGCCTCCCGTTCCATTGGGAGGCCCGATGACCAATCCGCTGCCTCCGGCAGCTAGGGACAGTCTGGTACAAAGCCGTGGGTGGCTTCGTTCCAGCCTCCTAATCGTAAATACGGAAGCGACGTCATGACGTCACTTCCCGTTTACTCGGCTGCCAATGGTGCCGGTTTTACAAAAATATACAGTATTCAGAATTGCTGAAAACGGCAATCTGAATACTTTGAAGTGCAAAGGAGACCCCCGATCCCTCCGTAAAGAGTACCTGTCACCACCTATTAGAGCCCTTTCACACTGGGGCGGGGGCGGCGTTGGCGTTTTACCGTCGGTATTCGGCCGCTATCGGGGCGGTTTTACCCCCCGCTAGCGGCCGAGAAAGGGTTAAATACCACCGCAAAGTGCCTCTGCAGAGGCGCTTTGCCGGCGGTATAGCCGCTCCGTCCCATTGATTTCAATGGGCAGGAGCGGTAAAGGAGTGGTATACACACCGCTCCTTCACCGCTCCGAAGATGCTGCTGGCAGGACTTTTTTTACCGTCCTGCCAGCGCATCGCTCCAGTGTGAAAGCCCTCGGGGCTTTCACACTGGAACGAAAGCAGCGGCACTTTCGAGTCGGTTTGCAGGCGCTATTATTAGCGCAATAGCGCCTGCAAACCGCCCCAGTGTGAAAGGACCCTTACTGTCACAAGGGATGTTTACATTCCTTGTGACAGCAATAAAAGTGATCAAATTTAAAAAAAAAAACACAATTTATTAATATAAAAATAAATAAAATAAATAAGAAAAAAAATTTTTTTTTAAAGCGCCCCCGTCCCCACGAGCTCGCACAGCAAAGAAAACGCATATGGAAGTCGCGCCCGCATATGTAAATGGTGTTCAAATCACACATGTGAGGTATCGCCGCGATCGTCAGAGCGAGAGCAATAATTCTAGCACTAGACCTCCTCTGTAACTCTAACCTGGTAACCGTAAAATAAATTTAAAGTGTCACCTATGGAGATTTTTAGGTACCGTAGTTTGTCGCCATTCCACAAGTGCGTGCAATTATAAAGCGTGACATGTTTGGTATCTATTTACTCGGCGTAACATCATCTTTCACATTATAGAAAAAAATTGGGCTAATTTTACTGTTTGTTTTTTTTAAAATTCATGAAAATGTCCCTTTTCCCAAAAAGTTGCGTTTAAAACACCGCTGCACAAATACCGTGTGATATAAAATATTACAACAATCGCCATTTTATTCTCTAGATTCTCTGCTAAAAAAAAAAATATATATATATATATATATATATATATATATATATATAATCTTTGGGGGCTCTAAGTAATTTTCTAGCAAAAATATGGATTTTAACTTGTAAACACCAAATGTCAAAAATGGGCTTAGTCATGAAAGGGTTAAAACAATCATGAAACAAAGTGAACTGGTGTGTTGCACCCTCTGGGAATGGAGAATATCAAGAATAAAAAATCTTAGTGCAAACAAAATAACGTGTGTTTGATCCTCTGTGTTAGAGTCCAAACCATAGACATGTGAGCAAAAATGTAAATAATGGATCCTTTATAATATACAAGTAAATATAAAATGAATATATAAACAGAGTCCAGCTGTTTTAGATGATATACAGTTTCATTGGTTAAAGTGACTTTGTGCTTTAAACGGTGTTCAGTGACTGTTCAAAATTAATTCTGATTTTTCTCTCAGGTGACAATGGTGCCAGGTGACCTAATCCGTGCTGGTAATATATTGCACTCACCAGATAGCATTACCCTCCAGGAGTCCTGGTTGCCACTTTAACCTCTTCAATACCAGGCACTTTCTCCCCTTTCTGCCCAGGCCAATTTTCAGCTTTCAGCGCTGTGGCTGTTTAAATGACAATTGCGGTCATGCTACACTGTACCCAAACAGAATTTTTAGCATTTTGTTCCCACAAAGAGAGCTTTCTTTTGGTGGTATATGATCACCTCTACGGTTTTTATTTTTTGCTAAACACATAAAAAAAGACTGAAAATTTTGAAAGAAAAAAAGTTTTTCTTTGTTTCGGTTATAAAATTTTGTAAATTAGGTACGTTTTCTCCTTCACTGATAAGGTGCCACTGATGAGCGCGGATGAGGTGGCACCAATATAGGGTACTAGGTTTTTCACCATTTTTTAGGCACACACAATTTTAAGACTTGACATTTTGGAAATCTGTTTACTCAACGTAACCTCATCTTTTATATTTTACCAAAAAATTGGGTAATTTATTTTAATTGTGTGCCCTAAAATTAACTTAAGTGTGTTTTTTTTTACTGAAATGTTGCATTTCATAAACCATTGTTTTAATATTGGGTGACATAAATTGGAATTATCACTATTTTATTTTCTAGGGTCTGCTTTCAGAAAATATACAATGTTTTGGGGGGTTTTAAATAATCTCAAAGCCTAAATTTTGTTTAATCGTGTACAAAACACCCCATCAAAACAGCTGACTGACTCTGGCAGGGAAAGGGTTAAAACCCTGACCTTCCATTAAAAGGTGTAGAGTCAGAAGTAAAGACAAATCCTCATGTATAAAATATCCTCCTGACATTACTCTTGTACAAACGCAAGCAGCAAATGATGCAATTGCTATATATATATTCGTTCTTGCTAACTGTGTAAATACAACTTGTTTTTTTTCAAGAACACGACCCACATGACCAGGCAGCTGAATATCATTCCTGTGATGTCATTATGTAATCGTTAATAAGTAACAGGAACTGTTCACCTTTATATATCGGAGTATAAAGGCGTCTCCTGGATTCTTGACTCATACCAGGCAGTTCTATGGAAAGTCCCTATGCTATGCAGAGGTTATGCCGGTATATTATAGAAGGACGCCTTTGATTCCTCCAAACCTGCCCAGTCTGGGGAACTATTCATCTTTTTTTCCCTGTGGGTTAACAGAGAATGTTTTGCTTTTATTATTCTGTTTTCTGATTGGCTGCTTTGCCACTCTTCGATGCTGTATACACAAGCCGTGGCTTGAATTATTACGGTTAAAGCCAAAAACACATGACTTGCAGTTTCCAACTGTCCCTAAGGTATACTATATTACCAAAAGTATTGGGACACCTGCCTTTAAATGCACATGCACACTGGCTTTCAGTCTCCGCTCTAATTCATCCCAAAGGTGTTCTATCGGGTTGTGGCCAGGAATCTGTGCAGGCCAGTCAAGTTCCTCCACCCCAAACTCGCTCATCCTTGTCTTTATGGTCCTTGCTTTGTGCACTGGTCCAAATCATTTGGTGGAGGGGGGATTATGGTGTGGGGTTGTTTTTCAGGGGTTGGGGCTTGGCCCCTTAGTTCCAGTGAAGGGAACTTTTAAGATGTCAGTATACCAAGACATTTTGGACAACTTCATGCTCCCAACTTTGTGGGAACAGTTTGGGGATGACCCCTTTCTGTTCCAATATGACTGCACACCAGTGCATAAAGCAAGGTCCATAAAGACATGGATGAGCGAGTTTGGGGTGGAGGAACTTGATTTTTGGACATAATTCAGAGTAAATTTAAGATTATACTGGTTGACAATCATTTTGGACAAAAAAGTTAGCAGTTCCAGTTGGGTACCACAACCAGATCAGGGCTGTTTTTAAGGCAGGGCAAAAAGGGGCAGCTGCCCTGGGCCCTGTCATTGACGTGGGGCCCAAAGCAGCTGCCTCATACTTGCCAACTATCCTGGTTTAAATTCCCTCATCCCTTGAGGTTTTAGTCCTGTGTTGTGTCCTGATATCTCAGTGTGAAGTGCTGTTACTAATGCTGCCCAGCTCTGCCCTATTGTTGTGTACAGATGACTCACCTGCAGACCCTGTGTTTACATGTAAATTACCGGCATTCATATGTAAATAGCAGCGGCTGGCGGCATTGATATGTATATCATGCCCCCCTGAGCTCATATCCACAGTAATCTCTAGCAACCAATCAACAAGCAGAAATCATGTGCTGTAACCTCTAGCAACTAATCAGTGAGCCGTAATGTGTGCTGTAACCTCTAGCAACCAGTCAGTGAGCGGTAATGATATACTGTAACCTCTGGCAACCAATCGCAATAGCCGCATGATATGATTCAGTAAACTGATTTTGAGTCTAGCTGCTATTTATTGTATGTCTCAGAGCAGGTGTAGAGCGAAACTGCATGGGGGGCCCCAAGAAAAGTTTTTCCCAGGGTCCAATCAATAATAAAGATGGCCCTGCACCAGATAAATAAAATGTCGTCAATAAAACGATGCCAGGTAATGATTTTGCCCAAGTCCTCCTGATCATCGAGACGCCCTGTAGTGGGAGCCTTGGTTACATGTCAGGATAAAATGCAATAGTTTCAGTACAAATTGGTTATATTTGTGGGCAGACTGCCCCCTCTCCGATAGCAATAGTTCAATCACATTGATCCCTTGGTTGTGTGGAATCGAGTTTAGCCACGCCCCTTCTGGAACATGCATGCCATCTAAAGTTAATCAATAGTGTTTCGGACATAAGGTGCGGAAGCCTATCAAGCGGTGAAACATGTTGGGATTGCTACACCATGACAAGCAACTGTAATGAATTCACTATGTGGAAATCAAACATGAATTATTTTCCTTTTTTTTTTTTACCTATATATTTTTTTCTTGTTTTGTTAACATAAAATATGAATAAATATGAATAAATTGATTGAATTTTAGTGTATGACTATGACTCAAGTTATTGGCACCTAAATAATCCCAGCTCTTATATAGAGCATTTCTAGTGTCTTGTTAAGCAGTAAATCATAAAAAGATCCGGATCCGCATATCAGAATGATAAAGTTTACAATGCAGCCAAAAAGTTCACAATGCAGCACAGAAATCTATATGAATGAAAGAAATCCAGTTGCACTTCAGGTGACTGATCCCTCCACCAATAGGTGAATTACTCGCTCACCTCATATAATGGACTCCTGAATTATCAGGAAGGTCATGTGCACTTG
Source organism: Lithobates septentrionalis (assembly GCA_037952835.1). Taxonomy (NCBI): domain Eukaryota; kingdom Metazoa; phylum Chordata; class Amphibia; order Anura; family Ranidae; genus Lithobates; species Lithobates septentrionalis. The sequence continues at coordinate 2,250,006 of JBBDGP010001523.1, forward strand.
TCCCGCCTTGGGGTATGTATAGGAGGCAGCGAGAGGTCTTGATGCTCAGACAAAACACAATCATGTGGAAAAAACAAATGAAACTAAATTCTCTCTGCTGGCTCTAAAATATTATGGCCTTATAGAAGATATAAACACTCACAAACAATCCTCCTGTAAAATAGCATGTAGCTGTAAACAGAATGCCGGTCTTGTATCGGCAGATAGCAGCGGGTGACGTCATCCGTTGTAGGAGCTTATGCAAAAATCTTAATATGAAAGCTGAACTCTGGCAATTACACAAAAGACACCCTTGCAGTGTAGCCTCCCCTACACTACAAGGGTTAAAGGATCGTTAAAGCCTTAATAAACCCAAAGGCAAACATTTATCATATTGCTGCTTACCAATTCTTAGATGTGATGGCTGCATTCATTTTCTTTTTTAGGCCTTCTTTCTTTTTTTTCATCTAGTGATTCAGCCAGTAAGTCTGTTGTTTTTCAAAAGGAAAAGCTCTCCAGCAGAATGTAGCAGTTACAGAGAGGAGACAAACCATTTAACACTAGCAGAGTGTTTACAATGATCAGCTTTTATTTATTTAAAACATTTATCCCAAAAGGAGAAAAATAATCATTCCTATAACTGCTTATAAACTGTGAGCTGGAGTTTGGCTTCAATTTGTTAGTGTATTTAAATCTGCTAGTCCATCTAACACTCCCCTCCCCACCAGAGTGACAATGCTTCTGATTGCTATGCCACCTGTTCTCCTTCATACAGAATGGGGGTACTCCAATACAGGAGGTGTGTTACTGGCCAGATCATCAGGTAAAAACAGAGGGGAAAAAGACAAAAAAAAAAAGAAAACGAATGCAGCCACCACATCTGATGATTGATAAGCTGCAATATATGACACTTTTGGTTTTGGGTTTAATACCACTTTAAGTCTAGTGGTAGAGGAAGAAGGTGTAATTCAGACTTTATTTCTCACTCTGGCAGACTTTGGATGTTTTTCTCTACTCTCTGATGCTCTGGGTAGAGAGGACTATTGGTTCTGGACTATTGATTCTGCATTGTACTCTTTGGGAATGGGAGACCAGTGTCTCAGGTGGAGGGAGCCTGCTGGAGCTAGGTGTAGCACCTACAGTAAGATGCTAGGTAAATTCAGTTTTTGGCTCCTTCTGTAATCAAGGGAGAAGTGATTGTTTGGCCTGGTCTGTTCAGGGTTTCACAGGCTGGGTGTTTGATTGCTTCCCCCTGCCTCTGGAAGAAGCTTCCAGAGCTTAGGGTAAGAGATTCAAAATAACCAGCCTGAATATTTATCAGGTTCCAGACAATCCCTGGAGAGGAGTGTCCAGAAGGGGGATGATATGGTGTTAAATAGTCTGAAGCACGGGAGAGCTAGGTTTCTTTTTCCCAGTAGGGTTCCAGATCTGAAGTGGATGCTGCCTTCGGTCAGCCAATGCACTAAACAGTTATTCAAGAGGCCTCAGCGTTGTCAGGGCTGAGGGCCTGGATAGACTTTGCTAGAAGCTGATTGCAGAACCTCACCACTAGAGATCTGGTTTGGAGAGGGACCATCTTACTTACTGGACCATGTCCAGAAGGAGCTGAAAAGTGGCAGCTGTCCTGGGGACTCATGACTAAAGACCCTAAACTTATCTCTGTGACTGTGCAGTGTTCTGGAGATGACACTGGGTACCAGAAGTTGTGCATCAGCACAAGGTAACCAGATGCCAAAGAGACTTGCCTCATGGTCCTCAGCTGTGAAGTATTAGACTGTCCAACACCCTCAATTATTCAAGAAGAAGATTGTTCTTTAACTGCTTGCCGACCGGCTCACGCCGATATACGTCGGCAGAAGGGCACGTACAGGCATATTAACATACCTGTACGTTGCCCTTTAAGAAGCGGTTTGCCGGCACATGTCCGAGCTCCGTGAGTGTGATTGCGGGTCCCACGGACTCTCTGTCCGCAGAGACACCTGCCATTGTCTCACGGAGAGAATGAACGGGGAAATGCTGATGTAAACAAGCATTTCCCCATTCTGCCTAGTGACACTGACACTAATCACAGCTCCCTGTAATTGGGAGCGGTGATCAGTGTCGTGTCACACATAGCCACGCCCCCCCACAGTTAGAATCACTCCCTAGGACACACTTAACCCCTTCACCGCCCCCTAGTGGTTAACCCCTTCACTGCCGGTCACATTTACACAGTAATCAATGCATTTTTAATCGCACTGATCGCTGTATAAATGTGAATGGTCCCAAAATAGTGGCAAGAGTGTCCGATGTGTCCGTCATAACGTCGCAGTCATGATCAAAATTGCTGATGGCCGCCATTACTAGTAAAAATAAATTATTAATAAAAATGCCATAAAACTATCCCCTATTTTGTAGGCGCTATGACTTTTGCGCAAACCAATCAATAAACGCTTATTGCGATTTTTTTTTTTTACCAAAAATATGTAGAAGAATACGTTTCGGCATAAACTGAGGAAGAAAAAGAATTTATTATATATTTTTTAGGGATATTTATTATAGCAAAAAGTAAAAAATAATGAGTTTTTTTCAAAATTGTCGCTATTTTTTTGTTTATAGCGCAAAAAATAAAAAACGCAGAGGTGATCAAATACCACCAAAAGAAAGCTCCATTTGTGGTAAAAAAAAGGACATCAATTTTGTTTGGGTGCAACGTCGCACGACCGCTCAATTGTCAGGTAAAGCGACGCAGTGTTGAATCGCAAAAAGTGCTCTGGTCTTTTGCCAGCCAAATGGTCCGGGGCTTAAGTGGTTAATCACTAAGTGGTGAGCATTTTAGAGTATCCCATCCCCTAATCCCCTCTCCTGTTAAAGTTCTTCAAGCAATAAATTACAAAGAACTCCTAGACTGATTCATTGGAGCCGGAGCATATGGACTGGTGCTTGGGTGACTGGCAGCCTCTGTACTGTGAGGGAAGCCCCAGCTGTTGCTAAGGGCCTCTACAGACAATCTGCACTCCATAGGTTGTCTTTTCTTCACGTCCTTTCCTGTAGACACAACTGGAAGTGAGAGGAAGCCTTTGCAAAGTGAGGAGAATCCACTCTTATGCCGCGTACACACGGTTGGACTTTTCGACCAGACTTGTCCGACGGACCAAATCCGGCGGACAATCTGATCATGTGTGGGCTTTACCGGACCTTCAGCGGACTTTTCCAGCTGCAAATCTGACAGACTTTAGATTTGGAACATGCTTCAAATCTTTACGTCGTAACTCCGCCGGACCCAGAAATAGGCTCGTCTGTATGCTAGTCCGAAGGACAAAAACCGACGCTAGCGCAGCTATTGGCTACTGGCTTTCAACTTCCTTATTTTAGTCCGGTGTACGTCATCACGTACAAATCCGTCGGACTTTGCTGTGATCGTGTGTAGGCAAGTCAGTTCGTTAAAAAGTCCGTCGGAAGTCCAACAAAAGTCCGTCTAAAGTCTGCTGGAAAGTCCGTCGGACCAGTCCGGTCGAAAAGTCCACCCATGTGTACGCGCCCTTAGGCTCGATTCACATCTATGCATGTTGCTTTTGAGTGTTTCTGCAGTGCTTTTTGCGGTGCTTGCCGCGTTTTAGAACATGCGTTTTTGCTGCGTTTTTCATTTTTTTTACAGTGTTTTTTTATACTGTATACAGTGTAAAAAAAAAGAAAGGAAAAAAACGCAAAACGCGGCAAAAACGCGGTACTTGCATTTTGGATGCGAGTCCATTGAATTCTATCACATGCAAAACGCTGCATTTTGCATGAAAAAAAGTCCCTGACCCTTTCCAAAAACGCAGAGGCACAAAAAGGCATTGATGTGAACATGTTCCATAGAAACCCATGTTAAAAAATTCCCATGCATTTCTGCAAAATGCATCAAAAAACTCATTAGTGTGAATGGAGCCTAATGCCGCATACACACGATCGGACTTTCCGGCATACTTGGTCCGGCATACGGGATTTCGTCGGACAATTTGATCGTGTGTGGGCTCCAGCGGACTTTGTTTTCTCAAAAGTTTGACGGACCTAGAAATGAAACATGTTTCAAATCTGTCCGACGGACTCGAGTCCGGTCGAAAAGTCCGCTCGTCTGTATGCTAGTCCGACGGTCAAAAACCGAGGCTAGGGCAGCTATTGGCTACTGGCTATGAACTTCCTTGTTTTAGTCCGGTTGTACGTCATCACGTATGAATCCGTCGGACTTTGGTTGATCGTGTGTAGGCAAGTCCGTTCATTCGGAAAGTCCGTTGGGCAAAGTATGCCGTAAAGTCCGCTCGTGTGTACGGGGCATTAGACAATGGCCATCAGAACAAGACCCCAGTTTAAATTTTCCTTTACTTTTTGTCACCAGAACAAATAGAATCTCCTCAAAAAGGATACAGCCAGCAATAAAAACCTGACAGGGGATCTAACCCCACCCTACTCTATCCAAAAACAAAGAAAAACTTGTTGGCTTTAGAAACACTTACTGTAAAGCATAAATGTAGGTATAAAACTGCTTTAAGGAGCAGACAGATGTCTACATTGCAAGCATGCTAAGTAACTATCTAAAAAAAATGATTAAAATCCTCAGATATGAATCATTCTGGTCACATAAGCAGAAGAACATTGCACTGGCCATTAAAGGATTAAAGTGCAAATGTATGTTGAGATGTGTTTATTTATTTTTTTAATAGCTTTTGTTACAATAAGTATATGGCTTAATGGTTTTGGGACAATCAAGTGCTTAGATAACCAAGAAGATCAGCCCATTATCCCCGGGACTTTTTCTACATTATACAGAATTTGGAGGACAGGCTTTGTTTTGAAAAACAAATATTGAAAGTTCAGGGACTTCCCATCGCTTTCCACTACTTTCGGTTTGAGTAAATCTGTGCGATGTATCCTCTATACAGCCACTGGGATCGCTGCACACTGCAGTTCAGCTGTGATCTGTAACTCTTTGTAGCTCAGCCCAGGAGTTTAACATTGCCACTGACATTATTAGTGTTTCTACAGCTACCTTGTACGGGCAGATGGTGGCGCTATTTTCTGTAGGTCTGCAATTGTGAAAAGGGGATTTCCACTTTTACAAGAAAACAGGGCGGCCCCTTCTGTTAACGACTTGTTTTGGAAAACCCCATTCTGGCAGTTCTTATGATCTGCATATCCCGGTATGAGGGACTCTTGTTACACCTAATTGTCTCATCCCTGCTGAGTGGCACTGTATATTCAAGTATGACATCTTCAGTAATTGGAAGTATAACCAGGCAGCCTATGGCAGCCTTTCTCACCCTTGAAATAATTTTCAGGTCTCCAGGTACCCCCACTAACAATTTATAGTATCATCAGCAAATTATTGTTATAATACCAAAAACAAAAATAAAGAATATGGTGTACCTCCAGAAGGTTTAAAATAAAGCAGATTTTTGTAATACTCCTCTGCCATATATAAGAGAAAGGTATTTTAAGTAAAAATCATAAATAATAAAATTGAGGAAATAATAATAGCTAGAAAAAAAGACAGATCAGTTGTTTTGTATCAGTCACACACCTTAAAGCAGGGTTTCTCAACCGGGGTTCCATGGAACCCTAGGGTTCCTCCAGAGTTTACCAGGGGTTCCTTGAGCAATGAGCAGGAGGTAATTCTTACCAATGACCACAAGTGTAAGGAGCATTCTTTCCACTGACCATCACACTAATGTATCATGAGTTGTAGATATAGTCATTATTAGCAGGGGTTCCCTGAGACTGGAAAGTTATTTCAAGGGTTCCCCGTGCTAAAAAGGTTGAGAAAGGCTGCCATAAAGGCTTATTCACAGTTCATGCAAGGTGTTGAAGTGAATTGGTGGATGTTGTCACCATGCAATAGGAAAACAAGGATCTTTACCAGTACACCTTGGCATAGTAATAATCTTATCTTCCATTTGCATATACTAGTGTAGCACCCAGGAGTTTAGGCAGGGAGGTGCCTCACAAATGTACTTGTCAGGAGTAGTTATCCCGGTTGATTGTTAGAGATCTATTGATTTCTCCCTAAGTTTGACCTTGTTGCACTTTTCTCTTCTACCACTAGGTGGATGGCTACTTGGTGGTATTAGATATGAGAAGGGCAACCCAAGGTCAGGTTATGGGTATATGGGGTATCTCAGCCAATGGGCAGGGGTTTTCTTGAATCCCTGTGGTTTGCTGGGAGAGCCTATATATTCGTGTGAGGTCAGGTGATCTATGTTCTGTGCCACCTGGACGGCTGTCTGGGTGGACATGTGTCATGTGCCCTGGGCTGCTAATCCGGATATTGGGCCTATCCTGGGGATATCTGGCTGCTAGGCTGTCTGAGGGCCTATCCAGAAGCAAGAGAGCAGCGCAGGGTTGGGATTGCGGCTTGTAGTCCAACCAAAAGTGATGGTTCTGCAGGCTGGAGAATCTGTCAGTGGTCGGAGGTAGAAGGGACCAAGCACCCTATTACCAGGGACCACAGTGAGTAACTGAAGCAAGTATCGGAGCAGTATTCTCACCGAACAGGCACGGTGGAGAATCGGGAAATTTCAGGCAGTGATCAAGTCAGGGACCCAACCAGCGGAGGTGACGCTTGCAGTGCAGCCTTGTGTGTCAAGCTAAGTAGACATGTGCACACTGAAATATTTCGTTTCGGAATTTCGTTTTCGTCCGAAAAATAAATTTATTTAGTTACTCCCGAAATTAATTTTTATCTATTTTGTTTTTCGTTTAAAATTGCATTCGTCCGAAAATCCAAATTAATTAAGGTCGAATCTGTCATTGAAGGCTTATGGTGTCTGTCGAATGTTCTAAGAAGATTCGACGGAGCAGCTAAACTGTACGTGTACATTTCCGGTCGAATTTTCCGCCTACAAGCTAGCTGTAGTAGAATTCTAATGTTGTATGACTACCGGTAGTAATAATTATATTTATTAATTATTTTACTAGTCAACCAACATTAGAATTTTTCTATAGCCTATGGGCGGATGCATTTGACCAGAAATGTACGATTGCAGCGTCGTACAGTTTAGCTGCTCCGTCGAATCTTCTTAGAACTTTCGACAGACACCAAAAGCCAAAGATTCAACGTTTGTATGTTTTTCGTTGCTTTGTTGAATCTTCGCCGTTCATGTTGAATGGTTTACTCTACCCCAACAGTCAGCCAACTTTCACATTCGTTTCTCAATCTCCAAGTGCAATGGCGGGCGCGGCATCCAACGTTGTGTCAGATAATGATATGGCATTATAATATAGAATCTATAATAATAAATCCCCCCCCACAACACGGGCAGCCTCTGAGGCTATCACAACACTAGTATCACTATCAAGTTCACAACACTAACACAATAGCAGCAGATTATTATGAAAAAGTTAAGTTGAACTGTAGCTTGCTTCACTATTGTTCTGCTGCTGTGCTTATGCTTAATTGCTAAATAATTCAGGTTCTCTGACAAACGGAGCAGCTAAGAGTGACTGTCTTCTGAAATGATTCAGTGTGTGTCTCTCTCTGCTAGCAATCGTAAGTGAAAGTAAGTTGGCTGTACGTGTGTACTTAGTTCTAGCTATTTTACTGCTCCTCCTCTTTGGTTACAATCGGCCAATAACATTCATCATCATCATTATTTTTATTTTATTTTTATGCCCCTGGACGACGTAACTCTATTACGAAACATCACGTAAAATTGCTGGTGGTTGGTCAGCAAGTGGTTTAAGATATCGTGGGGGTTCGCGCCTGCAAAGTGCAAGCTTTGGAATCTTAACTGCTTCTGGACCGCCCCATGCAGATATACTGTGGCAGGGCGGCCCTCCTGTGCGTGATTTCATGCATGGGGTCTGGGTGGCAGAACGGCGGCATGCGCATGCACGAGGGAAAGATGAAGATCTTGTGTTTATGCTAAGCAGAAACATGGATCTCTGTCTTCCCCCAGTCAAAGCACCCCCCCCCCCCACAGTTAGAACGCATCCCCTAGGGCCACATTTAACCCTTTGATCACCCCTGATGTTAACCCCTTCCCTGCCAGTGTCATTAATGCAGTGCAATTTTTTTAGCACTGATCACTGTATTAATGTCACTGGTCCCCAAAAAAGTGTCAGTTAGGTGTCCAATTTGTCCATCGCAATGTTGCAGTCCCGCTAAAAATCGCTGATCGCTCCATTACTAGTAAAAATAAAAATTCCATAAATATATCCCCTAGTTTGTAGACGCTATAGCTTTTGTGCAAATCAAACAATATACGCTTATTGGGATTTTTTAAACAAAAATATGTAGCAGAATACATATTGGTCTAAATTGATGAAGAATTTAGATTTTTTTAATAATTTGTTTATTGGGTATGGTTTATAGCATAAAGTAAAAAATATTGTTTTTTTATTATTGTTTGAAAAAATTTTATCATTATTGGTAGAGAAGGGAAGGAGGAAGAGCGGAACTTCTGCTTTTCAGTGAAGTTCCGCTTTAAGGAGCTTGAGAAAGCTTGAGGGGCTGGAGAAAGTATTGATGGACAAGTGTGGTGACATTACAGCACTTGTGTTCCGTTGAAAGCTACGGGTCTCTCTGCTATTGTGACGAATGGGACTTGTAGGCTTATCATTTACAGATTCCTGTGAATGAATGATGCAACTGTGCAGGTGTAGCCATGCACAGCTGTGCCAAATTAATAAATGACAGTAGCCTATGGGGAGAAGAACCCCCAGATTCTGTAAAGGAGGATAATTTATAGGTACAGTATGGGGTGGGGGGTGGGGGGGCTGTGGACTATGACCGTGTTTCATTTTGCACCCTAAATATGGGTTTAATACAAAATATATTCAGAGAGATGAACTTAAATTGGCCATATATTAATCAAAATTTGGCTGGTTCAGCAGGGCCCAAATGGATATCGACCCATCTATGATCATTCCACTTGTGTGAAGTCAATCTAGCGAATTGGCTTGTTGGAAATTTTTTGTTCATTTCAGGGTCGATCCTAGGGTCACAGACGCCTGGGTGCAGAAATATGGAGATGGTCAGAGACTGCAGACATACTACAGGAGACAGTCAGACTGCAGACATGATACAAGGGATGGTCAGACACTGCAGACATGATACAAGGGATGGTCAGACACTGCAGACATGATACAAGAGATGGTCAGACTGCAGACATGATACAAGAGATGGTCAGACTGTAGACATGATACAAGAGACGGTCAGAGACTGCAATCATGGTACAGGAGATGGTCAGAGACTGCAGACATAATACAGGAGATGGTCAGAGACTGCAGACATAGTACAGGAGATGGTCAGAGACTGCAGACATAGTACAGGAGATGGTCAGACACTGCAGACATGATACAAGAGATGGTCAGAGACTGTAGTTATGATACAAGAGATGGTCAGAGACTGCAATCATAGTACAGGAGATGGTCAGAGACTGCAGACATAGTACAGGTGACAGTCAGAGACTGCAGACATAGTACAGGAGACAGTCAGAGACTGCAGACATACTAGAGGAGACGGTCAGAGACTGCAGACATACTAGAGGAGATGGTCAGAGACTGCAGACATACTAGAGGAGATGGTCAGAGACTGCAGACATACTAGAGGAGATGGTCAGAGACTGCAGACATACTAGAGGAGACAGTCAGAGACTGCAGACATACTAGAGGAGATGGTCAGAGACTGCAGACATAGTACAGGAGACAGTCAGAGACTGCAGACATACTAGAGGAGATGGTCAGAGACTGCAGACATAGTACAGGAGACAGTCAGAGACTGCAGACATACTACAGGAGACAGTCGACGGGGCTACTCACTCCAGAGATGCGGAGCCTCTATGGGGGCCACATTTTCACCGTCCTTTGCCAATTTATACATGGGATGGTTGGAAAGGCTCCGCATCTTTGGGGCTGGTGGCCCCCTTAGGGCTGATACCATTTTTTATTGCAGATACATAGACGATCTCTTGTTTATCGTCTCTGATCCACATTTTGACTTGGATAAATGGATGGCATAGCTAAATGATAATTTGCTTAATCTAAGATTTACTGGAAAAGTTGATACTAAAACCATTGAGTTCCTTGATGTTAGGCTGGCAGGTGAGGACGGTAAGGTGGTCTCCAATCTGTACAGAAAGCCGAGTGCGGGTAACATGCTCCTGCGGGCAGACTCGGGCCATCCAAGTCATGCAGGTAACAGTATTCCGGTTGGTCAGTTTCTCAGACTTAAGAGGTTGTGTAGTAAACAAACGGATTTTGACTGTGAATCTGCACTTATGGCAGCGAGGTTTGAAAAAAGAGGATACTCTAAGGCTACTTTCACACTGAGGCGTGCGGGCGCTGCGGTACAGCGGCGCTAAATATAGCGCCGCTTTACCGTCGTTTTAGTGGCGCTAGCGGGGCGGTTTTAACCCCCTGCTAGTGGCCAAAAAAGGGTTAAAACCGCCCGCAAAGCGCCGCTTTACAGGCGGGTTTGGAGCGCTTCCCCATTGTTTTCAATGGGAAGGGGCGCTTTAGGAGCTGTAAATACACCCCTCCTACAGCACTTCAAAGATGCGGCTTGCAGGACTTTTTAGACCTCCCTGCAAGCGCACTGCTCCAGTGTGAAAGCCCTCGGGGCTTTCACATTGGATTGCATTGAGCGGCTCTTTCAGGGCGCTTTGCAGGCACTATTTTTAGCACTTTAGCGCCTGCAAAGCGCCTCAGTGTGAAAGGAGCCTTAATCAGTCATCAATAGAGGTCTTATGATAGCTGATCGAACATCTAGGTGTAGACTTCTTATAGATAAATCTTCTAATAAGCACACACCAAGTCACCCCAGTAGTTCCAATCCCATTCACACTTTTTCCACCCCCTATAGTGAGGAATTCAATAAAGTTAAAAAGATTATCATAAAATATCTTCCAGTTTTAAACCATGATCCTATATACTGTATTCTCTGATCCTTCAAAGAGGTTTCCAGGAGGCCCCCATCTTTGGGCAGCCTCCTGTCACCCAGTCTTTTTTCCAGTGTCAACATGTCCAGAAATTGGTTATCAATCCAAAGCACCTTTGGATGCTGGAGCTGTGGTTGTTCCTATTGTCCCTTCATCCATAAAGGTGACACTATGACGTCAGTCTCTACAGGAAACACTCACAAGATACGTTCTTTTATTAACTGCAATACACGTTACATTGTATATGTTATCACATGCACTATATGCCGCATGCAATATGTTGGCAGAACCACACGTAGATTAGAAGATCGTCTTTATGACCATCTTTATGACATCGAAAAAAATCATGCCACTAATGTAGCGCGACATTGGAATACAAATCATCATAAAGACACAACAAGCCTTACTATTCAGGGGATTGAAAAGATTAAAAAAACACCTAGAGGAGGAGATAAATGTAATATTCTATGCAAACGGGAGGTCACATGGATTTTTAATTTGAATACTAAGCAGCCCCTAGGATTACATTTCGAATGGGATGTGTCACATTTTTACCAACAAGTTTAATATTCTTTGCTATTTATTTTGGTTCATTTTCCTTAAATGGGCTACAGGAATTTTTTCTTACCCATTATTAATACTAGTATATAACACGCAAATTCTTATTTCACTATTCCATTATCATTCTTAAATAGTGCAGCAACTCACCTCAGTGGTTGTACAATCTAAACACATTTGATGTTACATTAACATATGTGTGCACTGCTGTTAGAACTAATTTAACATTGAGATTTCACCATTCTGTGTCCAAGTTCTCTACCTTAAATGTAATCCTACTTTATGTATAATCAAGCAGTAGGCAGGGGCGGACTGACCACTGAGCCACTCGGGCACTGCCCGAGGGCCCTGGGCCACTAGGGGGCCCCATCAGGGTTGCCAGCCTCAGTAAAACCAGGGACAGTATGGGCCAGGGACAGCCAATAGACAGTATGGACCAGAGACAGCCAATAGAAATATGTCTGTGTATACTGTGTGTACATGTCTGTGTATACTGTGTGTGTGTATACTGTGTGGCCCCATAATCTCTGATTGCCTGGGGGCCCCATAATGTCCTATTGCCCGGGGGCCCCATGAGTTGTCAGTCCGCCCCTGGCAGTAGGATCGGATTTTCGTAATTATAAATAATTTTTTATGGTAGTATCTTTTATTCTTCGTGACACATGGAATATGGTACCTTCATACGGTATACTTGTATTTTTCCCCATGTAAGTAATTTTGAAGATTTCAACAGTTTGAGAGCGTTTTTTGAATTTTATGACATTCTTTATGCTTATTTGTCGATATCCACAGTGATAAATGTCCATCATTACCATCTGCACCTTACGAAATACAGTAATGCCCCGTACACACGGTCGGACTTTGTTCGGACATTCCGACAACAAAATCCTAGGATTTTTTCCGACGGATGTTGGCTCAAACTTGTCTTGCATACACACGGTCACACAAAGTTGTCAGAAAATCCGATCATTCTGAACGCGGTGACGTAAAACATGTACGTCGGGACTATAAACGGGGCAGTGGCCAATAGCTTTCATCTCTTTATTTATTCTGTGCATGCGTGGCACTTTGTCCGTCGGATTTGTGTACACACGATCGGAATTTCCGACAACGGATTTTGTTGTCGGAAAATGTTATATCCTGTTCTCAAACTTTGTGTGTCGGAAAATCCGATGGAAAATGTCCGATGGAGCCCACACACGGTCGGAATTTCCGACAACATGCTCCGATCGGACATTTTCCATCGGAAAATCCGACCGTGTGTACGGGGCATTAGTCTAATGATTGTCCATTTGACTTATTATCCCGTTTGCAGTGAATTGAGTGAGACTCTATCCCGCATTATTTGTGTACTATGGTTAGGACTAGCGGAGTAATAAGATCCCGCTATTCTGTGTCCTAGTATTTTATCTCAGGGCAATCTAGTTTAATTGGACTGCAGTAGATTGCAGCGGTTCAAGTGAGACTCTATGTTTCGCCTCCAAGTTTGTTTCAATTTCGCTCCTCTTCACAGTTTGTTTATAGTTTTCCCTTTTTGGTCATGTGTCCAATTGTTAGATGTATCCATTATGTTATTGTGAGATTAGGATACATTATTAAAGCTGCAGTCTAGGCTTTTATTCCCATATTCACACTCCCATGCGCTTACGTGGTTGTTTATTATCTTCTAATACACGATATATAATTTTGTTTTATCCTTTGGTATAATATATAAACTATGACAATTCTGAGGTAGTCAGACTTGTCTATTACCAATCGGTTCCGTTTCAACAATAAGATCTTTTATCTATTCATTAGTTATAACCCTTTAGTGCACCATTGTGTTTATGTGCACCACATTTTGTACGGTATAGATGTGGCATATATATATATATCTTTTTATTCCACGTACAGTGTTTTGCAAAATTTCCTCTATATACATTTGCTCATTTATATAGGTAAATGATTTTTTAGTCATTTTGTAACTAGTTTTCAATTATTTTTCAATCATTTTGCATAACCTGTGGTTTATAATGTCCTACATCTACTTTGTGCATTATTGTGGTTTCCCAGTTTCTCTTATATATATAGAGAACGGTTTTTAATCTATCAGATTTTTATTATTATCATTTCTTCATTTTCTCTGTTGGACATCCACACAGAGAATTTTCTCAAGTGAGTCCACATAAAATGTAGTTGGGTTTCTGGGATTTTGAAGGTCGACTGTGTAATGAGTGGTGTTTTTCAATTCCAAGGTCACTGCCAGGTGTTTATGTTTTTCTAAATCACTGTCTCTATATATGCACGTATTTGACCATTTCTATTTTAGCTATGAGTAAGCATCAGTAGATGTGAAACGCGTTAGACATTGTGCCTGTACTATCCACCTTTGATGTGACCCATTTTGGATTTTTATTCTTTGTTACAATAAAGATGTTCTATTTTTCAGTGCGGTCGTCCAGGATTACCCTCTTTTTCTCATCTGATTGTGCAGAGCCAGCACCTGTGAGGCTTCATTCAGGTGTGACGGTTCTAGGAGCGGCATCTCTCTTTGTACAGGAGACAGTCAGACTGCAGACATAGTACATGAGATGATCAGAGACTGCAGACATACTACAGGAGACGGTCAGAGACTGCAGACATGATACAAGAGACGGTCAGAGACTGTAGTTATGATACAAGAGATGGTCAGAGACTGCAATCATAGTACAGGAGATGGTCAGACCCTGCAGACATACTACAGTAGACAGTCAGAGACTGCCGACATACTACAGGAGTATAGTATTAGTACAGACACCCCCAGGACAGACCCCCCCATTAGTACAGACCCCCCTCCATTAGTACAGACCCCCTCTTCATTAGTACAGACCCCCCATTAGTACAGCCTCCCTCCATTAGTACAGACCCCCTCAGGACAGACCCCCCCTCCATTAGTACAGACCTCCCAGGATAGACCCCCCTCCATTAGTACAGACCCCTAGTACAGACCTCCCAGGATAGACCCCCCTCCATTAGTACAGACCCCCCTCCATTAGTACATACCCCCCCATTAGTACAGACCCCCCCAGGACAGACCCCCTCTCCGTTAGTACAGACCCCCCTTCATTAGTACAGACCCCCCATTAGTACAGCCCCCCTCCATTAGTACAGACCCCCCCATTAGTACAGCCCCCCCAGGACAGACCCCCCCTACATTAGTACAGACCTCCCAGGATAGACCCCCCTCCATTAGTACAGACCCCCCTCCATTAGTACAGACCCCCAGGACAGACCCCCCTCCATTAGTACAGACCCCCCAGGACAGACCCCCCTAATAGTACAGACCCCCCCAGGACAGACCCCCCTCCATTAGTACAGACCCCCAGGACAGACCCCCCCTCCATTAGTACAGACCCCCATTAGTACAGACCCCCCAGGACAGACCTCCCTCCATTAGTACAGACTCCCCCTCCATTAGTACAGACACCCCAGGACAGACACCCCCATTAGTACAGACCCCCCAGGACAGACCCCCCTCCATTAGGACAGACCCCCCCTCCATTAGTACAGACTCTCCCAGGACAGAGCCCCCATTAGTACAGACCCCCCTCCATTAGTACAGACCCCCCAGGACAGACCCCTTCTCCATTAGTACAGACCCCCCCTCCATTAGGGTACATAAAAATAACCGGGCGGCAGCTGGAGAGGAGAGGACAGTGTGCAGCCATGCCGCCCGGGTGGAGAACAGTTCACAGCAGGCAGGAGTGAGAGACACAGAGAGGAGGAGGAGAACGTGTCAGGCATGGACCGCCCCCCCCCCCCAGTGACGTCACTGCATGGCTGGTCTCTCTCCACACAGAGACCAGCCGCTCCGCCTCCAATCTCATCTCCGGCTGCTCTCCTTCTCTGACAGGAGGAGAGGGGGGCTTGAGCAGGAAACACAGCGGCGCCTTTCTCGTCAGAACACCGGCGGAGAGAGACACTTCTGGACACTAACAAGAGGAGGAGGGAATAAAGCACTCTGGCGCTTCACCGACATCAACTCACTGGCGCCCGGGTGCACTGCACCCCTAGCACCCGCCTGGGATTGGCCCTAGTTAGTTTAGCAAGTAGCACTCTGCTATTGTAGAGCAAACTGCTAGGTAAATTTAGTCTGGCTCCCCTGTAATCAGTGGAGCAGGGGTTGACTATCTATAGCTGCTCAGTTTTTCACAGGCTACCGTTCTGTTGCTATCTTCTAGAGGATTCTAGAAGTATAGTAGGAGGAAGAACAGAACAAGTAGCCTGAATATTTATGGAACTCCAGCCAATCCCTGTGGTGGTGTGAGGCCTGAGACAGCAGTGTAGTGTTTCTGGGTCCAGTCCTGCAGGAGGAGACTCCAGTGAGGGGTCTCAGCCCTCTGGTGCAGGGTCCTAGAGGAAGCCTTGAGAAAGAAACCGAGGTGCCAGCTAGGTCCGTGTCCAGGTATCAAGTTGGGTCTGGAAGAGCTCACTGGAGAGGGCCAGGAGGAGACTGGTGGTAAAGAGTCCAGCTGTCCTATGGTGGCGGGAATCTTTATCTCCCTCACTAGGAAGAGTCTGGTGTATATCGGCAGGAGGAAACTGATGATCCTGTAGCTGAGTTGTAAGTGGAGTGCAGCGAGGGTGGCAATAATAATTTACACAGTTGGGTGCAACAGAAACTAGTATTGAAGTGATGCAGCAACAATTCACAACAAACCCAGTGGGACAGTTACCCGACCAGGTATACTCACAGTTCCCAATGACATGAAGAAGGAAGTTCCAGCCAAACCGACAGCGTCTATTGGGAGGGGACAGAATGCGGCCTGGCTGCCTCGTGCCCTATCAGAAAGGGCTTACCCTAGAGCTATTACTGTCCATCACAGACGTGCAGATATGTGCACTGCAGGATCCTCTGTGTGCTTGGCTTGTTATCTTGGCTTTTCTCAGCAGCAACATTACTTTCACTTTCACTTTATACCATTATAGACTGCATCTGCATGGCATTTGACAAGCCCATGTTGGGGCATCTATTTAAAACGGACTGTTTGCTCTGAACTGTATCTAGTTCACTTACTATACTTCCCAACAAGGGGTCAACTCCCCAATTTAGATCCTCGAGTTCACTGCATACCCACAACCTGTGATCCGTGGGTGTCCATGTGAGGGGGGTCACAGCTAGAGGCTACCCACCAGTGTTGTTGTTGTTTTTATATTCAACGTTGTTTTATTCATGTTCATAGTCTATTTTTGTGAAATGTCACCCACACACATTTGATATCGCAGGGGAGTGGACCCCACCTGCGTGGGTTCCACGCATGTGGGCTCCTTGTCTCCCCCTTCTTTTTAACCAGTGTCCTCATGTTCTTTTTCTAAATAAAGGTTTTCTATTTTGATCATTATCACGTGGTCACTTCTCCCTTCAGTTAGCTTTCTAGGGGGTTAGAAGGGTTCTTCATCCCCTTCCCCTCTCTCTCCCCCCCCCCCTCTCCCCCCTCCCTCCATCCCTTGTTTACCCTCACAGACGTGGTACCTGTCCCTACTCTCCAACTCATCAACAATGCACCAAACATGGGAGCCAGGGCCTTAAATCAGGTCTGCCTGACCCAAGATGGTCACCAGAGTCACCTGGGGCGACGGCATCCAATCGGATCGCTTCTCCAGTGGCCCAGCAAACCATAGAGGAACCATGTTCCTCCTGACTTCCTCTCCATCTACAGTGCTGCTATGAACAGCACCACCTGCAGTAGAGAAAGCAGACTGCATTTGGCTACAGAGTTAGTAGCAATGTTGTATCCTGGCCTAGGCCGACAAGGCTCAGGCCTAGAGCAGCACTTTGCAGTGGGGCAGCACGGAAAGAGTCCCACCGGCTTGCGCTACACTGTTAGTGTAGCACCAGTCTTATGGGGAGGACTGGGCTGAGAGGCAAATTAGTCTAGCCCCCCCCCCCATAAAGTGGCCGCACTGCTTCTGGTATGCAGGCGGCTGGCATTCTGCAACTGTGGGGGGGGGATTTCCCTTCACTTCCTGCCCCATAACCAAACAGGAAGTGAGAGGTAATCTATGCAAATTAAGGGAATATATTACCCCCCCTCAGAACTAGTGTCCCCACTCAAAAATTTCAGGGCGGGTCTTAAACAGCAAGGGGTGTGGCCTTGATAGGAAGGGGTGGGTCATATTTAAATTAGGGGGTACACAAGTTTAGTCAGGCCTAGGGCAGCACAAAACCTAAATACACTAGTAAGTAGATGACCCCCAGTGCTGAAGGAAAGTGTCTGTGTTTAGCTTTTAACTCTGGAAGGAATACATGCTTTGTCCCCTACATGGCTTCTCGCAAACTGCAAACAGGACTTCTTATGGCTTTCTTCCAACAATGTCTTTCTTCTTGCCACTCTTCCATAAAGGCCAGATTTGTGGAGAGCACGACTAATAGTTGTCCTGTGGACAGATTCTCCCACCTGAGCTGTGGATCTCTGCAGCTCCTCC
The DNA here is from genome assembly GCA_037952835.1 of Lithobates septentrionalis. Taxonomy (NCBI): domain Eukaryota; kingdom Metazoa; phylum Chordata; class Amphibia; order Anura; family Ranidae; genus Lithobates; species Lithobates septentrionalis. Next base: position 2,267,882 of record JBBDGP010001523.1, read on the forward strand.
AGAGTTACCATGGGTCTCTTGGCTGCTTCTCTGATTAATGCTCTCCTTGCCCGGCCTGTCAGTTTAGGTGGACGGCCATGTCTTGGTAGGTTTGCAGTTTTGCCATACTCTTTCCATTTTTGTATGATGGATGAACAGTGCTCCGTGAGATGTTCAAAGCTTTGGATATTTTTTTATAACCTAACCCTGCTTTAGCCACTTGCCGCCCGCCATATAGCAGAATGATGGCGGCAAAGTGGTTTCAATATCCTGACTGGGCATCATATGATGTCCTCAGGATATTGAGCCGCTGCGCGCCCCCCCCGGGGGTGGGCATTGCCGTGATCGTTGTTGCGGGGTGTCACTCTGACACCCCGCGACACCGATCTAGGTAAAGAGTCTCTGACGGTGACTCTACCACGTGATCAGCTGTGTCCAATCACAATGTAAATAGGAAGAGCCGGTGATCGGCTTTTCCTCACTCGCGTCTGACAGACGCTAGTAGAGGAGAGCCGATCGGCTGCTCTCCTGACAGGGGGGGTTTGTGCTGATTGATTCCCACCAGGGAAGCCACCCAGGACCACCAGGGAAGCCACCGAGGACCACCAGAGAAGCCATCCACACTGGACCACCAGGTATGCCCCCTAGACCCCCAGGGAAATACCAATCTGTGTCCAGGCAGCTGCCAATCAATGCCCAGGCAGCTGCCAATCAGTGCCCACTCACAATGCCTACCACTGCAGTGCCACCAGGGATGGCTATCAGTGCCACGTATCAATGCCCATCAGTGCCATGTATCAGTGCCCATCAGTGCCCAGCAGTGCTGCCTATCAGTGCTCATCAGTGCCGCCTATCAGTGCCCATCAGTGCCACCCATAAGAACCCATCTTTGCAGCCTTACAGTGCCCATCAGTGTCACCCATCAGTGCCCACCAGTGCCACCCATGAGTGACCATCAGTGCTGCATATCGGTACCACCCATCAGTGCCGCCTACCAGTGCCCATCAGTGCCGCATATCAGTGCCCATCGTCAGTGCCTGCTCATTGGTGCCATCTCATCGGTGCCGCCTTATTAGTGCCTGTCAGTGCTGCCTTATCAGTGCCCATCAGTGAAAGAGAAAACTTACTTATTTACAAAATTTTTAACAGAAACAAAAGCAAAACTTTTATTTTTTTCAAAATTTTCGGTCTTTTTTTATTTGTTTAGCAAAAAATAAAAACCGCAGAGGTGATCAAATACCACCAAAAGAAAGCTCTATTTGTGGTAACAAAATTATAAAAATGTAGTTTGGGTACAGTGTTGTATGACCGCGCAATTGTCATTCAAACTGCGACAGCGCTGAAAGCTGAAAATTGGTCTGGACAGGAAGGTGTATAAGTGCCCAGTATTGAAGTAAACTTCTCCACAACACAGAACAGCTGTATTTATACTGAGATTAAATTACACACAGGTGGACTCTATTTACTAATTAGGTGACTTCTGAAGGCAATTGGTTCCACTAGATTGTAGTTAGTGGTATCAAAGTAAAGGGGGCTGAATACAAATACACGCCACACTTTTCACATATTTATTTGTAAAAAAAATTTGAAAACCATTTATCATTTTCCTTTCACTTCACAATTGTGTGTCACTTTGTGTTGGTCTATCACATAAAATCCCAATAAAATACATTTATGTTTTTGGTTGTAACCTGACAATATGTGGAAAATATCAAGAGGTATGAATACTTTTTCAAGGCACTGTAATACTCTCTATGTAAGAGACTGAGTCATGCAATACTGCTTTTGTTGGTGACATGGAAATAAAGGATTGAGTTATAGTTCTTGGTGACATATTAAATGTGTGTTAGATGATATCAGTAATATACCTCCCAACATTTTGAGATGGGAATGAGGGACACCTACTAGAAAATGTATGTAGGCATAGGACACGCCCCCTGCCACACCCCCTTAAAGGAGAATTAACAAAGAAAAAGGTTAATTAAATCTACAAGGGCTTTTTTTTACCACTACTATTCCTTTATATTGGCTTTTAAAACTTACAAATGCAGCAATTTAGAAATCGGATGAAAGGTTTAGCGCTGGGAAACATGTTTTGAAAGATAAAAAGTTCATTTTATATACATCTATATAGATCAGACCAAAATGAGGGACAAATGAGGAGGAATGAGGGACAGAGGGACATTGCTCCAAATCAGGGACAGTCCCTCGAAATCAGGGACAGTTGGGAGCTATGATGAGTTAAAATGACTACTACTGATAAATGATATCTTACTTAAAGCGGAGTTCCACACAATTTTAGAATTTCACCTTAATAGCTTCCTATCATTACAGACATTGTCAAATGGAATTTTTTTTCCTAAGGTTTACCTCTATAGCCTTTATTTCTGTGGCGTTTCCTGTCTCAGCCACCCGCGGGTATCGTCTTCATATCTGGCGGCGCACTGTCTCCTGGGAGCTATGAATCATTATTCCCAGGAGTCAGTGTGTCTAGCCGCCGCTAATTCTTGTGATCTTCCGAAACCGAAAGTGACGCGATGACGCTTTGGTTTATCTTCGTTGTTATCACAAAGGGGCGGGCAATTCAGACGCCGCCGCCCATTGTGATGCAACGTCGGAAGTTTACGGCGCTGCGCACAGTACAAAATGCGCATGCGCGGGAACGGGCGGTGCATGCTGGTAGCTCAGCATCACCGTATCCCGAAACTGTCTGCTTGTGGGCTTCACATGCTCACAGGCAAGATGAAAATGGCCAGGAAGAAATAATATAACTTAGTTTTCTATACGAAACCGGACATCGGGGGATATATTTCAAAAAAGAAGTGAGTGTTACATTTACATTATATGAAGGTACGAATTGTTTAAAAAAGAATAAAAATGATTTGACGTTGGAACTCCGCTTTATCCACTTACCGACTGGCTCCTGTACATATACGTCGGCACTTTAAAGATGGATATCTCGGTAACGGCAGCAGCTGCTGCCACAACCGAGGTATCCATCTCTTCAGGAGCCGGTCGTGTTTACGATAATGGTGGTCTCTGTGGCGGATTCGGCGCGAGATCACCGTTTTAAGCGGCGGGAGAGGTGCCACCCCCCTACTGCCGCGATCTAGTGCCCTCCGCCGCTTACCCGAGCCGTTGCGTCTGTCATGGAGACAAGTGAGGGGAAGATGGCTCCCACCCGTCTTTATGACACTGCAGGGCGGAAGCGACGTCAAAACGTCACTTCCGCCCATAGCTCTTAAAGGGCCAATTAATTTTTTTAATTTTTTTAAATGACAATTCTTTTTTTTTTTTTATTGCATTTAAGTCTAAATATGAGATCTGAGGACTTTTTAACCCCAGATCTCATATTTAAGAGGTCCTGTCATGCTTTTTTCTATTACAAGGGATGTTTACACTCCTTGTAATAGGAATAAAAGTGACCCAAATTTTTTATAAAAAAAAAGTGAAAAAATAAATAAAATTAAGTAGAATAAAAAAAAATTAAAAACATTTTTTAAAGCGCCCCATCCCGATGAGCTCGCGCGCAGAAGTGAGCGCATACGTGAGTAGCGCCCGCATATGAAAACGGCGGTCAAACCACACATGTGAGGTATCGCCGCGATCGTTAGAGCGAGAGCAATAATTCTAGACCTCCTCTGTAACTCAAAACATGCAACCTGTAGAGTTTTTTAAAACGTCCCCTATGGAGATTTTAAAAGGGTAAAAGTTTGTCACCATTCCACGAGCAGGCGCAATTTTGAAGCGTGACATGTTGGGTATCAATTTACTTGGCGTAACATTATCTTTCACAGTATAAAAAAATTGGGCTAACTTTACTGTTCTCTTATTTTTTTATTTAAGAAAGTGATATTTTTCCAAAAAAAGTGTGCTTGTAAAACCGCTGCCTAAATACGGTGTGAAAAAAAAGCATTGCAATGACCGCCATTTTATTCTCTAGGGTGTTAGAAAAAAAAACAATATATAATATTTGGGGGTTCTAAGTAATTTTCTAGCAAAAAAAACTTTTAAACATGTAAACACCAAAATCTCCAAACGAGGCTGGTCCTTAAGCGGTAGGCTAATGTTGGTGAGGTTGTAACTTGCTACTTACTAATTGTTACATGTCTAATGCTGTAATTGTCCTGATAAAATGTATCTGATAAAAATATATATATAAATGAGGGATATTCATTACTTTATTTGCATCCTGACTACATCACAGTAATACCATTCTGTGAAACAGTAATGTCATTGAGCTTTAATTCTTCAACATTCGTTTAGTGGTAATAAACGTCTACCTAGCAACAAGTGATTTACCAGCTATGAGCCCTGCTATTGGCTAGAAGTTTTATAACAATGGGCGTTGCAGTTTGTTACACTGTAGCTGCTGCAATAATATTCTTGTCTGTAGAATATATCAGAGTCTGAGTTGCTGAGTTCTATGTGACGGTAAATATCAATCCTGACTCCTGGGGACTCTGCACACATGACGGGACGGAGAGACGCTATTACTGAACACATTGGATGCGCCATTGTTCTGGATGTTAGTGGTAATTGATCACATTCTGCTGGACTTGTTCTGTAATGTTGAAGACGTTTCGTAGCTTCTCCAAGTCACGTCAGTTCTGGAGGTGTCCCGTCTGGTAGCAGCGCTCGTCCTCGTGTTATGTGCTGCAGGATCTGAATAGAAGGTGGACTGCCCGGTTTGGTGTTAGAAGAAGATTCCTACTGGAGAAGCTCCGACAAAATCTGGAAAGATGCTCACCCCGGACAGTCAGCGACCAATCAGGATCATCTGCACTGTGCTGCTAGTATTCCCTCTGCTGGCGGTGCAGGCGCAACAGGGTAATTACTAATGATTGGGTATATGGAATAGGCATTTTATTTATCAAACATTTATTCATGATTATCAAAACATGTATTTCTGATTTGGTATATACAGTATATGTGTGTGTGTATATATATATATATATATATATATATATATATATATATATATATATAATATATATATATATATATATATATATAGATATATAGAAATAAATATATCTATATATATATAGATATAGATATATTAGTTGTATATTCTGTTAGAAGTCATCAGTGGCTTCAGTAGGGTTGGTGTCACCCGGTGCTGAAAAAATTGGTGTCACCCCCCTCCACCAACTATAGTCCCCCCTCAGTACAGATCCCCCGCTCTCAGTATAGACCCCCCCCCACTAAGCACAGATCTTCCTCCCGCAGTATAGATCCCACCCCTCAGTGCAGACCCCCCCATCATATAGACACCCCCCTCAGTGCAGACCTCCCATCAGTATAGACCCCCTTAGTGCAGATCTCCCCCCATCTGTATATACACCCCCCATCTCAGTGCAGACCTCCCCCCATCTCAGTTCAGACCCCCTCCATTAGTATAGACACCCCCCCTCAGTGCAGACTCCCCCATCAGTATAGACCCTTTTAGTGCAGACCCCCCATTTAGTATAAACACCCACCCTTAATGCAGACCTACCCATCAGTATAAACATCCCCCTCAATGCAGACCCCCCTCAGTATAAACACCCCCCTCAATGCAGACCCCCCTCAGTATAAACATCCCCCTCAATGCAGACACCCCCATCAGTATAGACACCCTCTCCCCCTCAGTGCAGACCCCCCATCAGTATAGACACTCCCTCCCCCTCAGTGCAGACCCCCCCCATCAGTATAGACACCCCTTCCCCCTCAGTGCAGACCCCCATCAGTATAGACACCCCCTCCCCCTCAGTGCAGACCCCCATCAGTAAAGACACCCTCTCCCCCTCAGTGCAGACCCCCCATCAGTATAGACACCCCTTCCCCCTCAGTGCAGACCCCCCATCAGTATAGACACCCCCTCCCCCTCAGCGAAGACCCCCATCAGTAAAGACACTCCCTCCCCCTCAGTGCAGACCCCCCATCAGTATAGACACCACCTCCCCCTCAGTGCAGACCCCCCATCAGTAAAGACACCCCCTCCCCCTCAGTGCAGACCCCCCATCAGTAAAGACACCCCCTCCCCCTAAGTGCAGACCCCCCCATCAGTATAGACACCCCTTCCCCCTCAGTGCAGACCCCTCCATCAGTATAGACACCCCCTCCCCCTCAGTGAAGACCCCCATCAGTAAAGACACTCCCTCCCCCTCAGTGCAGACCCCTCATCAGTATAGACACCCCCTCCCCCTCAGTGCAGACCCCCCATCAGTAAAGACACCCCCTCCCCCTCAGTGCAGACCCCCATCAGTAAAGATACCCCTCTGCCCTCCCATAGCGCCCCCCATGTCCATCTAGACTACACATAGTAAAGTGTACAGATCTCAGAACAGTCAGTTCGGATGGATACACACAGCGGTGTCCCTCAGTCTCCTCCTCCTGTGTGGATGTGGGAGGAGGAGGAGGAGGAGGTGGCTTCAGTCCGCTCCGCTGAGGGACAGGAGAGATCTGAGAGGAGCAGATTAGTATAGGGCAGCGTGCAGTATTAGCGGTGCCGCTACCCACGGGTGTCACCCCTCTGGCGGGTGTCACCCGGGTGCGGACCGCAACCCCCGCACCCCCCCTAGCAACGCCTCTGGAAGTCATATTGTGTAACAATTGTCTTGATTGTGTTCAAAGGCTATATTTACACCTTAATTTGCAAAGAATACTAACTTGGATTTTGAAGGCCTGGTCAGTCAACGAGCCTTGGAATTGACAACTATGTAAACAAGTATTCTGCCTTTCAATTAAGATTTGACTTTAAAGACAGTTCCCACCCTTTTAGTAAAACATAAATTGTATTGCTTTCCCTAGCTACTCCTAGAGCAATTATGTCACCATGTACTGTATTGTTCTCCCTGCTAATGGCTAGCTACAAGCTTGAATATTAAATAATCTTTTTGATGTGGTTCAGCAGTCAAAATGTTATTGGAAACCCCTAGGTTCTGGGATTTCCCTATCACTAAACTGGGGCTGTTGGAAGTACCAACCTCCAGGACAAGGTTACAATGCTACATGGAGTATTGGGGTCATAGACACGGTGTAGGTTGAGCTGCGTTAATCTGCATAGATCAGTGCAAAGGCACATTAAAAAAAAAACATTTGTTCTGTATATGCCCTGCTCTCATATACAGTGGGGCAAAAAAGTATTTAGTCAGCCACCAATTGTGCAAGTTCTCCCACTTAAAAAGATGAGAGAGGCCTGTAATTGTCATCATAGGTATACCTCAACTATGAGAGACAAAATGTGGAAACAAATCCAGACAATCACATCTGATTTTTGAAAGAATTTATTTGCAAATTATGGTGGAAAATAAGTATTTGGTCAATATCAAAAGTTCATCTCAATACTTTGTTATATATCCTTTGTTGGCAATGACAGAGGTCAAACGTTTTCTGTAAGTCTTCACAAGGTTGTCACACACTGTTGCTAGTATGTTGGCCCATTCCTCCATGCAGTTGTGAAGTATGTTATGGTTTCATCGGGTCTACTTACAAAGTTTTTGTACAGTTAAAGCAGAACTGAATCTCTGACCTAGGGACTCATCAGTAACGTAGGGACTCATCAGTAACCTAGGGGCTCATCGGTGACCTATAGACTAATCAGTGACCTAGGGGCTCATCAGTAACATAAGGACTCATCTGTGACCTCTTCACTCACCAAGGGACTCATCAGTAACCTAGAGACTCATCAGTAACCTAGAGACTCATCAGTGACCTAGGGACTCATCGGAGACCTAAGGACTCATCAGTGACCTAGGGACTCTTCACTGACCAAGGCACTCATTAGTAACCTAGGTAATGTAGGGGCTTATCAGTGACCTAGGGACTAATCAGTAACATATGGACTTATCAGTGACCTAGGGGTAACATAGGGACTCCTCTGTGACATAGGGATTCTTCACTGACCTAGGGACTCATTAATGAACCAGAGACTCATCAACGATCCAGGGACTCATCAGTGACCTGGGGACTCTTCACTGGACTAGGTACTCATCAGCGACCTAGGGACTAATCAGTAACATAGGGGCTCATCTGTGACCTAGGGATTATTCACTGACCTAAGGCCTTTTCAATGAACCATTGACTCATCAATGATCCAGGGAATCATCAGTGACCTAGTTACTCATCAGTAACATAGGGACTCATCAGTAACATAGGGGCTCATCAATGACCTACAGACTAATCAGTGATCTAGGGACTCATCAGTAACATAGGGGCCCATCTGTGACCTAGGGACTCATAGGTGACCTAGGGACTCATCAGTAACATAAGGACTCATCTGTGACCAAGGGACTCATCAGTAACCTAGAGACTAATCAGTAACATAGGGGCCCATCTGTGACCTAGGGACTCATTAGTAATGTAAGAACTCATCAGTAATGTAGGGACTCATCAGTGACCTAGGGATTAATCAGTAACATAGGGACTCATCAGTGACCTAGGGGTAACATAGGGACTCATCTGTGACCTAGGGATTCTTCACTGACCTAGGGACTCATCACTGACCTAGGGACTCATTAAGGAACCAGGGACTCATCAGTGACCTAGGTACTCATCAGCGACCTAGGGACTAATCAGTAACATAGGGGCTCATCTGTGACCTAGGGATTCTACACTGACCTAAGGACTCCTCAACGAACCAGGGACTCATCAATGATCCAGGGAATCATCAGTGACCTAGGGACTCATCAGTAACATAGAGACTCATTAGTAACATAGGGGCTCATCTGTGACCTAGGGACACATCAGTGACCTAGGGACTCATTAGTAACGTAAGGACTCATCTAGGGACTCATCACTGACTTAGGGACATATCAGTAACATAAGGACTCATCACTGACTTAGGGACATATCAGTGACATGAGGACTCATCGGTGACCTAGGGACTCTTCAATAACATAGCGACTCATAGGTGACCTAGGGACTCATCAGTAACATAGGGACTCTTCGCTGACCTAGAGACTCATCAATGACCTAGGGACTCATGAGCAATCTAGGGACTTATCAGTGACCTGGAGGTCAGAGGATGAAACCATAGTGCCTGTGGTACCTGTTTGCAGAAGGTGGAGAGCTCTGATGAGATGATTGGAAGGAAGGGAAACACCCCCTTTCGCACAGCACACAGGAACAGAGCTGAAGCTGTCAATCAGTGGCTGTGTGCTGGAGCTCCCTCCCCTGTGACCTTTTTTCTCTTGGTGTCAGGAAAACTTTTCAGAAGTGACTCATGCTAATAGCAGAGCAAGGAGGCAGCAGACAGAAAAAACATTTAGTACTCTGCACTGAGGTAATTACTAGAGGTCGACCGATATATCGGCCAATATTTGGCCGTTTTTAAGAAATCGGCATCGGCCGATTATTATGGAAATTAGGCCGATTCATGGCTGCTACACTATACCTGGCCCACAGGGCCGCCAGCAGTACTGACCAGGGCCCCCATCCATGCCCAGCACCATCCATCCCTCTCCACAATGTATCCCCATCCACGCCCAGCACCATCCATCCCTCTCCACAATGCATCCCCATCCATGCCCAGCGCCATCCATCCCTCTCCACAATGCATCCCCATCCACGCCCAGCGCCATCCATCCCTCTCCACAATGCATCCCCATCCATGCCCAGCGCCATCCATCCCTCTCCACAATGCATCCCCATCCATGCCCAGCGCCATCCATCCCTCTCCACAATGCATCCCCATCCATGCCCAGCACCATCCATCCCTCTCCACAATGCATCCCCCATCCACGCCCAGCACCATCCATCCCTCTCCACAATGCATCCCCCATCCACGCCCAGCACCATCCATCCCTCTCCACAATGCATCCCCCATCCACGCCCAGCACCATCCATCCCTCTCCACAATGCATCCCCATCCATGCCCAGCGCCATCCATCCCTCTCCACAATGCATCCCCATCCACGCCCAGCACCATCCATCCCTCTCCACAATGCATCCCCATCCATGCCCAGCGCCATCCATCCCTCTCCACAATGCATCCCCATCCATGCCCAGCACCATCCATCCCTCTCCACAATGCATCCCCATCCATCCCTCTCCACAATGCATCCCCATCCATGCCCAGCACCATCCATCCATCCCTCTCCACAATGCATCCCCCATCCACGCCCAGCACCATCCATCCCTCTCCACAATGCATCCCCCATCCACACCCAGCACCATCCATCCCTCTCCACAATGTATCCCCATCCACGCCCAGCACCATCCATCCCTCTCCACAATGCATCCCCCATCCACACCCAGCACCATCCATCCCTCTCCACAATGTATCCCCATCCATGCCCAGCGCCATCCATCCCTCTCCACAATGCATCCCCATCCACGCCCAGCACCATCCATCCCTCTCCACAATGCATCCCCCATCCACGCCCAGCACCATCCATCCCTCTCCACAATGCATCCCCCTCCATGCCCAGCACCATCCATCCCTCTCCACAATGCATCCCCATCCATGCCCAGCGCCATCCATCCCTCTCCACAATGCATCCCCATCCATGCCCAGCACCATCCATCCATCCCTCTCCACAATGCATCCCCCATCCACGCCCAGCACCATCCATCCCTCTCCACAATGCATCCTCCATCCACACCCAGCACCATCCATCCCTCTCCACAATGTATCCCCATCCACGCCCAGCACCATCCATCCCTCTCCACAATGCATCCCCATCCATGCCCAGCGCCATCCATCCCTCTCCACAATGCATCCCCATCCATGCCCAGCGCCATCCATCCCTCTCCACAATGCATCCCCATCCATGCCCAGCGCCATCCATCCCTCTCCACAATGCATCCCCATCCATGCCCAGCGCCATCCATCCCTCTCCACAATGCATCCCCATCCATGCCCAGCGCCATCCATCCCTCTCCACAATGCATCCCCATCCATGCCCAGCGCCATCCATCCCTCTCCACAATGCATCCCCATCCATGCCCAGCACCATCCATCCCTCTCCACAATACATCCCCATCCATGCCCAGCGCCATCCATCCCTCTCCACAATGTATCCCCATCCACGCCCAGCACCATCCATCCCTCTCCACAATGCATCCCCATCCACGCCCAGCACCATCCATAAATATCGACATCGGCATTAGCCAGAGAAAAACCCACATTGGTCGACCTCTAATAATTACACACTATAGAGGGATTTGCTTTGTTCATATTTCATATATAAGCTTTACAACCACTTTCATTTTATATAATTTCATTTTTTCTTTATACATGTCCCCTTCTCCTTTTTCTGTCTCCTAGTTGACCATGTGTTGAGTCAGGTACTCTTCTGTCAGCCCAACACATCGGTCCCGGGGCTCCTGAAGATGTTTGATGATGACCAAATGTTCAGCTACAACTTCAGCAAGCAAACCGCCTCCGCCTGGCTTCCTGACTTTGACCAATGGAGCGATCAAGCCTTCCCCAATACAGAAAACATTTCAACTTATTTGTCTCTTTGTGACCACCTTCGCGAGGCCTTAACTGATGTACTAATAGACATCATGCCGGAAGCCAGAGGTGAGTGTCCATACTGTCCTGTAGGCTGTTTGCGGTACGTTCTTTGGGTCTAAAAAATAGCTGTATACAACAACAGTGTATCTGGGCTTCTGAGGTCAATATGTCCTTTGCTTTTATTTCTCAGTACTGGCAGGAAAAACACATAGTGGTGTATTTATAACAACTTCTCAGTTTTTCACCCATTGGAAAGTGCATGTAGATTCAGCCTGTAAGAATGGGGGAAAAATATAAAATTATTATGCTGTTTCCTGGTCAGGCATAAAGTTTTTTTTTTTAATTTAAAATGGAAAATACCACTAGATGGGGGTAAGTATCATAGGAAATCATATTAAGTGTCATCTAGTGGCCGAATGCAGGTTTAACATTTAAAATCAGTGGGAAACATTCTAACAGCACAGGTACCCTGTTTCCCTGAAAATAAGCCCTACCCTGAAAATAAGACCTACAAGGACTTTAACTAGGGCTTATTTGGGGGGTAGGGCTTATATTGCAGCCATCACCGACAATCACGCTAGGTCTTATTTTTGGGGAAACAGGGTAATAGCCCAATTACATGCCTTTTTTTCCCCCTTATTCACACAGAATGCACTTTTGCTGGGTGTGCTATGTTCATTTATTGATAAATACACCCTATAGTAAACACAAGGTAAACTCTTCTTAGGCGTCAGTAACTTTGTCCACACTTTCACTTGTGTAACTGCTCTAATTAAAATTAGGATGCTCTTGAGGAATTGGCATTCAGTTTGATTCACGTGAGAACATAGAAAAACTTTTTCAATGAGATATGGTGTACAGCTGGCCGTGGATGGATTGAAATTCGGCCAGTTCAGCATTAGCCCGTCCTGTTTGAGAAAAGTTGATAGTGAAGGGGTTCTAAAGGCAGAGCATTTTTATCTTATTGCATTCTATGCATTAAGATTAAAAAAAATTTGTGTGTAGCAGCCCCCCAATACTTACCTGAGCCCCATCTCTGTCCAGCGATGTTGCCCAAGAGCCTCGGCTATCCGGGACTTTACCTCCTGATTGGCAGAGACACAGCCATTGGCTCCCGATGCTGCCAATCAAAGTTGGGGAGCCAATGAGGAGAGAGAGGGGGTGGAGTCAAGCCACCGTTCTGTGTCTGTCTGGACAAACAGAGCAGTGGCTCGGGTGCCCCCATAGCAAGCTGCTTGCTGTGGGGGCAGGAGGGAGGGGCCAGGAGCATCAAAGAGGGACCCGAGAACAGGAGGATTTGGGCTGCTGTGTGCAAAACCACTGCACACAGCAGGTAAAAATAACTTGTTTGTTATTTTTAAACTAAAAAAAAAAAAACAAGACTTTAATGTTACTTTAAAACAACTTTTGTTGAGTGGGGATGTTGGAAAACTTTCGTAGACCAGTGGCTGCAGCCAATTGGCCGCAGCTGCTGATCAGTGTATTCTGACAGTGCAGAGTCCTGCTATCATACAATGTCATGGTGGTGGTGGGGGGGGGGATTCTTCCCTCCACCTTGCTTGTGTGGGTGGAGGAATCTGTTTGTTTTCTGATAGATGAAAAGGGATCACCTATGGCCAGCTTAAAGTGATATTAAAGTCTTGTTTTTTGTTTAAAAATAACAAACATGTTATACTTACCTGCTCTGTGCAGTTGGTTTTGCACAAAGCAGCCCCAATCCTCCTCTTCTCAGGTCCCTCGCTGGCGCTCCTGGTCCCTCCCTCCCGCCGAGTGCCCCCACAGCAAGCAGCTTGATATGGGGGCACCCGAGTCAGACCATTCAGACACAGAGCCGTGGCTCGGCCCCGCCCCCTCTTTATCCCCATTGGCTCACTTTGATTGCCATTGGTTTCCACTGCTGTGTCTCAGCCATTCAGGAGGGAGAGACCCAGACAGCCGAGGTTCTTGTGCACATTGCTGGATAGAGATGGGGCTCAGGTAAGTATTAGGGGGGCTGAGGGGAGGCTGCTGCACATGGAAGGTTTTTTATCTTAATGCATGGGATGCATTAGGATAAAAACCTTCTGACTTTACAACCACTTTAAGTTTGCTGCGCATGTTATGCTCATCAGGAGAGTAGGTAAACCCTTGGCAATGCTATGAAACTTGATCAAGGTGTTATAACAACATCATATTAATACAGAAACAATTAAAGTAGATCTAAAACCTCAATTTTTTTTCATTTTGTATAGCATAAAGGAGGGTGAAAAATGCTGTCAATTTTTTTTTCTTATCAATGTGAGGGAAATCCCCTCCTAAAAAGTTATGGGAAAGTAAAACCCCCAATAGAAGAGTTCCCCTCTATTCCTGTTCTGGTGACTACTCAAAATTTTGGATTTCCCTCACTTTCATTGACAGTGATCTTCAGTGATCAGGCAAATGGAGAGGGCAAATTTCCCTAAAGGAGACACAAATAGCAATAAAAACATGACAGTAGTTCTAACCCCCTCACCATTCTATCCAAAACAAAAACAACATTTTATCTTTGGTTTATTCTAAAGTAAAACTCCAGACTTTTTTTTTTATAGGTTTTCTTTTCATTGCTGTTAAGCCCCGAACACACGATTAGAAAATCATACGGAAAATACCGCTTTCGAAGCGATCGTACGGTAATCGGATCGTTAGTACAGAGCTTTCAAGAGCGGATCACGACAGTTCATCCGATTATTATTCTATCGGACATGCACAAAAACATTTTTTGTACGATGCCAGATCGTACGATTTTTGTTTAACTTGTTCAGATCCACACTATAGCAGAATGACGGCTACAGCGCAGACCTCCTTTGCCGAGATTATGTCTATTGACGTCCTCCCGTGCCCGAGCGGCCTGCACGCCTCCTGCAGGGTGCGCGTGGCGTGCTCTGTGATCAACGAGTCTATGAGACTCGCTGGCTCACAGATTGGAGTAAGGGGTCGATCCTGACCCCTTACCACGTGTTCAGCTGTCAGCCAATGACAGCTGATCATGTGACGTAAACAGAGAAGGTAATCGGCTATTTTTTCTCCTTGCGCTGAAAAAAAAAGCCAATCACCGGCTGCTGTGAGAAGGACATCAGTCCCGATCATGGAGAGCTGCCGCCAGCTCCTCAGTGCCCACCTGTGCCACCTGCCAGTGCCACCTAGCAGTATATACAGTGCCGCCTACTAGTGCCCACAGTGTCACCCATCTGTGCCCACAGTGCCACCCATCAGTGCCCACAGTGCCAACTATCAGTCCCCACAATCAGTGCCTCATCAACAGTGCTGCACATCAGTGTCACCTATCAGTGCCCATCAGTGTCACCTATCAGTGCCATCTATCAGTGCCCATCAGTGTCACCTATCAGTGCCACCTATCAGTGCCATCAGTGCCATCTATCAGTGGTACCTATCAGTGCCACCCATCAGGGCCCATCAGTGCCATCTTATCAGTGGCCATTAATGCCGCCTTATCTGTGCCCATCGGTACCGACTTATCTGTCCCCATCAGTGCCATCTTATCTGTGCATATCAGTGCCCACCAGTGCCGCCTCATCAGCGCATATCAATGAAGGAGAAAAATTACCTGTTTGCAAAATTTTATAACAAACTATGAAACATGATTTTTTTTTCAAAATTTTCCCATCTTTTTTTGTTTATTTAGCAAAAGATAAAAATCCCAGCTGTGATTAAATACCACCAAAATAAAGCTCTATTTGTGTGTAAAAAAATGATAAAAATTTCATTTGGGTACAGTGTTGTATGACCGCGCAATTGTCATTCAAAGTGCGTCAGTGCTGAAAGCTGAAAATTGGTCTGGGCAGGAGGGGGGTTTAAGGCCCCTTTCACACTGGGGCGGTTTGCAGGCACTATTGCGCTAAAAATAGCGCCTGCAAACCGACCCGAAACAGCCGCTGCTGTGTCTCCAGTGTGAAAGCCCCGAGGGCTTTCACACTGGAGCGGTGCGCTAGCAGGACGGGAAAAAAAGTCCTGCTAGCAGCATCTTCGGAGCGGAGAAGGAGCGGTGTATACACCGCTCCTTCCCCGCTCCTGCCCATTGAAATCAATGGGACAGCGCGGCTATACCACCGGCAAAGCACCTCTGCAGAGGCGCTTTGCAGTGGTATTTAACCTTTTCTTGGGTGCTAGCGGGGGGTAAAACCGCCCCGCTAGCGTCCGAATACCGACGGTAAAGCGCCGCTAACAATAGCGGCGCTTTACCGCCGACCCCGCCCCAGTGTGAAAGGACCCTAAGTGCCCAGTAAGCAAGTGGTTAATCAGTACAGCTATCGTTCGAAAATGCAGTACAGATGCATTACAACACATGATATCACTTCCAAATTTTTATTCTGTCGTATGGGAATTTTCATGACTGTAAACTCATCAGATTTAATCTGAGATTAGCATGCAAAAAAAATGGAGGATCATTTGTCCGATTAATTTCATTGTGTGTACCGGGCATTAGTGTTTCCACTGGGGATAGGGTGGAACCACCTAGTGAGGATGAAGGTGGCAATAACAACTTGACAGGGATTCCAATCAAGCCTCAAACATCCAAAACTAAAAAAAAGCGTTTGGCTAATAATATATTTTAAGTCTAGAAAATCCTTTTAAGTAAATATTAAAGCCTAAAGTTAGTCCTGATCCCGTCTACCCACCATATTTCTTCTAGTGCAGTAAAGGGTTTAAAAGAGCCAAGGGACCTGTCATATGCACTCATCAAGGGTGCCAACCATGCCCACCTGTTTTGCTCCCTCTTCCATTTGTAGAAGCCTTACTATAGCTCCTATGAATAAAAAATGATCTATAAATGGAGAGGGCAGACCTTTGATCCTTTGATTAATCTCCCCATCCTCCATTCATAGATCATTTTTTGTTCATAGAAGTTATAGCACGGTTTCTATGAATGGAGGAGGTGGACAGAAAGGGTAGGTGTAGTCAGCACTGTTGATGAGTGCATATGACAGGCCCTTCAGCTCTATTAACCCTCACTGCACCAGAAGATGACGGCCGCAAGGGTGGGTGGAATTGGAGGAGGAAGATTTCAGCTAAAGCAGGAGCCAGCAGCACAAGGGACACATCACACTGATATTAAAGTGGTTGTAAAGCCTTGAGGTTTTTCACCTTAATGCATTCTACGCATTAAGGTGAAAAACATTCTGTGCTGCAACCCCCCCCCCCCCCCAAACCGACCCTTTTTCTTATCTGAGCCCAATACGATCCGGCGAGTTGCAAGAGCGCAGCGGTTCCATCCGCCGTCGCTCTCCTCAATGGACAGAATGATAGCATGATAGCAGCAGGAGCCATTGGCTCCAGCTACTGTCAATCAAAAGTTGTGACATGGGAGCCGGGGGGGCGGGGGCCGAGTTCCGCTGTCTGTGTCAATGGACGCAGCAGCGGGACTTGGGAGCGAGCTGGCATGAGTGCCCCCATGGAAAGTGTCTCTCCGCGGGAGAACCCGATTAAGAGGAGGGGCCTGGAGCACCAGCAGGGATCCCCAGAAGAAGAGGATTGGGGCTGCTCTGTGCAAAACCATTACACAGAGTAGGCAAGTATAACATGTTTGTTTTTTGTTTTTTTCTTTAAAAACAAATGTTTACGGCCACAAGTAATGTTGCTTGTGCTGATTTTTTTTTTTTTAACTAAGCTTAGGTTTTAGGTAGACCATATGAGGTGGGTCACTTGTGTTATTCATTTTTTTTATTTTTTATTATTATTATATTAAAGCAAAACTCCTTTTATAGGGAGTTCTGCTTTAAAGTGAAACTCAAGAGTTTACCTACCCACCCTTCTACCATCACCTCCCACAGCCCTTCTGGTACTTTTTATTAAAGAAAAAAAAAACATATACACAACTTGTAACTGCTATTTTCTAGCTGGTCTAAAGACATCACAGGAGCTTCCTCTTCTTCCTACAGCAGAGGTGAGGGGTGGACATTCTTTCATGACTGAGCAGCACTTTTTTATTTTAATGCACTACGAAGACGGTGGGTGAAACCCGTAGAAGGAAAATTGTTGGAGTTCTACTTTAAAGTGATATTAAAGGCTCCTTTTTTTTAAAAAATAACAAACGACATACTTACCTGCTCTGTGCAATGGTTTTCCACAGAGCAGCCCCAATCCTCATCTTCTCGGGTCCCCCGCTGGCGCTTCTGGCCCCTCCTCCCTGCCAAGTGCCCCCATAGCAAGCCGCTTGCTATAGGGGCACTCATGCGTGGTTGCCCCCTAGTCCTGCTCTTTGTGCCTACAATACACACAGAGTTCTGGCTCAGCCCCGCCCCCTCCTCACTGGCTGTGATTGACAGCCATTGGCTCCCGCTGCTGTGTCTCAGCCAATGAGGAGAAAGAGACCTAGGAGAGCCGCTGATGCTGTGCACATTGCTGGATTGATATCATCTCAGGTAAGTATTAGGGGTGGGGGCAGCATACAGAAGATGCATACCTTCGTGCATAGAATACAGTAGGAAACCAGCTGTGAAGCCTGAAGACTTCACTGCCGGTTTCCCTTACTTGCAATGCCGACGCCTGCACCCAAAGCCGAAGGACGAACCGTCTTGGGGTGCCGACATCGCGGGCTCCCTGGACAGGTAAGTGTCCTTATATTAAAAGTTAGCAGCTACAGTATTTGTAGCGGCTGACCTTTAATTTTTTTTTTTACAGGCTGGAACTCTTTACCTGTTAATGGCTAATCTAACTTCTCTAGACTTTGTTGACTGTGGGGTTGAATTACTAAATCCGCTTCTAAGACCCCTTTCACACTGCCAGCGTTTTTCAGGCACTACAGCGCTAAAAATAGCGCCTGTATAGCGCCTGAAAAAAGCGGCTCCATTCACTCACACTGGAGCGTTCCGCTGGCAGGGCGTCACATAAAGCCCTGCCAGCAGCTTCTTTGGAGCGGTGAAGGAGCGGTGAACTCCACCGCTGCTCCCCATTAAAATCAATGGGGCAGCGCTGCAATACCACCGGCAAAATGCCGCTCCGGCTGCGTTTTGAGGGTGGATTTAACCCCTTTTCGGCCGCTAGTGAGGGGTTAAAACCACCCCGCTAGCGGCCGAATAGCCCTGCTAAAACGACTGTAAAGCGGCGCTAAAAATAGCGCCGCTTTACCGCCGACGCCTATGCAGAGCTGCACCAGATTTTGCACTCTCCAGTTTTAGTAAATCAACACGACGATGTCAACAACAACTAGCTATATGTTGACACTGGATATAAAGTATTTTATGCAAATATGATCACGTTTAACCACATCCTGCCCGGCCTATAGCAGAATGACAGCCAGGCGGTGGTTTCATTATCCTGACTGGGCATCATATGACGTTCAGCCAGAATATGCCACTTGCGCGTGCCTCAGAGGGTGCGCAGTGCGGTGATCAGTAGTGCGCTGTGTCGTTGTGACACACCGCATCTCTGATCTCGGTAAGGAGCCTGTGACGTAGGTTTTTTACCATCTGATTAGCTGTGTCCGATCACAGCTGATCACATCGTAACCAGGAAGTGTCAGTTATCGGCTTTTCCTCCATTCGCGCTGACAAGGCACGGGTAAAGGAGAGTCAATCAGTGGCTCTCCTGACAGAGGGGGCTGCGCTCATTATCAGCGCATTGATTATCAGTGCAGACATATCAGCTGTGCCCACCTAGAGTGCCAATCCGCGCCCACCTAGAGTGCCAATCTGTGCCCATCAGGGATGCCAATCAGTGCCCATCAGGGATGCCAATCAGTGCCCATCAGGGATGCCAATCAGTGCCCATCAAGGATGCCTGTCAGTGCCTCCTCATCAGCGCTGCCTATCCGTACCATCTATCAGTGCCCATCATTGCCCATCAGTGCCACCCATCAGTGTCCATCAGTGCCACCTATCAGTGTCCATCAAGGATGCCTGTCAGTGCCTCCTCATCAGCGCTGCCTATCAGTACCATCTATCAGTGCCCATCATTGCCCATCAGTGCCACCCATCAGTGTCCATCAGTGCCACCTATCAGTGTCCATCACTGCCACCTATCAGTGCCCATCAGTGCCGCCTATCAGTGCCCATCATTGCCACCTATTAGTGATGCATATCAGTGCTGCATATTAGTGCCTCACCATCAAAGAAAAACAATTTTTTTTCCAAACTTTTGGTCTTTTTTTATTTGTTTCGCAAAAAATATAAAAAAAAAAACAGTAGTGATCAAATACCACCAAAAGAAAGCTCTATTTGTGGGTAAAAAAATGATAAAAAATGTCATTTGGGTACAGTGTTGCATGACCGCGCAATTGTCATTCAGCGCTGAATGCTGAAAATTGGCCTGGCCTGGGCAGGAAGGGGGGTGAAGGGGCCTGGTATTGAAGTGGTTAATCTGCTAGGGGAAGCATTGTGTATTGCTTGGTGCCATAAGACGATACTATCCGGAAACATGATATGATTCAGTTTTTTTCAATGAGGGGGAAAAAAGAATCTCTCTTGACTTACAGCCAAGTTTCTACTTCTGATACAGTTCTACCACTACCTTGAATGCACATTTTATGGAGTGTAATTAAAGTGGGGTTCCACCCCAAAAAAAAAACTACATGAAAAATTAAAAAAAAAAAAATACAAAAAAACATTTGGATATATTTTTTTTTTTTTACTTACCTCTAAATGCCTGTTGCTAGGGGGTCCCTCGTAGTCTGCCTCTTCCAGTGCTTGGGCTGGTGACATCACTTCCGCCTCGGCACAGGAAGGGCTCAGCTCTGCTCCCTCCCTCCTGTCAATCATCTGGGACCCATTACAGGTCCCAGGTGACTGAGCGGCCAATCACGGCGCGCGGCGCCGCTCGCGCATTTGCGCAGTGGGTGCCAGGCTGTGAAGCCACAGCCCGGCGCCCACAGTTGCAATGCCGGCGCCGCTGAACGGAGGGAGAGACGAGCGGGGCTTCGATCCCCCGCATCACTGGACCCAGGGACAGGTAAGTGTCCAATTAAAAGTCAGCAGCTGCAGTATTTGTAGCTGCTGACTTTTAATTTTTTTTTTTTTTACTGGACCTCGGGTGGAACTCCTCTTTAAGAACAGGAATTTTAGACAAGCTGGATCTAAGAATGCAGAAAAAAACAGCTCTTCATCTTCCATGCTTTCTTTTTAGGTGGTACTCCAATGATGGTGTTCACAGCACACCCACTCCGAATGGGGAAGCCCAACACATTGATCTGTTACATCCGTGACGTGTACCCCCCCGCACTGACCGTCACCTGGAGGAGGAATGGAGAATTGGTGTCAAAAGAGTCAGAATCTCCTGGATACTTCGCCATGGGTGATGACAGCTTCCAAGCCTTCTCTTACCTCAACTTCACCCCTAACTATAATGATACCTATTCCTGTAATCTGCAAGTGGCGGGTGATAGCAGGACTATCGTCAAATACTGGGGTCAGTATAACAGTTATTCTATAAATTGTTTTAGCTTGTCGAAGGAGACTTGCCTTTATGAAGTAATCTGTGGTCATCAGGTTTATACTTGCTGTTCCCCGAGGTCAGCTGTCTTGTGCTGCTTCTCTCCAACCCTAGTCACCTGGCTAGCTCTATTATCTCACTAATGAGATTGATGTCATAGTCACACAAAACACGCCCTGGCTGGAAGAAAGGGCTTAAAGACGCAGTCAGCCTTCTGTGTGCCAGTAAATCTGGAACCTACATCTAGAAGTTCTGGTAAAGGTATATAGACCCAAGAAAAATGCACAAGCTGTTCAGGAACAGCAATGAAGGAGACCCAGATGGATTGCCTGGACAGGAAGATGGTTACTGGCCATCAGAAATATGACTTCTGGGAAGCTTGGTGCCACCCTGAACAGTTCCATGCCCTGGGCCACTGCCCATATTAGCTAAGCAGGAATCCACCCCTTGGGTTTACCAAAACACAGGGAAGGCATTTTGAGCATCACAGACATATGAAAAAATTTTGGAAGAGAAATAGGAATCGACATATTTTCAAAGTGTTGCTAACTTCACATTTCCAGGCACTAAAAAAAAAAGTGCCCTTGTGGGCCAGCAAGGCACTATAATTAGAAAGGGGAGCAGCAGCTGGGCCAGACTTAGCATAACAGGTGGGACCAGGGCCGGGACAAGGATTGGGCAGGAGGGGCGGTTGCCCTGGGCGCGGTGGGGATTTTGGGGGGGTTGTGCTAGAATGGGTGATTCAGAGGGAGGGATTTGTAATAACAAAGTGGATTTCTTTTAGGAAAGGGCATTTGGGGGGGAGGATAAGTGCCCATAGAGAAGATTTGTGCTGGGAGAGGGGATTTTTTTTTTGGGGGGGGGGGGGGGATTTGCAGTTGCTCCAGATTTATGGCATTTTTTTTATTATTATTTTTTTTTTACTAGTAATGGCAATGATCTGCGATTTTTATCTGAACTGCGATATTATGGCGGACACATTGGACACTTTTGACACTATTTTGGGACCATTGACATTTATACAGTGATCAGAGCTAGAAATAGCCACTGATTACTGTATAAATGACACTGGCAGGGAAGGGGTTAAACACTAGGGGGCGATCAAGGGGTTAAGTGTGTTCCCTGGATGTGTTCTAACTGTAGGGGGGATGGGCTCACTACAAAATGACAAAGATCACTGCTCCCGATGAGAGGGAGCAGTAGAGCCCTGTCATGTTGCTAGGCAGAACAGGGAAATGCCTTGTTTACATCTCCCCGTTCTGCCTCTCCTCCTTGCAATTGCAGGCCGAACATCGAGGTCGCGGGACCCCCGGGCACGCTTCCGCGGGCACGCTCCTGCGGCGTGTGCTCTTGGCACCAAATTCAATGGGACATACAGGTACGCCCTTTTGCCTGCCTGTGCCATTCTGCCGACGTAAATCGGCGTGCGGCAGTCGGCAAGTGGTTAATGGCATCCCAGTCTTAGTCCATAGTTGGTCCACCCTTTGCTGCTATGACAGCTTCAACTCTTCTGGGAAGGCTGTCCACAATGTTTAGGAGTGTGTCTATGGGAATGTCTGATCATTCTTCCAGAAACACATTTGTGAGGTCAGGCACTGATGTTGGACAAGAAGGCCTGGCTCTTAATCTCCGCTCTAATTCATCCCAAAGGTGTTCTATCGGGTTGAGGTCATTACAGTTCCTCCACCCCAAACTCGCTCATCCATGTCTTTATGGACCTTGCTTTGTGCACTGGTCCAAGTCATTTTGTGGAGGGGGGATTATGGTGTGGGGTCGTTTTTCAGGGGTAAGGTTTGGCCCCTTAGTTCCAGTGAAGGGAACGCATATCAAGAAATTTTGGACAATTTCATACTAACACTTTGTGGGAACAGTTTGGGGATGGCCCCTTCCTGTTCCAAAATGACTGCACACCAGTGCACAAAGAAAGGTCCATAAAGACATGGATGAGTGAGTTTGGTGTGGAGGAACTTGACTGTCCTGCACAGAGTCCTGACCTCAACCTGATAAAATACCTTTGGGCCGAATTAGCGTGGAGACTGCGAGCCAGGCCTTCTCGTCCAACGTCAGTGCCTCAATCTCACAAATGCACTACTGGAAGAACAGTCAAACATTCCCATAGATACACTCCTAAACCTTGTGGACAGCCTTCCCAGAAGAGTTGAAGCTGTTATAGCTGTAAAGGGTGGGCCAACTCAATATTGAACCCTACGGAATAAGACTAGGATACCATTAAAGTTCATGTGCGTGTAAAGGCAGGGGTCCCAATACTTTTGGTAATATAGTGCATATCACCCAGAGGAGAATGTTTTTTTTCTCAACAAAAATGGAGTCTTTAAAGCATGGGCTATAGTCATGACATGCTATGTCCACATTAGGAATACTAAAACCATTCAAATATTTGGTGCCACCTACTCAAATCAGCAGAGAAGACATGCTAGGTGCATACATCGCCATAACAAGGATAAGGAATAGAAGCCCTGTAGGGTTTTTCTCTTAAATACAGCAGGATTTAAACCCCCTCTAATTCCCCGTACACACGATCGGACTTTCCGACAACAAGACCGTGGATTTTTTTCTTAAGGATGTTGGCTCAAACTTGTCTTGCATACACACGGTCACACAAATGTTGGCCAACAATTACGAACATGAGAACGTGGCGATGTACAAGACGTACGGCGAGCTGAGAAAAAGGTAGTTCAATAGCCAGTGCGGCTCCTTCTACTTGATTCAGAGCATGCGTGGACTTTTGTGCGACGGACTTGTGTACACACGATCGGAGAGTCCGACAACAAAGTTTTGTTGGCGCAAAATCTGAGAACCTGCTAGCCAACATTTGTTGGCAGAAAGTCTGACAACAAACATCCGATGGAGCGTGCACACGGTCCGACTTTCCGACAACAAGCTCACATCCAACATTTCCCGTCGGAAAGTCCGACCGTGTGTACGCGGCATTAGGCTTTTATTGCTCTGGGGAAAACTCACCTTGGACTGGTCAATTTACAAAAAGAAGCCATTGGCATGCCTTATGCCACGTACACACGGGCGGACTTTTCGACCGGACTGGTCGGACGGACTTTCTGACGGACTTTCCGACAGACTTTTAAAGGACTTTCCAACGGACTTTTGAACGAACAGACTTGTACACACACGATCACACCAAAGTCCGACGGATTCGTACGTGATGACGTACACCAGACTAAAATAAGGAAGTTCATAGCCAGTAGCCAATAGCTGCCCTAGTGTTGTTTTTAGTCCATTGGACTAGCATACAGACGAGTGGATTTTTCAACCAGACTCGAGTCCGTCGGACAGATTTGAAACGTGTTTTTTTTCTAGGTCTGTCTGACTTTTTGGAAAAAAAAGTCCGCTGGAGCCCACACACGATCGAATTGTCCAGCGGAGTCCGGTCCGCCGGACCAAGTCTGCCGGAAAGTCCGCTCGTGTGTACGCGGCATTATGAACCCAAATATCCTCACCCGAAACTCAAACTCTTATTTTACATTTTATTACAACTGTCTTTTTTCTTAAGTACCTGGATTTAAAGAACTTTTGACACCTTTTAGTTCTGTAGGTCATCCAGCAGTCACACTTTTTTTACAAAACGATCTTCTGTCTGCCCCTTTAAAAATCACGGAGCTCTCACTTGTACATGTAGAGTCAGATCCATCTATATCTGTATTTCACTTTTATTCTCTATCTCTAGTTCCAGACTACCCGGTTCCCTCCGATGTTCTGGAGAACGCATTGTGTGGGTTGGGTTTCGCTCTTGGTATTGTCTTCCTCTTCCTGGGTTTCATGTTCCTCTATCTTTACAAAAAACGACAAGAGACGGGTAAGTTCGGGACTTCTTGTGCTTGTGTTCAGAAGGAAAAAATTTGTTTCGTGATTTTAAAGCATGTAAAGAGGAAATGCAGATTTTCATACATAGAAAAGTATATAAACAGTAACATATAATATTAACTTTTTTTTTTTAAGCTGTGAGGGCTTGTTCTTACTGGCCCTGTTACCTTGCATTTTGCATTACAAACAGGGTTATGTAGAAAGCAATGCTGTCAAATTGAGCGTGTCATTATATATCAAATCGCAGCGCAATGCGAACAAAATTCAACATGATGCATTTTTGTATGGAGTTTCCCTGGGAGCTCTGTACAGATCAACCAAATCCTTTCAAAATGCAGCACATACAGCAATATGGTATCTTAATATACCTTAAAGTACAACTAAAGGCAAATTTTATTTATTTATTTTTAGTTTTGGACAGAGTGTAGATGGATTAGAACCCCTGTCAGTTTTTTTTTTTTTTGCTGTCTGTGTCCCCGTTAGGGAGATTCACCTTCTCTTTTTGTCCTGTTTACCATTATCATTGCAAGTGAGAGTAAACGAAAATCCCAAATCTTCCAATCAGGGCCGTTTTTAAGGCAGGGCAAAAGGGGCAGCTGCCCAGGGCCCTGTCATTGTTGTGGGGCCCAAAGAAGCTGCCTCATACTTGCCAACTATCCTGGTTTAAATTCCCTCATCCTTTGAGGTTTTAGTCCCGTGCTTTGTCCCAATATCTCTGTGTGAAGTGCTGCTACTACTGCTGCCCAGCTCTGCCCTTCTGTTGTGTACAGAAGACTCACCTGCAGACCCTGTGTTTACATGTAAATTACCGGCATTCATATGTAAATAGCGGCAGACGGCGGCATTGATATGTATATCATGCCCCCTTGAGGTCATATCCACAGTAATCTCTAGCAGACAATCAACAAACAGAAATCGTGCTGTAACCACTAGCAACCAATCAGTGAGCCGTAATGTGTACTGTAACCTCTAGCAACCAGTCAGTGAGCGGTAATGATACACTGTAACCTCTGGCAACAATAGCTATCGCAATAGCTGCCTGATCTGATTCAGTAAACTTATTTTGAGTCCAGCTGCTATTTATTGTATGTCTCAGAGCAGGTGGAAAGCGAAACTGCATGGGGGGGGGCCAAGAAAAGTTTTGCCCAGGGTCCAATCAATATTAAAGACAGCCCTGCTTCCAATGGGACACTAGTTCTGGTGACCTGGGGGGCCTCAAGGGATTCCTCTAATTTTCAGGGATTCTCTCATTTCCTGTTTTAGCTATGGGACAGGAAGTGAAGAGAAATCTCTGCAACGGGACACAGATGGCAAAAATATTGACAGGGGTTATAACCCTCCTTTACTCTATCTTAAATGAAGAAAAAAAAAAGTTTTGTCTATAGTTCTACTTTAACCGCTGCAATACTGGGCTGCAATACTGCGCAGTCATGCAACGCTGTACCCAAATTCAATTTTATCATTTTATTTCACACAAATAGAGCTTTCCTTTGGTGATATTTAACCACCTCAATACAGGATACTTTTACCTCCTTCCTGCCCAGGACATTTTTCAGCTTTCAGCGCTGTCACACTTTGAATGACAATTGCGCGGTCATGCAACACTGTACCCAAATTACATTGTTATCTTTTTCTTCACACAAATAGAGCTTTCTTTTGGTGGTATTTAATCACTGCAGTTTTTTCTACAAAATAAAGAAAAAAGACCGAAAATTTTGAAAAAAAAATGTTTTTCTTAGTTTCTGTCAGTAAATGACCGCCGGCCATGAGGGATCGCGGGCACGAGAGGAAGAACACGGAAGTGTGTGGGTAAACACACAAATCCCTGTTCTGCTCTGTGAGGAGTGGCAGATCGTGTGTTCCTAATAGCTAGGAACCACGATCTGTCATTTCCTCTAGTCGGTCCCCTCCCCCTACAGTTAGAAACACACGAGGGAACACAGTTAACCCCTTGATCGCCCCCTAGTGTTAACCCCTTCCTTGCCAGTGACATTTTTTTACAGTAATCAGCGCATTTTTATAGCACTGATCGCTGTATAATTGTCAATGGTCCCAAAAATGTGTCAAAAGTGTCCGATGTGTCCACCATAATGTCGCAGTCCCGATAAAAAACGCAGATCGCCGCCATGACTAGTTAAAAAAAAAAAATAATAAAAATGCTATAAATCTATCCCCTATTTTATAGACGCTATAACTTTTGTGCAAACCAATCAATATACGCTTATTGCGATTTTTTTTTACCAAAAATATGTAGAAGAATACATATCGGCCTAAACTGAGAAAAATTTTTCTTTTTTTAAAAAAAATGGGGATATTTATTATGGCAAAAAGTACAAAATATTGTGTTTTTTTCAAAATTGTCGCTCTCTTTTTGTTTATAGCGCAAAAAATAAAAACTGCAGAGGCGATTAAATACCACCAAAAGAAAGCTCCATTTGTGGGAAAAAAAGCACCTAAATTTTGTTTGGGCGTAGCGTTGCACGACCGCGCAATTGTCAGTTAAACCGACGCAGTGCCGAATCGCAAAAAATGGCCCGGTCATTTAGCAGCCAAATCTTCCAGGGCTGAAATGGTTAAATTCATCAACTAATACAATGGGAATTCATGGAAACTTTACAGTGACAATTAAAGTGCATATAGTGTTGGCTGTGTAAAACAAAGTATTTTCCCTGTGAAAAAGTGCTGTTGTGCTCCTTGTCAATTCATATACCTTGTGGGGGCTGTGAATACTCCGCACTCACCAGATGTGTTGGACTCCCTTACCTTTATAGCCAGAGGAGTCTACTGTGCTTGTAGGTCATTAATGGAGACCAATCCCACTGTGATATCCTCTAGTTGCTCCCGCTGTTATGGGTTACCTCCAATGGTGACTCCGGGGCTCCAAGATCAAAATGTGCAGGTGTACGGGATATAGAAAGAGAAACTCCTCATAGTATAAAATCCTCAGAAGGTTTATTGAAAAACAGCATCATACATAATAAAATCCATTAAATGGTATGGCTTAAACTGTCAAAAACGACCATGCTGGACATCACAAAGACAAAAAGAATGCCCTACACGTGTGTGAGTAGTGGTCGCTGTTTAGAGCATAGCGTGCGTTCCACTCTCTGGGCCGGTGGTGATGTATGGGGCATTCAGCTTAATGCGTTTCGTCATCTATGTGCGACGTTATCAAAAGCTGCTTTTAAGCTGAATCTCCCATACATCACCACCGGCCCAGAGAGTGGAATGCACGCTTTGCTCTAAGCAGCGACCACTACTCACACACCTGTAGGGCATTTTTTTTGTCTTTGTGACGTCCAGCACGGGCATTTTTGACACTTTTAGCCATACCATTTAATAGATTTTATTATGTATGATGCTGTTTCTCAATAAACCGTCTGAGGATTTTACACTATGAGGAGTTTCTCTTTCTATATACCGCGCACCTACACATTTCGATCTTGGAGCCACCATTGGAGGTAACTCATAACAGCGGGAGCAACCAGAGGATATTGCAGTGGGATTGGTCCCCATTAATGACCTACAAGCACCGTAGACACCTCTTGCTATAAGGTAAGGGAGTCCAACACATCTGGTGAGTGCGGAGCATTCACAGCCCCCCACGAGGTATATGAATTGACACCAACGGGACAAGGAGGACAACAGCACCCACATGTTTTTTTATTCTATTTTTTTTTTTTGCCGGCAATCTTTTTTTTTTTTACATTCAGCTGTCAGCGAGGAATCGTGCTGACAGCTGATGACTGACTGGCTGTTAAGGATGCCCGCTCCTCACATTTTAATAAGGAGAAAAAAAAGCAAAACGCATGAAAACTGCATGCATAATCGTGCATTCAAAAATGCAAAAGGCACCTGAAAGTCACATCAACCTCATAGATGTGAACCTAGCCTGAAAGAAGAAGCAGCACACCAATGAGCTCCTTGCACTGGAAATGAACTGAATGGCAGATTGTGCTGCTTCCTCTTCTTCTAGTCTGAGCCCTGCTTTGCAGGGGCTGCTGGAGATTGATGCCAAGTCAAATTCAGATACCAAAATTGCATTAATAATAATACATTTAATAATAAACAAAGTGACAGAGGAAGCTAAAAACTGTCTATAGGTCTTTGTGTTTTTTTGAATATAAGATTCTGCTCATCCAGTTTCTGATCTAGAAAAATGTTTATGACATGAATAATAAAGCGATGTTTCTGATAATTGTTCTACATTCTGTTCCCTACAGACTAATCCAGTTGAATTCAGCAAAATTTCAAGTCATCATTTTTGAAGATCAAATAGTTCTTGTGATGACTTACCTACTGTAGTGTCATGATATTCTCCAATCATGATGTGGTGGCTCTTTTAGTGTCCAAATTAAATTTTTATATTTAACTGGGAATTACTATGCTTTTATTCTTTGTCTCCAGCATGCAACCCATTCTCAAGTTTTAATTCCATGAAAATAAAATATACCTTGTTTTATTATTTTTTTTCCTTCCCTCTCTTCTTGTTCTCATTTCCTTTACTCTGCAATAGGGATGGGCGAACGGTTTGGCCCGAGCATAATTTTGGGTCAAACTTTCGCTGTTTGGACTTTTGGCAAACAGCCGAACAAACGGGTCATTAGATCGTTTGTTTGCCCCCCCCCCCCCAAACCGACCACAATGCATTGCGGCGCTGAACAGTGCATCGCAAGCCCTGATTGGCTGAAGCAGTGAAAGCTTCAGCCAATCAGGGCACAGAGCACTGTCAGAGTCATGATTGGACACTGTCATCATGACTTTATCCAATCATGGCTCATTCCCTCCCCACAATATAAAAGTAATCTTTCAATGGCAGCCATTTTTAGTATGATTTCGACGTGGAGAGGGATAGAACTGGGCTCTGTTCAGTGCTATCAGTTAGTTAGTGTGCTATACTCATTCAGCTTTGCATAGTGTGCAGCTAGAGTACGGACAGCTCAGATAGTTTCAATGTAGTGTAGTAAGACCGTGTCAGTAATCTTTACATTAGTGTATAGCTAGAGTAGGGACAGTTCAGATAGCATCAGTGTAGTGACGGTTGAACACCGTCTATTTGATTGCGTTACTGCCAGTTTAACGCATTTACTTCTGTGTGCGTTACTGCCAGTTTAACGCCATTTACTTCTCTGTGCGTTATTGACAGTTTAACGCCATATAGTTTTGTGTGCGTTACTGTCAGGTTAACGCCATTTACTTCTGTGTGCGTTACTGCCAGTTTAACGCCATACAGTTTTGCGTGCGTTACTGCCAGTTTAACGCCATATCGTTTTGTGTGCGTTACTGCCAGTTTAACGCCATTTACTTCTGTGTGCGTTACTGCCAGTTTAAAAACCATTTACTTCTCTGTACGTTACTGACAGTTTAACGCCATATAGTTTTGCATGCGTTACTGCCAGTTTAAGGCCATATTGTTTTGTGTGCGTTACTGCCAGTTTAACGCCATTTACTTCTGTGTGCATTACTGCCAGTTTAACGCCATTTACTTCTCTATGCGTTACTGCCAGTTTAATGCCATATAGTTTTGCGTGCGTTACTGCCAGTTTAACGCCATATCGTTTTGTGCGAGTTACTGCCAGTTTAACGCCATATAGTTTTGTGCGTTACTGCCAGTTTAACGCCATTTACTTCTGTGTGCGTTACTGCCAGTTTAATGCCATTTACTTCTCTGTGCGTTACTGCCAGTTTAACGCCATATAGTTTGGCGTGCGTTACTGCCAGTTTAATGCCTTATAGTTCTGTGTGCATTACTGCCAGTTTAACGCCATTTACTTCTGTGTGCGTTACTGGCAGTTTAACGCCATGTCGTTTTGTGTGCGTCACTGCCAGTTTAACGCCATATAGTTTTGTGTGCGTTACTGCCAGTTTAACGCCATATCTTTTATGTGCGTTACTGCCAGTTTAACGCCATATAGTTCTGTGTGCGTTACTGCCAGTTTAACGCCATATAGTTTTGTGTGCGTTACTGCCAGTTTAACGCCATATAGTTCTGTGTGCGTTACTGCCAGTTTTAAGCCAATTACTTTTGTGTGTGTTACTGCCAGTTTAGTGCCATATAGTTTTGTGTGTGTTACTGCCAGTTTAACGCCACATAGTTCTGTGTGCGTTACTACCAGTTTAAAACCATATTGTTTTTTGTGCGTTACTGCCAGTTTAACGCCATATAGTTTTGTGTGCGTTACTGCCAGTTTAACGCCATATAGTTTTGTGTGCGTTACTGCCAGTTTAACGCCATATAGTTCTGTGTGCGTTACTGCCAGTTTAACGCCATTTACTTCTGTGTGCGTTACTACCAGTTTTTTTTTTTACAATTATTTTATTTATTCAAGGAACACGGTCAAAGACAGACATCTGGGCAATCACAGTTTATCTTACATCACGTTGCGTGTATACATTATATACGAGAACATTTTATTACATCCAAAGGACAGTATGACATTTTACTTAACTGAGACGTCTCTATTATTTTGTGTCATAGGTGCTTAAAGCAACGTCTTGGGCAGCAATGCTAGTGGTGCAGGTGTGTTGCCCTTTAGTGGTTACTGCCAGTTTAACACCATATAGTTCTGTGTGCGTTACTGCCAGTTTAGTGCCATATAGTTTTGTGTGCGTTACTGCCAGTTTAACGCCATTTACTTTTGTGTGCGTTGCTGCCAGTTTAACGCCATATAGTTCTGTGCATCACTGTACGTTTGGAGCATTATATTGCAGTATATTATAGTGTATCCGTGGAGTGTGTCTGTGTAGTGTGAGTGCTCAAATTCTAGTTCACCAAACACCTCTTTACATTGATTAAAGTGGATCTACGTACAGATTTCAACTTCTTCTTTACATCTGCTTATAAGCACCGCCCCTTCCCTCCAAATAATGTCTGGGAGCACAACAAGGAGAAGCAGACGTTCCCTTGGCACTGTAAGGGGGCCAGTAACAAATGTGTCCACAGGCAAAGGTGGACGTGGTGGTCAGTCCTCAGGCAGGGCATCATTTCCTCTGTTTAGTGCTTTTACCCATGCTACCCAGCCACAGCATGCAGAGGAGGTGGTGGACTGGCTTACTAAACCTTCCTAATTCTCCTCATCCTCTGTCACGCAAGCAGAGACAAGTGTGCAGTCCCCTGCAGTTGCCAGAGTGGATAAACCTGCCTCCTTGTCCACATCTATTCCTGCCATAGCCCCAACATCAGCCATTGAGGAGTCAGCTGAGTTATTTGACCACAGCGTCAGCCACTTGCACCTTGATGATGCCCAGACATTACTAGATTCAGATGCTGGTTCTGAGGTTGAGAATGACAGGAACATGAGACTAGAGAGAGGGAGGAACACTGGTAGACAAATTGGCATTCATGTTCCCCAAGCCGCTGCATATTGCCAAGTTGTCTCCAGTGGTAATGATGAAGATGAAGGAGATGGAGATGATGATGATGAGGTCACTGATGCGACTTGGGTGCCAAATAGAGCAGAAGAGGAAACTGAAGGTGAGGCGGCACAACCCCAAGGAGGCCAACATCAAGAAAGAGTAGAGAGCAGCCACCCTATTCCATCACATTCTGCAGCTGTTATCCCCCGGCCCACTCCCCAAAGATCAGCTGTCTGGGCCTTTTTTCAGCACATCTGCAGCAGATCGCACTGTTGCTATCTGCAAACTGTGTCTTATGTACATCAAACGTGGCAAAAACACCAACCATTTGGGTACCACATGCTTAACAAGGCATTTAACGTCTAACCACGCAGCCCATTGGCAAGAGCACCTAAAAGCCACACAAGGGGTACAAATCTGTCCCTCCTCCTGCTTACCCACTTCATTCTCCCCCTATGATACT
This sequence comes from Lithobates septentrionalis, assembly GCA_037952835.1. Taxonomy (NCBI): domain Eukaryota; kingdom Metazoa; phylum Chordata; class Amphibia; order Anura; family Ranidae; genus Lithobates; species Lithobates septentrionalis. The sequence continues at coordinate 2,300,368 of JBBDGP010001523.1, forward strand.
GAGTCATTACCTCTCAGCAGCCTCCACTGACAGGGATAATGGTATAGCACAGGGTGTCCCAGGTCCTAGCAGCACATCTGCCAGCAGCACACAACCACCAGCTGTAGACTGTAGCCGGCAAATTTCTCTGCCCCATCTGCTGCAGCGGAAAAAAAAATACAGTCCCTACCACCCACATGCACAGTGTCTGAATGCAAGCTTGTCAAAGCTGTTGGCTCTCCAACTTTTGCCTTTCAGCCTGGTGGATTCTGCCCCTTTCCATGAATTCGCACAATGTGCTGTACCACAATGGCAGGTTCCCAGTCACTACTACTACTTTTCACGTAAGGCCGTTCCATCCCTCTACCATCACGTTGAAGGGAATGTTATGGCATCGTTGGACAAGGCAGTCAGACGTAAAATCCACCTTACTGCTGACACGTGGTCCAGCAAGCATGGGCAGGGACGATATATTTCGTTCACAGCACACTGGGTAATGCTGCTTGCAACTCGAAAGAATGCAGGACAGGGCTCTGTCCTGCAGCTTGTTGTGCCTCCACGTCTCCATACAGTTGGTGGTGATGATGCCAGACTTGTGAGCTCTACCCTCTCCTCCTCCTTCGCTACCTCCATGCCCTCCTCTGCAGAATTGTCCTATGAACATCAGGTACCCCCTAATCATTCAAAGGGCTATTCCCAGAGTCAGGCTAAAAGGTACCATGCAGTGCTTAGGCTGGTGTGTTTAGGGGGCAGGAACCACACCGGAGCACAGATTCCTGCAGCTCTGCAGGGACAGCCCCAGAGGTGGTTCACACCATGCCAGCTGGAGCCAGGAATGGTGGTGTCTGATAATGGCTCAAACCTCCTGTCCGCCCTTAGACAGGGAAAGTTGACACATGTGCCATGCCTGGCACATGTCCTCAATTTGGTAGTGCAGCGTTTCCTAAGTACGTACCCAGGGTTGCAAGATGTACTAAAGCAGGCCAGAAGAGTCTGTAGCCATTTCAGGCTTTCATACACAGCCAGTGCTCGTTTGGCTGAAATTCAGTGGGAATGCCACCTGCCCATAAACCACCTGATTTGTGACATGCCCACCAGGTGGAACTCAACTTTGGGAATGCTGCAGCGGCTATACATGCAGCAGAGGGCTGTTAACGAGTACCTGTGCCAGTATGGCACAACAGGCACAGGTCGCCTCACCTTTTTATCCCCACGCCAATGGCTGATCATTAAGGATGCATGCACTGTATTGTCACCACTTGAGGAGGCCACAAGGATGGTGAGCCATGACAGTGCATGCATCAGTGACACATTCCCTCTTGTGTTCCTGCTGGAGCAGACTCTGCGTGGCATTATAAACAGGGCATTGGAGGCAGAGCTGCAGGAGGAAGAGGAGGACTTCCTTTCCTCTCAAGGCCCACTTTATCCAAATTATCATTCCTATGTAACAGAATGAGGAGGAGAGAGGGGAGGAGGATGAGGAGGAGGATTCTGGCACTTTCATAGGTTTCAAAGAAGAGGAAGACATGCATCAATCTGTAAGCGATGGCTTTCCAACCCCAGGACCCTTGGGAGTAGTACGTGGCTGCAACGCTGTATCCTGGCCTAGGCCGACAAGGCTCAGGCCTAGGGCAGCACTTTGCAGGGGAGCAGCACAAAAGAGTCCACACCGGCTTGCTCTACACTGTTAGTCTTATGGGGTGGACTGGGCTGAGAAGCAAATTAATCTAGCGCCCCCATAAAGCGGCTGCATTGCTTCCGGTATGCGGGCTGCCGGCATTCCGCAACTGTGGGGGGGGTGCGCCGCTTCTAATATTTTGACTGCCCTATCATCCTGAACCACAAACCTTCCTCACTGTGCTATATGTTTTCTGCTGCACCATTGGCATGGTTATATATTCTTATGCCGCGTACACACCGTCGGACTTCTCGTCGGAAAAAGGTATGACGGCTTTTCCGATGGGATTCAAGTTTGCCTTGCATACACACGGTCACGCAAAAGTTCGCTGAACTTACGACCATCAAGAACGCGGTGACGTATAACACTACGACGAACCAAACAAATGAAGTTAAATGCTTCTGAGCATGCGTCGATTTGTTTCCGAGCATGTGTAGGAATTTTACGCGTCGGAATTGCCACAGACGTGCCACAGACGATCACATTTTCGGATAGGAACTTTTTCCAACCAAAAAATTAAGAACATGCTCTCAATTTTTTGCTGGCTGGAATTCGGCCAGCAAAAGTCAGATGGAGCATACACACGGTCGCCTTTTCCGACGAAAAAAATTTCATCTGTCGAAATTCTGATCATGTGTGCCCGGCATAAGTCCTCTCCATAAAATTATCAGAAATTTGTGCTTAAAGTAGAACTATAGGCAACACTTTTTTTTTTCATTTTGGATATAATAAGGGAGGGTTCTAGCCCCTGTTAGTTTATTTTTTACCATCCCTGTCCCATTGCAGAGATTTCCCTTCACTTCCTGCCCCATAGCCAAACAGGAAGTGAGAGGAAATCTATGCAAATTTAAGGAATCCATTGCACCCCCCCCCCCCCAGGCCCTCAGAACTAGTGTCCCCATTCGAAAATTTCAAAGCTGGTCTTAAACAGCAAGGGTGTGGCCTTGACAGGAAGGGGTGGGTCATATTTAAATTAGGGGGTGCACGAGTTTATGCCTAGGGCAGCACAAAACCTAAATACACTACTGCTTGGCTGGGAGGATTAAGTTCCAGATGCTGTCATCCTGAGTGACCCTGAGGAGTCTCCTTCTCAAGCCTCTGCAAATTTGAGGCGCATGGGAAACCTCATGCTTCAAAGCCTGCGAAAAGACCCAAGAATACGTGGCATAAAGGAAAAGGATGATTACTGGTTGGCAACCCTCCTTGACCAACGTTATAAGGGGAAGGTCTCAGAACTCATCCTGTCCCCACAGAGAGTGCAGAAGATAAAATCTCTTGAAGACACGTTAGAGAGAATTGTATTGAGCGTTTTTCGTGACTCCAGGAGGTTACAGTGTCGTGGTAAATGTAGTTTTGAGTCTTCTGTTGGTCAAGAGAGGAGCATTGGAGAAGGCGTCCGCCTAAGTGAGGCATTTCGGAATTTTTTTAGTCCTCGCCGCCCAGGGCTGTCAGCTTTCACATCCCATCGGCAGCGGCTGCATCACGTAGTGGACGATTACCTCAGGGCCAAAACAGAGATGGAGAGCTTTCCAGCTGACGATCCACTGACTTACTGGGTCATGAGAATAGACCACTGGCCAGAACTTGCCCAGTATGCTATTGAGTTGTTGGGCTGCACTGCATCCAGCGTGCTTTCAGAATGGTCATTCAGTGCTGCAGGAGGTTTCGTTACTGATCATAGAACGCATCTGTCCACAGACTCTGTGGACCGTTTTACTTTTATAAAAATGAATCAGTCCTGGATTACCAGCTATGAAGCCCCTGATGCCGATGTCACTGATTAAGTCTTTTTGGGATGTGGAATCTCTGCAGGACTTAGAGACTGCTTAGCTTTGAGGGTGTTCAATCATTTCATCTGGAAGAATGTTTTTGGTATAGGTTTCATGGGTACAATTAACACCCAAAGACCAATTTTTCAGCACCTGTTTGACAGGTGCATATCATTGCAATTTTTTACAGCACAGCCAATTCTTGCTTTCATCAAGAGTACCTCTATAGGGTTACGGTGGGAAGGCGCCACCGATACCCAAAGAGTATTTTTTACACACCCGTTACTTCTATCCAAAGTCAAAGTGACACCAGAATATAAAAAAAAACACTAATCTTGTTCCCAGTGCACTATATTGTGGCCTCATCATACACACTGGCTCCCCAGCTGTTGCTAAGCAAAATAAAGGCAGCTTGCAGGGAAAATTTCATTTTTTTTGGCTTTCTAAATGCAATTATTGCTGCAGCAGATTCTAGACATGGTACAGATTTACCACTTTACAGGTAGACTAAGGGGACCCCCAGGCACTATATTGGAAGGAATTTTTCATTTTTATGTTTTCACTTTAAAATCAAAAAATCACTGCTCATTTAAAAATGAAATTTTTCACAAAATTTTTTTTATTGATACATGTCCCCCAGGGCAGGACCCAGACCCCTATAACCATCGTATGCCCAATTACTTGCATTTACTCCTTCAAAGTGGGCACTTTTGATTTTTGATGTTCGGATCACATTGACTTTAATGGGGTTCGTTATTCGGGTCCGAACTTTCGCGGTGTTCGAAAGCTCTGGTGTGAACCGAACAGGAGTTTGTTCTGCCCATCCCTACTCTGCAACAGAAGATACGTGTCAGAAGTTTATAATACGAAAAGGAAATACCTTTGTACTTTGACATCTGCGTGACTCAGTGCTTATTACTGTATATTAATACTTTGTTTTTACTCTGTGCAGAAAGTTTGGAGTATAGAGTGACACTAAATTCTGGTTAAATTCCCTTCTATTACTCTCAGCCTCCGCCAATTCTCCATGTCTCTTTTTTTTGCTACTGTGATCTGAATTCCTGATAGAGGGTGGCTACATTTTCCAGGGTCCTACTCAGTGGCGGCCCGTCTATTAGGGGTGTAGGGGCGCCGCCCCCCTATCCATGCATCCAGTCCCTAATCTACATGCAAGGCGATGGACGCATGGATTCCAATGGGGGGGTGTTTTTTTTTAAGCATGTGGTTAGAGCCAGAGGCTCTAATAGGCTTCAAAAAAGGGTGGGCTCTGGCACAGAGCACTGCACCCTGAGCCCACCCAGTCGTGTGACAATAGCATATGAATATTCGCTATTGTCACACTGATTCTCCTCCCGGCCAATCAGGAAGCGGGTCGCAAAACCCGTTTCCCGATTGGCCGAAGGGAGAACCGATCTTACTGGCCAAGGGGGAGGAAGGTAAAGATGCACGGCCGGAGGAGAAGCAGGGAAAGACCAACCGACCCACCAGCCACCACGATCGCTCACCGACAGCGGCTCAGCTATCCAGCACTCCCTGACTCTGAGCATGGGAGGGAGGAGGAGAGGAGATCAGAGTCATCCCAGGCAGTACATCTGCCTCCTAAGGTAAGGAGACCGGTGTTCCCGCATTCATGTTTGTCTCCAGGGGGCCACGTCTCCCGCTGAGGGGGGGTGGCGTTGGTTTGCCCCCCCCCCAAATTATCAAGCACCAGCTCCCACTGTATGTAGGAATGTAGCCACCCGCTTGCTCCTGAGATGGACTATGGACTATAGGATGTGAAGTGTGCATAGGACAGTGTACATGATCACAACTAGCATGCACTGCTACTTCCAAACGAATGGAAATGAGAGGAAGGAGAGGTTCCAGTGTTCACAGAGGGCGTTATAAGGAGGCAGAAAACGACAGTAAGCCCTGGTACACACTTGCGCGGGCTGTGTGGCACCCCCACGCATCTCAACCCACAGCGTGCTCGTGGGTTCGAGAACCACAGGGAAATCCCATGGTCAAAAGCACCGGCGGCATGTTTAAAAAAGGTGCAAGCACCTTTTTTTGCAGGAAACGCAGGCACAGCAGTCTATTTATTTGCTATGCCTGCATTTCCTGCGAACAAAGGTGCTTGCACCTGAAGACGCAGTTGGTGCTTTTGACCATGCGATTTCCCTGCAGTTCCTGCACCCACAAGCATGCTGTGGGTTGAGATGCGTGGGTGCGCCATTAAGAATGAATGCAGGGGCATCGTGATTTGGCTGCGGGTGCGGGAACAGGTGTGGTTCCCGCAACCACCTGCTCACATGCAGGCAAGTCTGAACCAGAAACGATTTCATGAAAAGGTTACAAGGCCATTAAGTAGTGGATGTACATAAGTTATATTTCTAGAATAAAGATATTTAAGGAGGAGCTCCATGTTCCCCCCAAAAAATTAAAAGCTACAAATACTGAAACTGCTGACTTTTAATATTCGGGCACTTACCTGTCTAGGCATCCATCGGTGTCCTCACCCGAGCCAATTCTTCAATCGGGTATTAGATTTCTACCCTACTCCTATTAATCTGAACCAGCTTGAGGTTTAGAAACTTACTTTGTAAAGATCCCCACATATTTACTACCTTGAACTCTGTGACATGTAGTCACTATGCCCTCTGGGTAGGCACTGCTATGTCACACATTTCACAGAGCCTGCCCTCTGATCTACAGAGGTGCTGAGAGGAGGAGTTTCAGGAGGCGGAGTCAGTACAGGAATCACTGCTTGCAGGTACCATGTGCCATGGGACATGTAGTCCTTAGAAATGAGGGAATCCAGAAAGTTGTGGAAAGAGACTGCCAATAGATGAGCAGAACTCACAAAATGAAAAGAGATTTTTCAGTTATGCTTATATTGGATTTTCAAAAATAATTATTGTTTGCATTGTTATTACAATGCTGATGTTATAAATTGAAACTGTATCCTGTGATAATAGAACATCTTTACGTTTTTAATGATTCAGGCTTTTGGGATTCCTTAGATCTCTTTGTCAGATTGTATATACATTTGAATAAAGCCTGACAAAGGGAAGGGATCTATTATCACTGAAACTTCAACCTTTCTGCATTAATCGATGGCTAACACAGATGGCTTACACAGTACAACACTCTACTACAGCTTTTCACTCCATGTATAACAAATGTTACATTTGATTGTGCCTGTGCCGATTTTGTGGAGTACTTTAAGCCCCCGGTCACACCGGTGCGACTTGGCATGAAATTTGACAGTTTGAAATCTCATGACAAGTCACACCCTATTGGAAGTGGTAAAATCGATGCGACTCTGACTCTGTCTGAGTCGCACCAATTTTGAAAGTAGTTCCTGCACAACTTTTTGCAAGTTCAGGTGCGACTTGCATAGACATGTATGCGTGAAGTCACAGATGTCTTCCAAGTAGCACCTGAAGTCGCACTACTTTGAAATTGTGCTACTTCAAGTGAAGTAGCACGATTTCAATGTCGCCATTGGTGTGACCGGAGGCTAAAACTCCTTTTTTGTGTGCTCCTGTATTAAAAATGCTGACAGGTAGGCTTTTTATGACAGAAGAGATTCTGTGGGGGAGATTTACTAAAACTGGAGCACACAGAATCTGGAGCAGCTGTACATAGTAACCAATCAGCATGTAGGTTTTATTAGATAAGTTTAGATTTTATTTTATAAGTTTAATTGAACAAACTGAAGATAGAAGCTGATTGGTTGCTATGCACAGCTGCGCCAGATTCTTTGTGTACCAGTTTAAGTAAATCTTCCCATGTATTACCGTGAAGGTATGGCAGGAGGCTAGGAAAATATATGGGAAGCCCAATTTCATCTCACCCCATATGCCCCTATGGGGTAACCCTATGCTCCCCCACTTTTACAGCATACCGGACCCCTCACTTTGGGCAAAAAAGGGAATTCTCACATTAAAACATATAGTCAAAGAGGGTAGACTTATGTCTTTACAAGCCCTGAGGCAATCCTTCGCTATTCCGCCCTCCTTCCAATTCAGATACTGGCAGCTGAAACACGCCTTTGAAGCTCAGTTCCCCGCCCCCCTCATTCTGGAACCGGACTCCATTAAACGGCTCTTGACTTACAGTGTGATGGGGAAGCCCCTCTTAACATTATATCTTTACCTTACAGTGGAGTATGATGCCAAATTAACCAAAACCTGGGAAAGGTGGAGGGTCGATATTCCCTCTTTGAACGAGGAGGAGTGGAAGGAGTGTTTAATCTCCTACATTCCCTCCATGATAGCTGCAAAAGATAGGTTCATACAATTTAAGTTCCTACACAGAGCGTATTTCACCCCACAGAGACTGGCGCGCATTTACCCTCAGAGAGATCCCAACTGTCAGAGATGTAGGCAGGAGGAGGGTACTTTCTGGCACATGGTCTGGTCCTGTCCCAAACTTCACCCCTTCTGGTCAACAGTGGCCTCCACAATGAGCAGGGTCATAGGCTCACACTTGCCGGTTGATCCTCAGGTACTACTGCTTAGTCATTTGGAGGAAGTGGAGGGAGATAGATATAGTAAATTGTGTCTAACCTTTGCACTATACTATGCCAGGCGTGAAATCTTATTGCGATGGAAACTAGTGGAGCCTCCTACTCTGGCCTCGTGGAGAAGGTCGGTGAATATGGCACTTCCCCTTTATAGACTGACGTATGAAAGTAGACAATGCCCAGGAAAGTTTGATAAAATCTGGTCCTCTTGGGTGGATGCCTCCGGGGATCCTGAACCCCCTCCCCCATAACCAAGAAGTGAAACATATTAGAGGACATCCTACATCTCATGTTCATTCTTCTGATGCTCGTCCCTCCCCCTCATCCCCTTCCTTCCCCCTCCCTCGGTCCCCTCCCCCCCCCTCTTCCCCCGCCCCCCCCCGCCACCCCTACTAGGTTTGACTGTATATTGGTTACCTACTTTATTCTACCTGAGAGGTTATTACGCTTTAATGCCATAAGAAGTATTGTTAGGTGAAACTTCTGACGTTTGCATAACTGATGTATCTGCTAAATAGTGGCTTTTGACTGAAGGCAGATCCTGTTGTCACTTTTCTCATCGCATTGACTGTACTAATTTATTGTATTGTAATGCTGATTTGTTCAATAAAATCTTCTGTTAAAAAAAATCTTCCCACGTATGTATATTCTGTTGTAAATGCTTCTCCCGACTTATCAACATTATTTCATGTACACATCCATCATGATTCTGTGCCAGGACAAGAGATCCCTGTACGAATATGCAGGAAATGCATCCAGGTCTGGGACAAGGGGTGGGCAGGAGGGGAGGCTGCCCTGGGCGTAGTGGTTTACTGCATGGATGGGGGCGCCAGTAAGCTCATTCTGATGCAAGGAATTTTGCCAAGCGGATGACTGCTGGGGGGAGCAATCCATAAACTTGCACATAATGAAAGGGGGGGGCACAGTTTGGCTTCTTTGCCCTGGGCGCTGGATGACCTTGTCCCGGTGTTCTGTAGATTACTGCAGATCATCAGATAAGGCCTCCGATAATGCCTGACGATCAGCTGGCGTGACATCAACCCTGCTCATGCACAGATCAGCAGAGGCATTATCTAAAGATCAGCAAAGCGTGGAGGCAGAATCTGATCATTAGATTCTGCCTCGCTCTCTTCCGACAAGGTAAATCACTTGATTTTTGCCCTCTCTTTGGACTGAAAGTTTTTTTGGCAAGTGAACCTGCCCTGTTGTATAATCCCGAGGAGGAGGAGGGGAGGAAGACTCAAAACAAACAGGAGATCAGTTCAGGTGAGACGATTCCTCTCTATAGAAGTTTATGGAGTGCCATGGCTGGGAAGTAAAGTGGGCTCTACTCTCACCCATCGGGGTCACTTCTACCCCCATCGTGGCTTTCCTACCTCCCTCAGATGGCTCTTGGCTGGGGCAATCACAGTTCTGTGAAAGATCCCAATGTGCAGCCCCTGTTCCCCCTGCCCCATCCCAATAATAAACTTAAAGCGGAGTTCCACCCAAAAGAGGAACTTCCACTCATCTGATTCCTCCCCCCCTCCGGTGCCACAATTGGCACCTTTTAGGAGGGGGGGGTGCAGATACCTGTATTAGACAGGTATCTGCACTCACTTCCAGGAATAGTCACGCCCCCTCCCACACCCCCCCCCCCACTGTCTCCTGGTAAACACACAGGTCCCAGGAGATAGCAGGGACCACTTAGGACGCGTGGCGTGACTCGCGCATGCGCAGTAGGGAACCGGGAAGTGAAGTCGCAACGTTTCACTTCCTTATTCCCTCACCGAGAATGGCGGCGGCAGCAGCCGATAGCCGAGCCATTGCTGGACTCCTGGACAGGTAAGTGTCTGTTTATTAAAAGTCAGCAGCTGCAGTATTTGTAGCTGCTGGCTTTTAATAATTTTTTTTCAGGTGGACTCCCTCTTTAATTCCTATAAGGACTAGCAGGCTGTCAGTACAAGGAGAGGGTATAAATCAAGAGATTTACCTTGTCGGAAAAGAGCGGGGGCAGAATGTGATGATCAGATTCTGCCTCCGCGCTTTGCTGATCGTCGGATAATACCTTCAACGATCTGCGCTTGCTCAGTGTTGAAGTCACGCCAGCTGATCGGTGGATCAGCTGGTGTGACATCACTACTGCGCATGCACAGATCCTTCAATTATTCGATGATCTGCAGTAATTGACAGAATATCGGTGTTCTGTCGAGATGTGCCCACTGTCGAAAAGTGCCCACGCATGCGCAGAACGGATGGGCACTTCAGCTGAGTTGCCGATCAGCGGGAGTGACGTCCCATAGAGCATGCGCACATCGTAGGAGCCTTTTTTTCGACGGCAGATACCATTTCTAGGGCACAATTTAATGCTATGCAAACAGCGGAGGGACACCGTATTTGTCATATTGTGCCTCGCACTTGCGCCGGGGGATTACAGCTAGGTACAATGTGACATCCACCGTGTCCCTCTGCTCTTTGCATAGCTTTCAATTGTCCCCAATAAATTGGTATCACCCGTCGAAAAAACCCTCCTAAGTTGTGCGCATGCGCTATGGTGATGTCACTCCAGCTGATCAGCAACTCAGCTGGAGTGCCCTTCCGTTTTGCGCATGCTCGGGCACTTTTTGACAGGGGGCATAAATTGATAGAACACCGGCACTGGATGCCTCATCCCGCCCCAGCCAATCAAGAAGGCCTAATCTTCTGAACTCAGAGAAAGGCCGGGTGAAGGTGAAGGTGTCGGTGACAAGGGGGACCGGTGGCTTTTGTATTGCTGGAGAAGGGCATTCACAAGGTAAGCATGCCAAAATCTGCAAATATACCTAACATACTTCCATATTATGGCAAAAACTCCTGGGGGGCCCAGCATTCCTAAACAGGTTATCTCTGCTTTAAAGTCAAGTGAATGTGAAATTTTAAATGTTTTCTATCCCTCCAAACTTCCACATTTCATCAAAGCACCAAAAGCATTTGTCTGCACTTGGCTGTGAAAGTACATGGACCATCGGTAATAAGAGAAGTGAAACAACGGTATTTCTGCTTCTTAGGAAGACATTGCAAGACCTTAATAAATATTTTTAGATTATGTTTTTTTAACCATTTCCTTTTGTTTGTAACAGATGTGAAAGTTTTCTTTTTGATGTTAGTATTACCATTCATTAAAGTGCTACAGAGCTTTAACAAGGCATTTGTATGACCATTGATTTCTCAATTAAATGCTAAAAATGTATTCGGTTTTGTGTCTCTTTTTTTTAGGAGACACTTAAAGAGGAGTTCCAGCTTGTAAAAAAGTGATTGTAAACGACCTCCTTGTAAAACAACCCATTCCGTTTATAATAGAAATGAAAGGCAAAACATTTTTGTATAGATCTAAAAAACATTATCAATACCTTTTTCCCTTTTTTATAAGTGATCACATTCCCTCTGTTCTCAGTGACATAAGAGCTGGGGGAGGAGACGCAGCAGCACACTGAGCTTCCCAGTGAATGGCTGTGCAGGGGGGGTGTCAGGACAAGTCGAATCCTTGGAAGGGAGCAGGCTGAGTTCCCAAGACAGGTAGAGAATTGACCACGGTGTGCTCTCCTGCTTAGTATGGTCAGTTTTTAATAGGAAAGCAGAGGGACCGGTAGGATCACCAGGGATTTCACATAAAGGAAGCAATACAAAGAGAACAGAATACTTTCTCATACAAGTACATGGTATAGCAGGCACATAGCAGGAATATGAAATGTTGGGGGTAACAAACACTTTAAAAGCAGAACTTAAATTTTTTTCTAGTTTAGGGAGCAGTGCAAAAGAGTTAAAGTGTTTGTTAACCTAAATTTTAAAAAAATTGGATCCCGTTCCCTTAAAGCATATTATACAGAACAGTGCTTGTGCTGTGTAATTTAACCCCATGTAACACCTGCAATACCTGGCTGACCCTGCCTGGTTCTGTCCTCCCCTCTGTAAACTGACCACGGTATATCAGGGCTGCCAAGCCCTGACACCGTGGTCAGTTTACGTGCCTCCATCATCTACAGCCTGCTCTCCTGTGTCTGTGTCTCCACTGTCCTCCTCTCCCCCTCTCCTCCCTGTCTGTCAGCTCGTACCAGGCCCCCCCCTCCTGCTGGTATCATAAGTTCGTTTTGTTACTACCATCGCCTCTGTTATAATAAATGCTGTGCCCCACTTTATCTTTTCTAAAATATCCGCTGATAAATACCTTATTTTATAGCGCCGCTCGGTGGTCACGTGACCGGTTGTCTCTCTCCTCCTCCCCTCTCCTCTTCCCGGCTGAAGTCAGCGGGGGTTTCTTGGCTCCACTCGCTTTCCTGTCAGACATGGAGATGAGAGAGACGGCCGGTCATGTGACCACCGATCGACGCTATAAAATAAGGTATTTATCAGCGGATTTTTTAGAAAAGACATACAGTGGGGCACAGCATATATTACAACAGAGGAGATAGTAAAATGGAGTGCCCAGAGAGTTTTTAATATTAACAGAAAAAGATTACCTATGTCCTATCAATATGAAATTGTTTGTGGTTTGAGGCTAAAGTAGACTTTAATGGTACCATAACACTTGGGATACACAAGTAGATAAAACAAATAAGGCTTTATTAAATTAACATAAAAATGTTAAAACATACAAGTTTTTTTTTTGTTTTTTTTTTAAACAGCTCTGTAAATTCATACATATGAGGTGCAGCTGGAAAAGATGGTAATACCAGCACACACTGTAACAATTATATTGGCATGCTCAACGTGTTTCGTGGGTAATTCACCGCTTCTTCAGGAGCTTAATTTGCATATATTATGATGTTATTAACACAGAGATAATGTATATTACTACAAAAAAAGGAAGAAAAATCATATTGATCGCACTACAAACAATGAAACATCACATCACATAACATAGTTAGATAATGGCTAGTACTGGAAAGTGTGGTGTCCCCCCTCCCCCCCCCCCCCCCCCAAAATACCAAATGTCCAAAGAAATGTAGTAAATTACATTTTGTCCTAAATTTATGAAGAAAGATTATTTATTTGCAACATTTTATAACAGAAACAAAGAAAAATGCGTTTGTTTTCAAAATGTTCAGTCTTTTTTCGTTTATTTAGCAAAAAATAAAAAACCCAGAGGTGATTAAATACTACCAAAAGAAAGCTCTATTTATTTGAAAAAAAAATGCTAAACTTTGAGCAGTTGGAGGTGGTTTGACAAAGTAGGGTCACAGCCAAAGACAGGTGTATGGCTTTATATAGAACACTTCTACACAAAAATCCTTTCTAAACAGGTTGATAAGCATTTACAGGAAGCAAACAGGCTATCACAATATTTCAAAGAAAAAACACAAAATGCAGCGCTCTGAGAGAATGATCAAATTAATTCCAACGTAGTACTGTATGCATAAACAGTGCTATTTATTCCATAAAGTTAAAAAATGGTTGAACAGTCAAAGTTTAAAATAAATGGTAGTGAACGTTACCAGTGACCTCAGAGTGGATAAGGGGGAAACAATCATCCGGGAGGCTTGCTTGGAGATGGTTTGAACATCAATCACCATCCAAGGAAATGGAGGGGAGAAAATTCAGTTCCCACAGGGGGGAGCGTACTGGCTGCTGGCAAAACCTGCCAGCTCCAGGTGGATTCCACGGCTGGATGGTGGTCAGCAGGATGGATAGAAAGGCAACCTGTGTGATGTAAACGGCCCCAGAGGGAACAACCAAGCCGAGCGGGGTCGATATTCTCAGAGCTCCTATGTGCCTTCTGTGACATCACTGTTGTGCCGGAGATAAAGGGGAAAGGTGTCCAGTCAGTTGTGTAAGCATCCACTGCTCTGTTGCCGTGACTTACATGTTTCGCACGCATGCGCTTTGTCAAAGTCAGAATATTTCCAATCTCCCAAGGAGAAATAATTTGGAAAAAGGGAAAATCTTGACCTTGGGAGTTTTAAATGACCCAAAGCTGGAGACAATCTGCTTTAATTTGTGGGTAAGAGCAGTAGACTTCAACTCCTCAGTGGCAAGCTCATCAGTCAAGGACTGAATTAACTTGGAAAAGACAGATTCTCTGGGCTTGATTTACTAAAGGCAAACTAACTATGCACTTTGCAAAGTGCAATTGTACTCTGCAAGAGCAGTTGCTCCAGAGCTCAGTAAATGAGCAGAAGCTCTGCTGACTTCCATCATCCAATCATGTGCAGGCAAAAATGCTGTTTTCTTTTATTTTCCTTGCACATGATTGGGTACTCTTTGCAAAGTGAAGCCTTACCTCATTTACTAAGTTCTGGAGCAATTGCACTTGCAGAGTGCACAGTCTACTTGCCTTTAGTAAATAAACTCCTATGTGTTTGATAGCTTGGAACCTGTTAAGGCCGCGGGCAAATCATGTATAGAATCAGCAGGAGAGGACAAGGTAGTGTTCTTTTGGCCTCTGATATCAGTCAGCAAATACCTGGTTAATTTGGGTCATAAAATGTTGCATGACCACAGTAAAAATCTCAGCCATGAAAGAAGGGGGCCCAGCCACACCTGATGGAGCCAGGGAGGATTACAAGCATAACACTAAGGCTCGGTTCACACTGGGGCGACTTGGGATCCGACTTGTACGCCCTCAAGTCGCCCCAAGTCGCCCCAGAAATAATTTGAATGGGAGTGAACGCTAGCGTCTTAATAGACGCTACTGAAGTCGCTCCGACTTCAGAGCGTACTCCCTGTACTACTTTGATCCGACTTGGTAGGCGACCTGTACCATAGAAATCTATGGAAGTCGCCTCCAAGTCGGATCTCTCTGTAAAGTCAAGCGACTTTGCAGGGAAAACCCCTCCCTCCCCCCCTCCCTCCCAGAGAGCTGATTGGCCACAGGCGAAGTCGCCTGTCATGGAGGCGACTTCAAGTCGCCTTGTAATTTGCTAAAGTCGCGTCGAAGTCGCGTCGAAGTCGCGTCGAAGCCGCTGTGCAAAGTCGCGCTGAAGTCGTGTTGCCCCAGTGTGAACCGACCCTAACTCTAAGATCAGAGGATAACCTGATTTCAGGTTGCAGACGATGGCACCGTCAGAAGACATGCTGCATGCAGCCCCAGAACCATTAGGCTCGATTCACACTGGGGCAACACGACTTCAACGCGACTTTGCACAGCGACTTCAACGCGGCTTCAACGCAACTTCAGCGCGACTTTAGAAAATTACAACGCGACTTCAAGTCGCCTCCAGGACAGGCGACTTCGGCTGTGGCCAATCACAGGACAATCAGCTCTCTGGGAGGGAGGGGTTTTCCCTGCAAAGTCGCTTGACTTTTAGAGAGAGATCCGACTTGGAGGCGACTTCCATTGATTTCTATGGTACAGGTCGCCTACCAAGTCGGATCCAAGTAGTACAGGGAGTACGCTCTGAAGTCGGAGCGACTTCAGTCGTGTCTATTAAGACGCTCCCATTCACTATCATGTGAATCTCTTTCTGGGGCGACTTGGGGCGACTTGAGGGGCGACAAGTCGGATCCCAAGTCGCCCCAGTGTGAACCGAGCCTTAGTGGAATGTATGTGAGCTGGGGGGAACTTGTACAGTGGGATTGTTCCCCCTGTGTCTAAAATCAGACGTGTTGTGACCGCATGCAGGTAAGGCAACGTATAGGCTTGGGCAGGGCAAAGCCTCAGGTACTCACAAAACACAGACAGCTGGTAGCAGGAGAGGATTAGATGTCCAGAGGTGAC
This sequence comes from Lithobates septentrionalis, assembly GCA_037952835.1. Classification (NCBI taxonomy): domain Eukaryota; kingdom Metazoa; phylum Chordata; class Amphibia; order Anura; family Ranidae; genus Lithobates; species Lithobates septentrionalis. The sequence goes on from JBBDGP010001523.1 coordinate 2,315,976, forward strand.
CAAAGTCACTGTAGATCAGTGGCGGCTTGTGTCATTTTATTATTTTATTTGGGGGGGGGCAGCTAACAGTGCACCCACAGCCACCCCCCCGGTCGGTCTATGGCGCAGGCATCGCTTCATTCTGGGAGACGGGCTGCAGCTTCCACTGCCTCTCCTCCGCGGCATCACAGCGGCTTCCGCCGTGCGTCTCCTCCCTCCTCCTCCTAGGCCATTTAGATCACTTCTCCTTTCAGCCAATTGGGAAATGGGTCTCAGGACCCGCTTCCTGATTGGCCGGAAGGAGAATCAGTGTGACAATAGCGGATATTCATTCGCTATATGTAGATGAGGGGCCGGACGCATGGATGGGGGGCCAGGGCCCATGCTCCCCTAATAGACAGGCTGCCACTGGTTACATTACACCCAGTCTTGCGAGATCCTGGGATTGTGAAGGATCCCAAATCCCATCCATAGACATTTCTGCACTTTGCTGGAACATCTTGTGAGATTTGGAGTAGAGCACTGCGCTCCGAGCCCATCCTCTTTTGAAGCCTATTAGAGCCTCTGGCTCTAAATACGTGCCTCAAAAAAAGAAAACCTGATTGGAATCCACGTGTCTGGCCCTGCATGTAGATTAGGGGGCTGGACGCATGGATGGGGGGGCACTGCTGTAGATGGGCAGCAGAAACAGATCAAAAACTCATATGGTTCTTCCTGCAGCAGCAGGAAGATGCTTCCTCAATGCTGTATAGTGGCAAAGAGAATGCAAATGCAGCGTATGCACAACACATTACCCAGTGGATACTGCCAGCATTCAGTGTTAACTGTCATCCCCTATCATGGCAAAACAAGTGGGGACGGGGATGAATGGTGTCCAGCAACCTAAAACATTGCAGTAGCTCCTGGTTCTTGGCCCAACAACCTACTCACTAAGTGAGTCTTCAGAGCAGGGTGAGGCAATGGCAACTGGCCTGGACCTGAAAAACCTCTGCAGCTAATGTTTACCAGAATAGATTCCAGAAAATGCCCTTTGCAGTGCCCAGTGCCCAAAGGTAACTTTCAGGCTATTCGACCAACAATTAGTCTAGCAGGGACCAATTGTAAGTATTCCAAAGGCCAGGCTGAGCTTGACCACGCCCGATAGCTGCAATCGAAGAGGCAAATCTCCATCAGCAAAGTAGAGATGAGTCTTGATTGAAGAAAAAAAAAGAAAAGAACAATGAAGAAAACTCAAAGTGCAACATTAATCTTAACACAGCAGGGCTGTAGAAGACATCTCCTGTCCAAGGGCACTAGCAAATAATGGAGGCATGCTGGTAACTGGAGGGGTCCCCCTGTAGGTAGCTGTATAACCCAAAGGTTGAGTCTTTCTGTGTCCCTCAATGGATGAGACAGAAATAGCAACTTTTAATGAAGAATGAATTGTTTTTTCAAAAATCAGTCACTCTGTCAGGGGCAGCAATAGCGGTAGGGAAAGGTTCCATATGAGGACAGAAAGTCTAGGTGTAGCGGCATTCCCGACCTCCAGGGTCAGGGAGAGCTGACATCCTTCCTTGTATAGTGGGTTACTAGGCATGGTGGGTGTAATGCAAGCTGGAATAATGGGGCGCCAGTAACTTTTTGAATGCGAACAGAAGAGATTTATTGTCTCTCAACAAGAACTGGGGGAGAGAGGGTTAGGGCCAGGACACCCTTAAGCAGATGCAATGGTAATTGTCAAACAATAGGCATACAGTCAAATGTGTGAAACAATCAGCGCCACCCTAATAATTAATCAATTGCAAAGTTGCAGCTGAAATATATATATATATATGTGTGTGTGTGTGTGTATATATATATATATATATATATATATATATATATATATGTGTGTGTGTGTGTGTGTGTGTGTGTACCAAAAGACACACACATTTTAGAGGACAGAGAAGACCTTATAATAATAGATTTAATAGAGGGGGATTCAATAGAGGTGGTTTCTATGGGAGACGTCCTTTCAGAGGGGGTTCCCAGGGAATCCCGAATCCAGCACCCTATTACCCTATGCAACAGGAATATAGATTCCCTTATGGGACAAATAGACCCCAACAAGATTATGATAGACCCTATGGTGATTTTGAAGGTTCCCAAACTGGGTACTACCAGGGAGGGCATAACAGACAGGCACCAGCTGATGAGTTCCAGGGTGGACAAAATAGATATGCCCCTCTGGAAGGGCTGGAGGAAGAATTGTATAGGAGGGATTTTTTAGACAGTACACCCAGGAGGGGGGAACAGAGAGTGGAACACAATGGGGACATATTTGGGGTAGAAGGAAAAGACAGAGGGTGAGGAGAGCAGGAAGGAAACTCCAAAAAAAGAAAACACCAATAGGAGAGGGGATTTATAACCTCAGTGGGGTCCCCCTTAATACCAATGAGATTAAGGTATTGGATAAAGGGCTGAAATTTGCCCCTACGAAGAATCTGAATAAATTTGAAACTTATGTGAACATTAAAAAATACATGAGAAAATTAAGTATCAAAAAATATTTTTAATCTAAATCCAATGAGAAGGCTGTTCAGAATACTAGGTTAAATACAGGATTATGCAATAAATCCGTATTTAACCCCCCTGCTTCTGATAAAAAATTCACTGAGGTTTTCAAAAATATGGTGACTATGGATCTTGAAAATGTAAAAGTGAAAAAGGGATCAGACCCTGAACACATTAGAAAAGGCATCAAACCCCTTGAGGATAAGAAAGAAGTGGTTGTGAGGCCCGCAGATAAAGGGGTGGGATTCTGCTGTTGTCTAAAACCTAATATAAAAATGAAATGGAAAGATTATTGGGGGACACTTGTACCTATACACAGCTTCTGTCCAATCCAGTTAGACAATATAAAGATGATCTCTCCAAATTAGTCAAGAAAGGACTTAAGAAAGATATTTTGAGCAAGAAGGAGGCTGAATACCTGAACCCGACATCATGTTATACCCCAGTGATATATTTTCTCCCGAAAATTCATAAGGAGAGTATTAATCTGCCGGGTAGGCCCATAGTTAATGGAGTAGACTCCTTAACGTCGAGATTGGGTCAATACCTCAACATCCTTTTACAGCCCATGGCAGATTTAACTCCAGCGTACCTGAAGGACACCAAACAGGTAGTTTAAATATTTGCAAATGTTGAAATAGAGAATTCCCCTTGCTTTTTGGTAACAGCAGACGTAGGATCTCTGTATACCGTAATAGAACACAAAGATGCAAAAGAGTCAGTAAAATGGGCATTAAATAACTCCACAGTAGAGAGAAAATACAGAAGATACTTATTAGACTGCCTAGAATTTGGATTGCTCCATAATTATTTCTGGTACAGCAATGATTATTATTTACAAAAGACCGGTGTTGCCATGGGAGCCCGTTTTGCTCCCAATGTGGCCAATTTATTTTTGGCACACTGGGAGTCTCAGGTGGTGTTCCATGACAGATAAGTACAATTAGCCAGCTACAATAGATTTATTGATGACCTGTTCATGATATGGAAGGGGGATATGACCAGCCTCCAGGCCTTCATGAACAGGCTAAATCAGAACAACAAAAACATGGGGGGTTATTTACAAAAGGCAAATCCACTTTGCACTACAAGTGCACTTGGAAATGCAGTCGCTGTAAATCTGAGAGGAAGATCTGAAATGAGGGAAAGCTCTGCTGATTTTATCATCCAATCAGGGGCGTAACTAGAAATAGCAGGGCCCCATAGCAAAATGTTGTATGGGGCCCCCCTGCAAACAGCCCCCCCCCCTCACAGCTGCCCTAGTGTCAATGCAGCGTGACCTGTGCCCAATGCAGCGTGACCTGTGCCCAATACAGCGTGACCTGTGCCCAATACAGCGTGACCTGTGCCCCATACAGCGTGACCTGCGCCTAATACAGCCTGGTCTGCCTGTGCCCCATACAGCGTGACCTGCGCCCAATACAGCCTGGTCTGCCTGTGCCCCATACAGCCCCACCTATGCAGAGGAAGAGGCAAGCCACCCGGATCAGCAGAGAGCGGGATTGCCCGCTGTAATAGCTTTCATTTGAATTTCCGGTCTTCCCGGGGCTCATCGTCACATAGCCCCACCTCTTGGCCCGACGCCTTTGATGACGTCACATGTCCCGCATTGGATCGGCGTTCTGTCTATCAAAGGCACCGGGCCAAAAGGTGGAGCTATGTGACGTGAGCCCCGGGAACACTGGAAGTTCTAATGAAAGCTCTTACATCGGGCAATTCAGCTCTCTGCTGATACGGACAGCTCGCCTTTTCCTTTCCTCTCTCTTCCCCTGGCTGGGAGACTGTGCCGGCGGTGCTCTTATCCTCACTGGGCCCCACTCGGCTGTGGGCCCCATAGCGCCCACATGGGTCGCTATGGTAGCAGTTACGCCCCTGCATCCCATCATGTGCAAGCTAAAAATGCTGTTTTTTATTTCCCTTGCATGTCCCCCTCGGATTTACAGCAACTTTACTTCCAAGTGCACATGTAGTGCAAAGTGGATTTGCCTTTCGTAAAAAACCCCCATTGTGTTGACTTATGATCGGCTCAGTATGGTATTTTTGGATGTAGAAATATACGTACAAGGGGGAGGGAGCTGTACCAGAAATTATTGTAAACCCACTGACAGAAATGGGTATATAGATATTGATAGCTGTCATCATAGACCATGGTTACTTAATATGCCAAGGGGTCAGTTTGTGTGATTAAGGAGAAACTGAACTAAAGGAGAGGAGTTCATGGAGCAAGCAACTCGGTTTGGAGATAAATTCCTACAGAAAGGCTAAGATAAGAAGTTCATAAGTAAAGAATTTGAAGTAGTTAAAAACATGGATAGAAAAGACTTGTTAATAAATAAAGGTAAAACAGAAAGTGAAATTAAAACAGGAGAGGAGTTCAGGATTCTACTAGTATACAATACCCAGAGGCGTAAAATAGAAAATATTTTTTTAAAGGACTGGGATATATTGTTGAGGGACAAGATATTGGGGGAAGCACTTCCATCAGTCCCTAAATGTATCTATAAAAAGGGTCCAAACTTAAGAAACACTTTGGCTCCCGGTGTATTGAACCCACCCATTAAAGGGACAGGTTTGACAGGTTTTTACTTATGCGGTAAATGTTTACCGTGTAGGGTTACTAAAGGAAGTAATGCAATAAAACTCAAAGAGTTTCTGGCAACAGCTACCGGTAGGACCCATAAGATAAAGGAATTCATTACATGTTCATCAGAGGGGGTTGTTCATGTGCTGGAGTGCCCATGTAAGCTCCAATATGTGGGTCGTACCTCCAGACCCCTGATGGTAAGGGTACGAGAGCACATAAACAATATAAAAAATGGTAAAAAGGACCATAGTGTTCCTAAGCACTTTAGAGAGGTCCATGGTAGGAACCCAAGGTGCTTAAAATTTTGGGGAGTTGAAAAGGTGAAACCCGATTGGAGAGGTGGTCACTATATTAGAGCGCTCAGTCGACGTGAGTCTTTCTGGGTATATGAGACCAAGGTCTTGGCACCCAGGGGACTCAACGTTGACTTTGATTTAAACTGCTTTATTAGAAATAATCGAAGATAACTTAGGGGTCACTCTAAGAAATTTGTAGAATAGAAATTAAGTGGTTCAGAGGTAGAATTCTCACCTGCCACATGGGAGGCCCAGGTTTGGTTCCCGGCCGTAATATTTTTTGGGGTCAGATTATTTTAAATGATTACTAAATTTTAATGAATGTAATAATTAATTTTGAGGGGACAGAAAATTTACACTGTTATACAAGCTGTACACTCACTACTTTACATTGTAGCAAAGTGTCATTTCTTCAGTGTTGTCACATGAAATGTTATAATAAAAAAAATTCAAAAATGTGAGGGGTGTACTCACTTTTGTGAGATACTGTATATGTGGACACAGGCACAATTTAAATACTTTTGGCTCTGTATGCCACCAGAATAAAATTTAAATGAAATAATCCAAACGAATTGGAAGTACAGACTTTCAGCATTTTTTATATTTTTTTACACATTATGACTGATTATACCTTGCTATGAGCAAGCATTTTACCGAATTAAACTGATTCATTCAGTTTGTTTTGTTTGAGTAGCTGTGATTGGTCAGAGCTAATCACATTGTACAGATGGGCTGTGATTGGCCCTGTCCGTACCATGTTATCATACTGACCAATCACAGCTAGCAACACAACTGTACACAATGGATGGCATGAGAGGAAGCCATCCATTGTTTACAACTGTCATGCAGGGGCGGACTGACCATTGAGCCACTCGGGCACTGCCCGAGGGCCCTGGGCCACTAGGGGACCCCATCAGGGTTGCCAGCCTCAGTAAAACCAGGGACAGTATGTATAAATCTGTGTGTTTTTTACATCTGTCTGTGTATACTGTGTGTACATGTATGTGTATACTGTGTGATTGTATACTGTGTGTGTGTATACTGTGTGGCCCCATAATCCCTGATTGCCTGGGGCCCCCATAATCTCCTATTGCCCGGGGCCCCATGAGTTATCAGTCCGCCCCTGCTGTCATGTGATCTGCTGTGATTGGTCACAACAATCACACGGTACCGGCAGCGGGTCGGTACACTGATCAGTCATTGGCTGTGTCCGGTGGACGCAGCCCGTGACAGATCGCGGCACTGCACGCGAGGCGTGATCTGGGAGGAGGTCATATGACATCCACCAGGATTGACAAGCGGCCTGCCCAGCCTATAACAAAATGGCGGCTGGGCGGGCCTCTCGTTGATCCGGGTGGTTGTCACATGTGTGAGCTCCTTAACCTCTCTGTTTCTCCCTCACTTCCATTTGTTTGGAAAAAGCAGTGCACATTAGTTGATGAGCACTGCTGCACACACACTACAATTCCCATAGTCGGTTCCAAGGGTAGCCAAGGCACTCTATGTTTGAAGTAAATGCCCAGGTGTTCACCCACAAAGAAATCCATAGAAATCCAAAACTGGGGGAAAAGGCACTCATGGGTCTTGCTTAGGAGGAAGATCAAAAATAGCAGTGTTTTTATTGTCAGCGTTTTGATAAAGCTCCGTCCATCTTTTTCAGTTTCTCAGGAACAAGCAGGACAGGTTGGCTACATTCCTACATACAGCGGGACCACAAAGAGGGAACATAGCCGACCTCAAACAGGAAGCTGGGTCACAGCAGCGAAAAGGGAATTTGGAGATGTAGAGGCGGTATAGGGCGACAGAAGGGACTTTTTAAAATGAAGAACACATACTGGAATAGAATTTTCTTTTTTAACAACTTCAGCCCTGGAAGATTTTCTCCCTTAATAACCAGGCCATTTGTTGTGATACGGCACTGCGTCGATTTAACTGACAATTGCGCGGTCGTGTGACGTTTTACCCAAACAAAATTGACGTCTTTTTTCCCCCACAAATAGAGCTTTCTTTTGGTGGTATTTGATCACCTCTGCGGTTTTTGTTTAGTGCACTATAAAAAAAAAAAAGAGCGACAATTTAAAAAAAAAAATAAACAATATTTTTAACTTTTTGCTATAATAAATATATAAAAAAAAGAGTAAAAAACAAATTTCTTGATCAGTTTAGGCCAATATGTATACTTCTACATATTTTTGGTAAAAAAAAAAATCACAATAAGCCTGCTCTGATTGGTTTGCGCAAAAGTTATAGCGTCTACAAAATAGGGGATATATTTATGGCATTTTTAATTTTTTTTTTAACTAGTAATGTCGGCGATCAGCGATTTTTAGTGGTACTGCAACATTGTGGCAGACAGATCTGACACTTTTGACACATTTTTGGGACCAGTGATATGTATACTGCAATCAGTGTTATAAAATGCACTGATTACTGTATAAATGACACTGGCAGGGAAGGGATTAACACTAAGGGGAGATCAAGGGGTTAAATGTGTTCCCTGGGAGGTGTTTCTAACTGTGGGGGGAGGGGACTGACAGGGAATAGAGAGAGATCGCTGTTCCTGATCACTACCCTGTTTCCCCAAAAATAAGACCTAGCGTGATTGTCGGTGATGGCTGCAATATAAGCCCTACCCCCCAAATAAGCCCTAGTTAAAGTCCTTGTAGGTCTTATTTTCAGGGTAGGGCTTATTTTCGGGGAAACAGGGTAGGGCTTATTTGGTGGGTAGGGCTTATATTGCAGCCATCACCGACAATCACGCTAGGTCTTATTTTCGGGGAAACAGGGTAGGAACAGACAATGTCAGAACGGGGATCTGTTTGTTTACATTGACAGATCTCCGTTCTAGCTCTCTGAGGAGCGATCGCGAGTGGCCGGCAGACATCACGGCTGCCGGCCATGCGCATCAGCTCCCCCGCCGTGCAGCGGGCACGTGCCTGCTATAGCTGTTAGAGGGACCGACGTACAGCTACGGCGATTTGCGGGAACATGCCGACCTGCCGCAGTATAATGACTGGTCGGTCAGTCGGGCTTCCCCTGAGTCTCCCCTGGCCGTGTGTCTCCTCCCTCCTCCTCCTAGGCCAACAGGAGCGCTTCTTCTTTCGGCCAATCGAGAAACGGGTCTCAGGATCCGCTTCCTGATTGGCCGGGAGGAGAATAATTGTGACAATAGCGAATATTCATTCGCTATTGTCACGCAACTGGGTGGACTCAGGGCACAGTGCTCTGTGCCCCAAGCCCATCCTTTTTTGAAGCCTATTAGAGCCTCACATTCTTCAAAAGAAAAAACTCCCATTGGAATCCATGTGTCCGGCTCTTATAGACGGGCCGTCACTGGTTACTTTACACCCAGCTGTTGCCTGCTGAGTCTCGGCGAAGGTGATGTCACCATTTTTCTGGCGAGATCCTGGGAATGTGAGAGATCCCAAATCCCACGAGAAGACGTTTCTGCACTTTGCTGGAACATCTTGTGAGATTTGGAGTAGACGTGCGATTTGTTTCGTTACGAAATCGAAATTCAGATGGAATTTTCATTATTCAGAGATTCGGATGTATCCTAATTTCAAAATCAAAATAGTAACGAATTTCAACGAATCCAAAAGAAATGATAATGAAACAAATTATTTGAACTTGAATTTGAAAATTAATTTGAATTCAGATACGAAAATGAATTTGAAATGGAAACATATTGCCCTAAATACACTAAGCCCCGGTCCTCACCGAGGCGACCTGCACACGACTTCCACGGCGACTTGCAAAACGACTTCTGTATAGAAGTCTATGCAAGTCGCCTCAAGTCGCACCCAAAGTAGTACAGGAACCTTTTTCTAAGTCGGAGTGACTTGCGTCGCTCCTATTAGAACGGTTCCATTGTACAGAACGGGAGGCGATTTGTCAGGCAGCTAGGTCGCCTGACAAGTCGCCCCTGTGTGAACCGCCACTAAGGTATTAAAGTGAAATAAGATGATGATATCCTACTTAGGCTGCTTTATAGAATAGAATAGAAAAGAATAAATTAGAATAAAACAGAATAGAACAGAGTTTTTCAACCGGGGTGCCGCAAAGAGTCCTCAGGGGTGCCGCGGCAAAATGGCATATAGTCCTTCACAATCATATCATGAAAGGGTTAATGTCTGTGTACATAGAGGAGGGAGGAGCTCACCCTCACCTGTCCCGGCTCTCTCCTCCTCTACGCGGTTATCTGTACTCTTGCTGGCAAAACTAAAAGCTGGTACCCCAAATTCGGCCCGCGGGTCTTGTGTTTGACACATGTGCTCTAGGCCCTTTTAGTTGCGAGGTGGGGCCCCCATGGATCAGACTTGTTTATCCAGCACATCCTTCAGATGCTTGACTGGATTGAGATCTGGAGAATTTGGAGGCCAACTCAACACAAATAAGACACCTTCCATTGCTCATTGGTCTAGTTCTGATGCTCATGTGCCCATTTTAGGTGCTTTTGACTGTGGACATGGCCAGCATGGGCACCCTGACCACTGTACTGCTATGCAGCCCCATACACAACACATTGCAATGCACTGTGTGCTCCGACACCTTTCTATCAGAACCAGCACTAACTTTTTCCAACCGGTTTTCCTTACTTGGACCACTTTTGGTCAAGGAAAATGGTTGGTCCTGACCACTGCAGACCGGGAACATCCCTCAAGAGCAGCAGTTTTGGAGTTGCTCTGACCCAGTCATCTATCCATTACAATTTTCCATTTTTTCTGCTTTCAACACATCAACTTCAGGGACTGTGGACACGGATCAGCATGGGCACCTCGACTGGTTGCTGTTTAATATATCCCACTGACTTTAAGATATCATTATAACAGGATAAACAATGTTATTCACTTTACCTGTCAGTGGTCATAATGTTATGGCTGATCAGTGTATATCACTCAGGCAGTCCCATCCCCCTACAGTTAGAATCACTCCCTAGGGAACACATTTAACTCCTTGATCACCCCCTAGTGTTAACCCCTTCCCTGCCAGTGACATTTATACAGTAATCAGTCCATTTTTATAGCTCTGATCGCTGTATAATTGTCAATGGTCCCAAAAATGTGTCAAAAGTGTGCGATCTGTCTGCCATAATGTCGCAGTCCAGATAAAAATCGCAGATCGCCACCTTTACTAGTAAAAAAAAATAATAATAAAAATGCCATAACGCTATAACTTTTGCGCAAACCAATCAATATACACTTATTGCAAATTTTTTTTTTACCAAAAATATGTAGAAGAATACGTATCGGCCTAAACTGAGGAAAATTTTTTTTTTTTTAAATCGGGGATATTAATTATAGCAAAAAGTACAAAATATTGTGTTGTTTTCAAAATTGTTGCTTTTTTTTGTTTATAGCTCAAAAAATAAAAAACGTAGAGGTGATCAAATAATAACAAAAAAAAGCTCTATTTGTGGGAAAAAAAGGACGTTAATTTTGTTTGGGTACAATGTTGTACGACCGCGCAATTGTCAGTTAAAGCGACGCAGTGCCGAATCGCAAAAAATGGCCTGGTCATTGAGCAACCAAATCTCCCAGGGCTGAAGTGGTTAAACGATGCTCAATTGGTACTAAGGGGCCCAAAGTGTGCCAAGAAAATATCCCCCACATTATTACACCACAATCAGCCTGAACCGGTGATACAAGGCAGGATGGATCCATGCTTTCATGTTTACACCAAATTCTGACCCTTCCATCTGAATGTCGCAGCTGAAACTCATCAGATCAGGAGTTTCCTGTTCTTAGCTGACAGGAGTGGCACCTGGTGTGGGCTTCTGCTGTTGTAGCCCATCTGCTTCATGGTTCGATGTGTTGTGTGTTCAGAGATGGTATTCTGCATACCTTGGTTGTAAGGAGTGGTTATTTAAATTACTGTTGCTTTTCTATCATCTCAAACCAGTCTGCCCATTCTCCTCTGACCTCTGACATCAACAATGCATTTTCCTCCACACAACTGCCACTCACTGGATATTTTCTCTTTTTCGGACCATTCTCTGTAAACCCGAGAGATGGTTGTGAGTGAAAATCCCAGTAGATCAGCAGCTTTTGAGATACTCAGACCAGCCTGTCTGGCACCAACAACCACACCACGTTCAAAGTCACTTAAATCCCCTTTCTTCCTCATTCTGAGGCTCAGTTTGAACTTCCTCAAATCATCTTCACCACGTCTAGATGCCTAAATGCATTGAGTTGCTGCCATGTGATTAAGTGATTAGCAATTTGTGTTACCAAACAATTAAACAAGTGTACCCAGGGCCGGATTTGCCACAAGGCCACTAAGGCCAGGCCTCGGGGCGGCAGTGGCGCAGGGGCGGTGCCGCACCTGCGGCGACTTCGCGGCCACCCCCCTTTCAGGCTGCCCGTTAATGTCCATTAGGGGCACCGATGCCCGTAGAAAAGATGGGCGCGAGCCGCCCACTACTGCGCATGCGCCATTCCGAAGCCGGCCGGGCTCGGGAAAGCTCGTACGCGCTCGGCCGGGCGGCGCATGCGCAGTAGCGTGATTGCGCCGCCCGACGCCATTTTTGAAAAGATAGGTCTCCAACCTGTGCACCTTTGCTGCCGGACCGCGGAGGAGACCAGTAAAGTCAGCGGGGCGGCGGCGGGGGAGAGAGATGACTTCTCTCATTGCCCGCACCACTGTTCCGCCCTCCTCCATCTGGTGGCAGCCAGGCAGTGTGGCAAGTGACATCCCCATCTGGTGGCAGCCAGGCAGCGTGGCAAGTGACATCCCCATCTGGTGGCAGCCAGGCAGCGTGGCAAGTGACATCCCCATCTGGTGGCAGGCATAGTGGCAAGTGACATCTCCATCTGGTGGCAGGCATAGTGGCAAGTGACATCTCCATCTGGTGGCAGGCATAGTGGCAAGTGACAAGCGATGGTAGCAAGTGACACGCTCATGGCTCCCAATGATTCTGCATTATGGTGAGTTGAACTATTTCATTTTATATCACAATATAATGATAGAAATAATGCGTTTCAATCATCCTGACACCATACCAACTAGGGTTGTCCCGATACCACTTTTTTAGGACCGAGTACAAGTACCGATACTTTTTTTCAAGTACTCGCCGATACCGATTACCGATACTTTTTTTAATGTCACGTGACAGTTTTTTTTTTTTTTTTTTTTGAGGGGGGGGGGGGGGGGGTGGGGGTGGGGGGCGGGTGGGGTGGGGGTGGGGGTATAGTGAACGGTGTCTGTGTGTGTGTTTTGTTTTGGTTTTTTTCATTTACATTTATTATTTTTTACAATTTTTTTTTTTTATTCTTTATTGCACTATGTGTGTGTTTTTTTTTTTTTTTAATCAGCCCTGTTGGGGGGCTTTGGTGAGATATCAGGGGTCTTAACAGACCTCTGATATCTCCCCCTTGAGACAGAGAAATAGACTGAGGATAGAGATTCCCCAGTCCCTTTCTCTGCAGCCTCAGCTGCACTGAGAATGAATGGAGAGAACACAGCAGCTTCTCTCCATTCATAAACTGACACATTGTAATCACAGGAGATTACAATGTTTCAGTTATGTGAATGGAAAGAGTCAGCTGACTCTCTCCATACACACAGCGGAGAGACAGCAGAACGGAGGAGACAGAGGAAGAGAGAGGGGGACAACGGAAAGCTGGAACGGATGGGGACAGCGGAGGGGGACAGAGGAACGCATGGGGACAGCGGAGGGGGACAGAGCAAAGAAGAAGGACAGCGGGAGGTGGACAGAGGAACGGAGGAGGACAGCGGAAGGGGACAGAGCAAAGAAGAAGGACAGCGGGGGGGGGGACAGAGGAACGGAGGAGGACAGCGGAAGGGGACAGAGCAAAGAAGGAGGACAGCGGGGGGGACAGAGGAACGGAGGGGGACACAGCAATGGAGCAGGACAGCGGAGGGGGACAGAGGAACGGAGGAGGACTAAGGAGGAGGAGGTGACAGTCAGCGGTGATCGCGTGTGGGGGAATTACAAGCACCGATCACCGCTGTATGTCACTAAGCAGCTGAAAGCCGCAGGGGGAGAAGCTTGTAACTCCCCCACACGCCGATCACCGCTGACAGTCAAGGTATCGGCGGAAGCATCGGGAGCATTTGCCCGAGTACAAGTACTTGGGCAAATGCTTGGTATCGGTGCCGATACCGATACTAGTATCGGTATCGGGACAACCCTAATACCAACCATGGTGCCGGGGATGATTGAAGCACTAACACTAGCCATTGGGGGGGGGGGGTTGCGGCAATGAGGGACCCGGCCTTGGGGCGGCAAAGGGAGTAAATCTGGGCCTGGGTGTACCTAATAAAGTGGCTGGTGAGTGTATGCCTCCATGCTTTATTTTGCTGATGCTGAGAAATCACTTTGAAAAACACCCCCTAGCATTTCTGGCCGTTGCCATCTTGAGTACGGGCAGAATTTGCTTAGCTGAGAAAACCCGTCCTCCCCTCCTGAAGACTCCTGGGATGTATGACATCATTGCCTAGGCAAGGAAACCAGGAAGTAGCTAAAGAAATGTAAAAAAAAAAAAATTAAAACAAGTAAATATGATATACTTTCCTATCTATTTACTAATGCTAGCAGTATGAGGATTAAAAATAGTCAATATTGAGTAAGTGAAAAGAGAAAGTGAAATTCCACTTTAAAGGCACCCCCCAGGAATGTTGTTTAACCTCCCTTGCGGTATGATTGTGTCAGATTTTTGCGCCTCAAAGCGGTACAATTGTTTTGCTTAGAAATTTGGCGTTTTATATTGTAGGCCTGTAATTCTTAGTAATAACACCCTTAGATCTGTCTAAACAAGAGTCTAGTAGACATCCCGGGTGGGATAAAGTTTGAAACACAAAATCATAAATTATAATATAATAAATAACTATAAATAATTATAAAAAAATAATAATATAATAATAATAAAATACATTTCCCCACGATTCACTATCGCTCAATTCTGCAAGTGTTCTAATTTACTATCGCTGTTTTCTAGCTGGTCTAAAACCGCTTTTGACGTAAAGGGACACTTTTTGGTTGCTATGGACAATCTCCAGTTTCCAGGCAGAAAGAACAGTATATATAATATAAAACTACATGCAGGGCATTGGACAAAGCACTGGGGACAAAAGGGATGTGAAATAATTTCATACAGTACTGTAATCTGTAAGATTACAGTACTGTATGTGTTATGAATTTTGTACTTTTTGAATTTGCCGCCAGGCTCCGCCCCTGTGCATTGCGACACTCACAGGGAATGGAGCCTGGCACACAGGACATCGGGAGGAGGACAGAGCCTGCAGACACAGCGAGCGGGGACATCGCAGGATCCTGGGGACAAGGTAAGTACACTGCACCAGAATCCTGCAATGCAATCCCAGGTGTGGCTCAGGGTTACTGCTAATGGTGCTAAAATTTAACCCCAAGCCACACTCGGGAATACCGCCAGGGAGGTTAAAGGAATTTTGCATTTTTTTTGTTGCCCATTAGGGCCCTGTCACACTGGGGCAGTTTGCAGGCGCTATTGCGCTAATAATAGCGCCTGCAAACCGACCCGAAACAGCCGCGGCTGTCTCTCCAGTGTGAAAGCCCCGAGGTCTTTCACACTGGAGCGGTGCGCTAGCAGGACGAGAAAAGAAGTCCTGCTAGCAGCATCTTCGGAGCGGTGAAGGAGCGGAGTGTATACCGCTCCTTCACCGCTCCTGCCCATTGAAATCAATGGGACGGCGCGGCTATACCTGCAGAGGCACTTTCCGGTGGTTTTTAAACCTTTCTCGGCTGCTAGCAGGGGTAAAACTGCCCCGCTAGCGGCCGAATACCGACGGTAAAGCGCCGCTTACAATAGCGGCGCTTTACCGCCGACGCCGCCCCGCCCCAGTGTGAAAGGGCCCCTAAGCAATATTAAAATTACTATCGCCAGCCAAATGGAATTTTTAAAATTGTTTTTACTTTTCTACATGTTCTCCAGGGCAGTGCCCAGCCCCTGTGCCATTGTTTGACAATCCCTTGCCCATTATTAGCTTAGGAAATGCCCATTGCTCATTTTTAACATTCGGCTTCAAATGACTTCATTGCGGCTCAGATCTGTCACCCAAAATTCAGTAAGGTTGGCTGACCCCCCCCCCCCCCCCAAACAAACCCAGACAGGTTCAGCACATCCCTACTTGTCTACTTAGGTTGTAGTTAGGAAATGATACAATCATTTTTATGTTGATTGACTAAAATTGGAGAGTGCAAATTCTGGTGCAGCTGTGCGTACTAGCCAATCAGCTTGTAACTTTAGCTTGTTGCATTAACCTTAACGAATAGATGGGATACGCTTACCGGAACTGTTGGATTCTACTGCCATGAGCATAGAATCAATCGAGCTGTGTGCCGCCCTGGGAAGATGTGTGGAGTGGTGAAGGCAAGGTAGAGCCTCTGCAGGGCCAAGATGTCACCTCTGGATCCACAGGAACAAAGCAAGATTGGTTCCAAAGTAGAAGTGGTTTCTCAGTTCCCGGAAATATGTGGAAAAAAAGAGGGATGCTTCCACATAGTGTAACTCAGGGTAATTTATTACTAAAAAACCACAGTACATAAAAAGTGATCACGAATAAAAAGGCAGTGTACAGGGTATATAAAAACCGCCCGTCTTGGTCCCGGACACATGATTCAAAACCCGGACTGTCCAGGTGAATCCCGGACAGGTGGCAACCCTAGTGGCAAGCGATGCTGCGGGAGTGTGGACGGGTGCTGAGAATCTGGCCGGACAG
Organism: Lithobates septentrionalis; assembly: GCA_037952835.1. NCBI lineage: Eukaryota > Metazoa > Chordata > Amphibia > Anura > Ranidae > Lithobates > Lithobates septentrionalis. The sequence goes on from JBBDGP010001523.1 coordinate 2,332,086, forward strand.
GAGCGCTGTGTCACTTCCAAATACAGAAGGCTGACTTCTGTGTTTAGAAGTTACAGTACTGAGTGGAAATCATAGGGCAGCACGGAGATGGCGGCACTCTCTTCCGTCCTGTTCCAGCTGAAAAAAGCCCTGCTGTCACCCCTCTGGCAGGTGTCACCCAGGTGCGGACAAAATCCGCTGCCCCCCATAGTGACGCCGCTGAGTGTCCCCACCTTGTTATCCCACCTCTTCTTCTAGTAACCCCCTTATTGGCTTGGTCACTAGGACAGCAGCAGAAGACCACACTGAGTGCCACTCCTGTCAGCTAAGAACAGGAAACTGAGGCTACAATTTGCACAGATCACCAAAATTGGACAATAGAAGATTGGAAAAGCGTTGCCTGGTCTGATGAGTCTCGATTTCAGCTCCGACATTTAGATGGAAGGGTCAGAATTTGACATTAACAACATGAAATCATGGATCCATCTTGCCTTGTATCACTGGTTCAGACTGGTGGTGTAATGGTGTGGGGAATATTTTCTTGGCACACTTTGGGCCCCTTAGTACCAATTAAGCATTGTTTAACCATCACGGCCTACCTGAGTATTGTTGCTGATCATGTCCATCCCTTTATGACTACATTGTACACATCTTCTGATGGCTCCAAGAAAGGATAATGCATCATGTCACAAAAGCTCCAATCATCTCACCACTGGATAATGAGGTCCCTGTACTCCAATGGCCTCCACAGTCACCACATCTCATCCAAAAGAGCACCTTTGGGATCTGGTGGAACGGGAGATTCACATCATTGATGTGCAGCCGACAAATCTGCAGCAACTGCGTGGCGTTATCATGTCACTATGGAGCCAAATCTCTGAGGAATGTTTCCAACACTTTGTTGAATCTATGCCACAAAGAATGAAGGCAAAAGTGGGTCCAATCCGGTACTAGGTAGGTGTACCTAACAAAGTGCCCGGTGAGTGTAGATGTACGCTTTAAATACATTAAAAAGAATATAATAAATTCTATTTTGCCATCTTTTCACGTGCAGAAGCATAATAAGAGAAGTGGTTTCTTTCTAACCCCAGCCTCTTTCTGTTCCTCACTGTATAAGGCCTCATTCACATGTCTTCACCAATGTGGGGTGCACAGAGGTTCCATGCAGCCCTGTGCAGGCATCCTTTTCAAATCAATGACAGGCGGCTGGTTGCACAGACCTGTATGGATCTCCAAGCACATCCTGAAATGTACATCTGTACGGGTCCAATGCACGGATCAGAATCCCGATCCTTGGATTGGACTCGTATGGATATACACTCAGTGATGCCCTTGGAGATCCGTGCAGCTACTGCCTGTCATTGATCTAAACAGCCTGACTGCACTGGGCTGCAGACATGTGCAAATTGTTTCATTCTGAATTCGTTTTTCAACTAAATTTGACAAATTTGTTCATTCGGAAATATTCAAATGAATGAAAACCCATTTGATGAAGTTTTCCAAAAACTAAAATTCGAAAATTCAAAAGAACGAAAATCTGAAATTCGAAAATACGAAATTCGAAAATTCGGAAACTCTAAAATCCGAAAAATTAAAAAAAAAAAAAAAATACGAATATAAGAATGAAAATCCGAAAATTCAAACACCCTAACTAACTAATGTTATTACCAACTAATAAATTATAGCCTTTCGGAATTTCCTTTCAAATTTGGCTGTTAGTTAAAGTGGTGTTCCAGCCGAAATTATACTTTTTAAATAAAAATACCCCTATAATACACAAGCTTAATGTATTCTAGTAAAGTTAGTCTGTAAACTAAGGTCTGTTTTGTTAGTTTATAGCAGTAGTTTGTTATTTTATAAACTTACAGCAGGCCGTGGCCATCTTAAGTCTGGGCATCTGAAGCCAGACTGTATTTCTTCCTGGATCTCATCCTTGCAGATCTCGCACATGCTCAGTGCAGCACAAGCAGTGTAATAGGTTTCAGGTCAGGTTTCCATAGCAACGGCAGTGTCAGAGGAAGTTGCCGCCCCTTCCCAGAAGGCATTGCAAACAGGAAATGATGCGATGGGCCGCGGCCAGAAAGGAGGAAGTGAAAAATGAATACAGCAGATATACAGTAGGTGCTGAGAATTTTTTTTTTAAAAAATCCAATTCGTTTACAGTGCACAGTTTAGTGAGGGATGCTGAAGAGTTGTAAAAGTGGGTGGAACTCCACTTTAATGTAACGAATGTGAATTTATCCAAAGTTACGAATTATCCTAAATAACGAATGCTGCATCTAAATGAATGGAACGTAACAAAATTAATAATAATAAATAATAATGAAAACTTTTTATTATTATTTATTATTAATAATTAGTTATGTTCCAATCATTTAGATGCGGCATTCGTTATTTCGGATAATTCGTAACTTCGGATACATTTTGTATTCGTTACGTTCACTAACAGCCAAATTTGAAAGGAAACTCCAATACCTATAATTTAATAAATAGTTATTATTAGTTAGTTATTATTTTGGGTTTTTCGAATTTTCGAGTTTTTGTTCTTATTTTCAAATTTTTGGATTTTCGAATTGTAAAATTTTTGAATTCTTGGATTTTCGAAATTCAGATTGTCTGATTTTTTTACGAATTATCAAAATAACAAATACCACATCTAAACGAATGGACTGTAACGAATTTGAATATTTCAGGCGTTATGAACTTATTCGAAATAATGAATCATAACGGATGACCCGAAAAACGAAAAAAAAAACGAATGAATCGAAAACGAACACATTTTTTCAGCAGTGCACAGGGCTGCATGGAACACCTGTGTATGGTGTATGGAAGGGTACATCCCTGTGAATGAGGCCTAATGGCCCGTACACACGATCCGAATATCACGCGGAAACGGTCGTCCGAGGAAGGATCGTACGATTTTCGGATCGTGTGTACACTACTTTCGACAGCCGATCACGACCGTTCATCCGATCTTATTCGATTGGGCATGCACGAAAATTTTTTCTCGTATGATTCCAGATCGTACGATTTTCGGTTAGTCAGTACAGTTGTCATCCGAAAATTCAATACAAATACATTACAACACATGACATCACTTCCGAATTTTTTTTTCTGTCGCACGAGAATTTTCGTGACTTTATTTAGCTATTCAATTCCTACTTGCGACTATTAAGCGAAAACGGTCGTACGATATTCGGATTGTGTGTACGGGCCATTACGGTATGACTTTTTCTATACAGGGGTAAAAATCTGAGCTTGTCTTATTTGCCTGCCGCCTATAGCTGGTTAGTAGATTGACAGCGCATATTCTGATGACAGGCAACGCCTGAATCCCTTTGGCAGTCGTCCATTTAATGTCACCATATTAGAGTTTACAAATTCTTCTGGAAGCAAACTAAAACTGGTTGGTTCAGATCTTCAATCCTCCCCCCCCCCACCCCCGCCCCGACTGATTATAACTTGTGATATCATTACAGAAGAGGAAGTAAAGAGCCATCTGCTACGAAAATACAGGACTCACTTCCTCCTTTGTCAATAAGGTCTTAACCTACTTTATCATTATTTATTTCAAGTGATATTAAATTCTCCATTTTTAAAGTGGCAGTAAACCCAAGCATGACAAAATCCACTGACAGGCAGGGTTATAAATGCCCCCCCCCCCTAGCCTGTCCAGGGTAATGCGATCTGAGCCACGCATGCGCAGCTCATATTTACAGCCCACTCTGTGAGCTGCGGGAAAGTGAATCCTGAGCGCATGCACGGGAGTGACATCACAGCAGGCCGGCCATTCGATTGGCTGCAGATTCAGAACCCGGGAGGAAGACCGGGTTAGGATGGAAGTGCTGGGGACCAGGGGGAGCCATGACAGCCCGGCACTGGAGGGCTCCGTTTGTATGTAAGTCTCTTATAATGTATTAATATGCCCTTTTTTTTTTCTTTTTTTTTAAACAGACTTTACTACTGCTATAAGAACTTTCTGCAGCTGATTGAATCACTAAGGCTAGGTTCACAGCGAATTTCCAAAACAGCTGTTCCGTGGTTCAGCGGCGATTTAGATGTGATTCAGACGCGAATTATTGGAGCTGGCAGCCACTGGCGTCTTTAACATTAGCTGGTTGTTAAGCAGCGAAGCCGGCCGCCGCATCCTTAAAACGGAACTCCGCCGTTTTTTTTTTTAAAGTCAGCAGCTACAAATAATGTAGCTGCTGACTTTTAAAATATGGACACTTACCTGTCCAGGGCGCCCTCGATGTCAGGACCCGAAGGCAAATCCACTTTGCACTACAAGTGCAGTTGGAAGTGCAGTCGCTGTAGATCTGAGAGGGACATGCAAGGAGAATTAAAAAACTGCATTTTTGCTTGTACATGATTGGATGATAAAATCAGCAGAGCTTCCCCTCATTTCAGATCTTCCCCTGAGATCTACAGCGACTGCACCTCCAAGTGCACTTGTAGTGCAGAGCAACGCTGTATCCTGGTCTAGGCTGACAAGGCCCAGGCCTAGGGCAGCACTTTGCAGGGGGGCAGCATAGAAAGAGTCCCCACCGGCTTGCGCTACACTGTTATGCCCCGTACACACGGTCGGACTTTGTTCGGACATTCCGACAACAAAATCCTAGGATTTTTTCCGACGGATGTTGGCTCAAACTTGTCTTGCATACACACGGTCACACAAAGTTGTCGGAAAATCCGATCGTTCTAAACGCGGTGACGTAAAACACGTACGTCGGGACTATAAACGGGGCAGTGGCCAATAGCTTTCATCTCTTTATTTATTCTGAGCATGCGTGGCACTTTGTCCGTCGGATTTGTGTACACACGATCAGAATTTCCGACAATGGATTTTGTTGTCGGAAAATTTTATCTCCTGCTGTCCAACTTTGTGTGTCGGAAAGTCCGATGGAAAATGTCCGATGGAGCCTACACACGGTCGGAATTTCCGACAACACGCTCCGATCGGACATTTTCCATCGGAAAATCCGACCGTGTGTACGGGGCATAAGTGTAGTGCCAGTCTTATGGGGAGGACTGGACTGAGAGGCAAATTAGTCTAGCGCCCCCATAAAGCGTCTGCACTGCTTCCGGTATGCGGGCGGCCGGCATTCCACAATGGGGGGGCGCCGCTTCTAATGTTGACTGTCCTCTCATCCTGGACCACAAACCTTCCTCACTGTTCTATATGTTTTCTGCTGCATCATATGCATGTTATATCTTCTTAGTCCTCTCCATTAAATTATCAGAAATTTTTTTTTTTTTCATTTTGGATAGAGTAAGGGAGGGTTATAGCCCCTGTCAGTTTATTTTTTACCATCCCTGTCCCATTGCAGAGATTTCCCTTCACTTCCTGCCCCATAGCCAAACAGGAAGTGAGAGGAAATCTATGCAAATTAAGGGAATCCATTGCCCCTCCCCCCCAGGCCCTCAGAACTAGAGTCCCCACTCGAAAATTTCAGGGCGGGTCTTAAACAACAAGGGGTGTGGCCTTGACAGGAAGGGGTGGGTCATATTTAAATTAGTGGGTGCACGAGTTTAGTCAGGCCTGGGACAGCACAAAACCTAAATACACCACTGGTGCAGAGTGGATTTGCCTTTAGTAAATCAACCCCAAACTTACATAGTAGGTAAGGTTGAATAAAGACAACAGTCCATCTAGTTCAAACTGTGTGTGTGTCAGTGCTGATAATCATTTCCCATACCCCTGTATGTTGTGTTCACTAAGATGCACATCCAAGAGTCTTTTAAAAATATCAATACTCTCCACTGACGCCACCAATTGTGGAAGAGAGTTCCACATCCGTATCGCCCTGACAGTGAAAATGCCCCTGCGCAGTTTAAGGTTAAATCGCTCCTCCTCCAATCTCATTGTGTGGCCCCGTGTCCTCTTACACTCCCTGAGACTAAATAGTTTTTTTCCTATGCTGGGATCACCATCGAGGTATTTGTAAACTGTTATCACATCTCCTCTTAAAGTGGTTGTAAACCCTTTTAAGTGACTTTTACCTATAGGTAAACCTAGAATAAGACTTACTTATAGGTGGTGGAAATATCTCCTAAACGTGAGCCATGTAGGAGATATTTCACTTGTAGTGCGCCAATGTCGTCATTGGCGCATGAGCTGTGAAGAAACGGACCACCGTGCCGTTTCTTCCCCCAGCGTGTGCCGTGACTGACGGCTTCCGCGCGCATGCACGGGAGTAACGTCACGCGGCTCCGACCAGTCACAGTCTGCGGCCCTCGGAAGGAAGAGGGGCGAAGATGGATGCAGCCTGCACAGGGGACAGCGCGGACTTCGTTTGCAGGTAGGTGTCATATAATGGGCTAGTATGCAATGCATACTAGCCCATTATGTTTTTAATTTGCAGGCCTTGAAGGGAGCAAAAGAGGAAGTAGAACCCATCGGGGTTTGCTTCCTTTTTAAGCGCCTCTTCTGCAGCAAGAATAGATTTAGTGCTTGTAGTCGTTCCTCATAATTGAGGTCCTCCAGTCCCCATATTAATTTAGTTGGCCTTCTCTGGACTCTCTCCAGCACATCCCTTCTGAGGACTGGTGACCAGAACTGGACGGAATACTCCAGATGAGGCCAAACCAGAGTTTTATATAGTGTCAGGATTATCGTTTTATCTCTGGAGATCCCCTTTTTATACAAGCTAATAGTCTGCTGTCTTTGGTAGCTGCAACTTAACATTGCCCAGTCTGTCTTCTACTAGGACCCCCAGATCTTTCTCCATCCTGGATTCCCCCAGAGGTTCTCCCCCTAGTGAATAGTTTGCATTTATAAAAAAGATGTAAGAGAGAGAAAATAATCCCTCAAGGGGTGATGGGGTTTTAGCGGATGTGTTATATACTGTCAAACTGAAGTAAGCACAACCACAAGGTTTCTAAAATTGTTAAAGGTTTATTAGAAAAATACAAATATAAAACTACAATACAATAATATTAAAGGTCACACATTGTTGACCATGAAAGATACTTAATGCACACAATGCGAAAAGATGCTTTTAAGGCCTCATGCACACTAGACATGTGCATTCGTTTTCGTCCAAATGCATTCTCGTTCGACTTTCGGGTATTTTCGTTATCTTTTTAACAAACGGTAACGAACGTGCAGATTCTGAAAACCGAAAGATCCGACATAAACAAATGCTTTATTTTCGTTTTCGTTGCGACAACAGTTCGCTATAGATAGGAGATTCGACATGGCGCTGACAATAGCGATCTGTGTCCATCGAACCTGTGGTCGAATGTGCCTAATCTTAGCTCTATTAGACCCCTTTCACACCGAGGGCATTTTGCAGGCGCTATAGCGTAAAAAATAGCGCCTGCAATCCGCCCTCAAACAGCTGCAGCATTGTCTCCTGTGTGAAAGCCCGAGGGCTTTCACACCGGAGCGCTGCGCTGGCAGGACGTTAGGAAAAGTCCTGCCAGCAGCTTCTTTGGAGCGGTGGAGGAGCGGTGTGTTTACCGCTTACTCCGCCGCTGCTCCCCATTGAAATCAATGGGGCAGCGCTAGGATACCGCCGGCAAAACGCCGCTATTGCGGTGCATTACGGGAGGTTTTAACCCTTTCTCGGCCACTAGCGGGGGTAAAAGCGCCTCGCTAGCGGCCGAAATGCGCCGCAAATCCGACGGTAAAATGCCGCTATAAATAGCGGCGATTTACTGCCGACGCTATAGGCGGCTTGGTGTGAAAGGGGTCTTAGTCCAAGATTATTCTACATAGAGAGAAAAGATTCAACATTATAGAGACAATAGCAAAAAAGGTCGATTGTGCCTAACCTAACTCTATTAATCCAAGATTATTCGACAGAGAGAAAAGATTCGACATGAAGATTCGACGAAGCAGTCGCCGCGAGCGGACATTTATAGTCAAATGCTCCGCCCATAGGCTATAGAAGAATTCTAATGTTGGTTGACTAGTAATAATAATTGAAAATATAATTATTACTAGTGTCATACAACATTAGAATTCTACTATAGCTTGTAGGTGGAACATTCAACTGGAAATGTACGATTGCGGCGTTGTACAGTTTAGCTGCTTTGTCTAATCTTCTTAGAACATCCAGCAGACACCATAAGCCTTCAATGACAGATTCGACCTTAATTATTTCGGATTTTCGGACGAATGCAGTTTTTAACGAAACTAAATAAAAACGAATTTCGGGAGTAACTAAATAAATTTATTTTTTGGACGAAAACGAAATTCCGAAACGAAATATTTCAGTGTGCGCATGTCTAATGCACACTGGACGTTAAAATAACGTTATAAAAACGTCAGTAGTTTTGCAGTGAGTTTTTCAAAGTTTTTCAACGTTTGTGCAATAGCAGTTTTTAGCGTTTATTAGCGTTTTTAGCGTTTTTCCGTGTTAGCGTTTTAGCCTTTTTTTTTTAAGAAATTTTTTTTTTTCAACGGATCGAAAAAGTAAAAAAATGCTGGTGAGCGACGTTTTTTGTGCGTTTATCTACGTTTATCAGCGTTTATCAGCGTTAGAGCGTTTTTACAGCTGAAATACATCTCTCAGAACCCACTAGTTTTGTTTTTTTTTGTATTTACTGCTCAAAAACACCACTGCCCAAAACTGCTGATAACAGCCTATGTGTGCATGGACACATAGGATAACATGATGGAGAGTTTAATGACTGTAGAAAAAAAAAACGTCTACAGCCAAAAACAGCTGCTGTAAAAATGTCACAAAACGTCCAGTGTGCATGAGGCCTAATATATGCAGAGAAGCCGACGCGTTTCACAAACTGCTTCTTCAAGGTGGCTCAGCATGCATCTATGACATTGTATAAATTACAAAAAGTACCATTAGTATCAACAGCAAAAAATTGTTTAATCATACATTTCCAAAATTGATTACAAAAGGTATAGGTGCTTTCCAAATTCTTGGCATTTATATATAAATATGGCCCTCCAGGCCTTTTCATGTGGCCCTCACACTTCTCCTGCAGCTCCAGTCCTCCTCTGGTCCTCCTCCAGACCCCTACTTTCTGCTTTCAAGCAATTGATGCTGATGCGGCCCACGATGAAATTGAGTTTGACATCCCTATATATCATCCACATGAATGGCAGGACCCAAGATTTCCAAGGAGAACATCGCCCAGAGCATCCCACTGCCTCTGTTGGCTTGCCTTCTTCCCATACTGCATCTCTTCACCAGGTACCCGGCCATCCACATGGTGTAAAATAAAATGTGATTTGTCAGAACAGGCCACCTTCTTCCAAAGCTCTGTAGTCCAATTCACGAGCCCATTGTAGGTTCTTATGGCTGTGGACACGGGTCAGCATGGACACCCTGATCAGTCTGTAGCTACACGGCCCCATACACAACAAAGTGCAATGGCCTTTTTTTAGCTTTCAACACATCAACTTCAGGGACAACATGTTCACTTGCTGCCTAATATATTCCACGGACTTTCAGACGTTATTGTAATGTGATTATCAATGTTATCCACTTGACCTCCGGAAGATTTACTCCCCTTCATGACCAGGCCATTTTTTGCGATACGGCACTGCGTTACTTTTGCGCGGTCATGCAACGCTGTATACAAATAAAATTGATCTCGTTTTTCTTCCTAGAAATAGAGCTTTATTTTGGTGGCATTTGATCACCTCTGCGTTTTTATTTTTTTGCGCTATTAAAAAAAAACAACAATTTTGAAAAATAAAAACTATTTTTTACTTTCTGCTATAAAACATAGTCAATAATAAAAAATGTAAAAATCTAATTTCTTCATAAATTTAGGCCAATATGTATTCTGCTACATGTTTTTGTTATAAAAAAAAATCCACATAAGCATATATTGATTGGTATGTACAAAAGTTTTAGAGTCTACAAACTATTGGACATAATTATGGAATTTTTATTTATTTATTTTTTTACTAGCAATAGCGGCGATCAGCGACTTATTGCGGGACTGCGATATTACGGCGGACAAATTGGACACTAAGTGACACTTTTGACACTTTTTGGGGAGATGCTAATACAGTGATCAATGCTAAAAATATGCACTGTCACTGTACTAATTACACTAGCTGGGAAGGGGTTAACATCAGGGACGATCAAATGAGTAACTGTGTGCCTAACCAGTGTTTGTGCACTGCGTGGGGGAGGTGCTTTTACTAGGTGAAGGCATAGATCCGTGTTCCTGCTTTGCAGGAACACAGGATCGATGCCTTTCCTCCTGACAGAACGGTCGATCTGCCTTGTTTACATAGACAGATTGCCATTCTGGCTCTCTGCCGAATGACCGGTGGGTGCCCAGCAGATCAGCTCCTGCTGTGTATAATCACAGTGAGAGCTGGTCACCGTGGTGCGCATGCGCGCCCCAGGCCTGGAAGTGCAGGATCATAGACTAAATATGCGATCCTGCGCAGCAGAGCCGCCTTGCCGCCGTATATGTAAGTTATATAGTCAGCAAGCGGCTATTCAATTTACCTGTCAGTTGTCATATTGTTATGGCTGATCGGTGTATACTAGAGCTGCACGATTAATCGTGAAGAACCGTTATCGCAATTTTTTTATTATTGCGATCTTGAAAAAAGTATTTCCCGATTCTTTCTTCTCTTTGCTCTGCTAAAGCCGACAGCCGTCAAAAGAAAGGAAAAAAAACAGGAAGTCTGCCAAGAATCACAACATTCTTTAGCAGTGGAACTTAAGTAGAAACATTGTAACAATTTGTCCTTGAGATTTTTTTTTCAGCTTTCAGCGCTGACGCACTTTGAATGACAATTGCGCGGTCATACAACACTGTACCCAAATTAAATTTTTATCATTTTTTTCCCACAAATAGAGCTTTCTTTTGGTGGTATTTGATCACCTCTGAGGTTTTTATTTTTTGTTAAAAAAATGTAAAAAGACCGAATTAAAAAAAAAATAATAATTTTTCTTTATATTTTGTTATTAAATTTTAAAAAAGGTAATTTTTCTCCTTCATTGATGTACGCTGATGAGGCGTCACTGATGGGCACTGATAGGTGGCAGTGATGGGCATTGATGGGTGGCAATAATGGGTACTGATCGGTTACACTGATAGGCAGCACTGCTAGGTGGCATTGATTGGCACCACTGGTGGGCATTGATAGGTGGCACTTGTGGGCATTGATAGGTGGCACTTGTAGACATTGATAGGTGGCACTCATGGGCATTGATAGGTGGCACTGGTGGGCACTGTCAGGTGGCACTGGCAGGGGGTACTGGTGGCACATATGAGGCATTATTGCCTCTTCCTCTTCGGGACCGATGTCCCTTGCTGATAAGCCGGTGAGCTTTTGTTTTGATCATGTGATCAGCTGTCATTGGCTGACAGCTGATCACATGGTAAGGGGCTGGGACCTGCCCCTTACTCGGATCGGTGATTACCCGAGTCTCAGTGACTCGGTGATCACAGCGCACTCTGCGCACGCCCTGCAGGGCGCGTGCACAGGGGAGGCCATCATATGACGGCCTCCCGGGAGTTCAGGTCCGCTCTGTGGCCGTCATTCAGCTATAGCGTGGATGTCAACTGGTTAAACACGAAACCTTTTTCTGACATTTGTTGGTTTCAGGTTAAAATCATTTGTTTTTGCTAGAAAATGACTTAGAACCCCCAAACATTATATATATATATTTCTTAGTAGAGACCCTAGAGAATAAAATGGCGGTTGTTGCAATATTTTATGTCGCACTGTATTTGCGCAGCAGTGGTTCAAATGCAATTTTTTGGGGGAAAAATTACACTTTAATGAATTAAAAAAAAAAACTAACCAGTAAAGTTAGCCCAATTTTTTTTATACAATGTGAAAGATTTTACACCTCGAGAATCGTGAGAGAATCGCAAGAGAATCGTGATCTTTTTATTCTAAGCAAAAAAATTGTGATTCTCATTTTGGCCAGAAGCGTGCATCTCTAGTGTATACGTAGACAAAAAAAAAGTGGATGTATAAATAAATATAAAAATTCCCCGTACACACCTTTGGTTTGTAACTCAGAATTGTGACATCTGAAACAAAAAAAAGAAAAATCCCTTCCCAGTAGGAGCAAGCTGCCTAGTAACAGGCGATGTCACCGCCTCCTGATTTTTCATTGGCTGTAGGGTTCAGAACTGAGTAACAAACTTCTTGCTTTCAGTTCACCCCGAGGACGGACGGACTGTGCAGAGATGATCGCCGCTATTACCGCACTGGTGTTGATATACGGCTCGTTATGGCCATCCGGATCAGGTAATGTATTTATTTCTCTATATTACCATCTGTGTAGAAGAAAGAAGTAAGGAAGAATGTACATTTTCTATGTATAGTGGATGTAAACCCTTCATATACCCAGTGAAGGGTCCGGCTTCTGATGATACACAAATCTCTCTCTATAAGTTGTAACTGTTTATCTGCAGATCTTTTATTCTCTACATCTGTTCAAAGTGCGGATTTTAGAAGTCTAGGTTCCCATCTATGCGGTTGATCCATTTTTCATGCATGCTTTGCGGCGCGCTTTTAAACTTGCTATTTCGATGCGTTTTTTTGTATGCATTTTTCATGCATTTTGTAGTTTTTCCCCTTTAACCGCTTCAGCCCCGGAAGATTTCACCCCCTTCCTGACCAGAGCACTTTTTGCGATTCGGGCACTGCGTCGCTTTAACTGACAATTGCGCAGTCGTGCGACGTTACACCGAAACAAAATTGACATCCTTTTTTCCCCACAAATAGAGCTTTCTTTTGGTGGTATTTGATCACCTCTGCGGTTTTTATTTTTTGCGCTATAACCAAAAAAAGAGCGACAATTTTGAAAAAAAACCACAATATTTTGTACTTTTTGCTATAATAAATATCCCCATTTTTTTTAAAAAAAGCGATTTTTTTCCCCCTCAGTTTAGGCCGATACGTATTCTTCTACATATTTTTGGTAATAAAAATCGCAATAAGCGTTTATTAAATGGTTTGTGCAAAAGTTATACGTCTACAAAATAGGGGATAGATCTATGGCAGGGATATGCAATTAGAGGACCTCCAGCTGTTGCAGAACTACAAGTCCCATGAGGCATAGCAAGACTCTGACAGCCACAAGCATGACACCCAGAGGCCTGTGTTCCACAAAATAGGTGACCCATCAGATTAGGTAACGGATGTTTTTTTTTGGCCCGTGTACTCTCTTTCTCTCTCACTGTGTTCATTTAAAGAAATGGGAAATATTTCTTCTTATAAAAGGTGTAGCAGAATGGAAGATACAAATAGGAGGAAACCTTAGTTAAGGAAAAGTATATATTTTTACACAGAGGATGCCCAGGGAATTTTGAAAAGATATGGAGAAGATGGTCTGACATTTTGGATGTATAATTAGATGGGAGAGGGGAAAGGGGGGGGGGGGGGGGGGAGTATGGCTGCCAAGGGTTTTTTTTTTCATTTTTCTACCCCATCTCATCACATGCCGGGGTTTTATGTTGGGTGTATGTTGTTTAATAATAATAATAGTAATATTAAATAAATAATAATAAAGAGTAATAATAAAGAATGAACTGATTCAAAAAAAAAAGAAAGATTAGGTACGTTCCGTCAGCTGAATACTTACTGCGCATGCGTAGCAGGTTTGCTCATGTGACAAAACACCTGCAATCAGAAGGCAGCAGCAGACATATTACTACACCCAGCTACATCTTGAATTTTACAGTCATTTTAGCAATAAAGTGAGCTCATATAAATAAGTATAGTATATTGACATCTGTGATGCTGTTTTAAATGTTACATTTTGAAAGAAGCTGGATGCCAGCAGTAGGAAGTAGGCAGAGGCCATGTTGGTACACCCTGCACTGCTCAGCGCTAAACCTTTACAAAGTTTTACAATGTCTCATGGGATGTGTAGTTCTGCAACAGCTGGAGGGCCGTAGTTTGAGAATCCCTGGTTTAGGCTTTGAAAATGTAACATGAAAACATATATTATATTGATTATTATAGGCTCACTTTATTTGTTAAATGACTGTGAAATTCAAGACGTAGCTGGGTGTAGTAAGATGTCTGCTGGCGCCTTATGACTGCAGGTATTCCATCAGATTAGCAAACCTGACAGTAAGTATTCAGCTGATGGAACCTCACTTCGATTACCTAATCTGACGGGTCGCCGATTCTGACAGAACACCAGCGGACATCCATTGCCCAGCAGCACCGCAGAACGGCTTCTGTTGTAGGGCGGTCCTTAACTGGTTAATGTACCTCGGTTACCTCGGTTGCAGAAAAATAAAATCTTTCTTTGATTTTCAGAACAAGGCCTTACCTTAGACCCTGCTTAGTTCATAGAAAGCGTCATGACTTCCTGGTATGTAGATTTGGGACATGAGAGCCAGTAAGACACAGGAAGCAGTTTACCAGCTGACCTCATTAGCGCACACATCCTGCACCCATCAACTGCACCCATCAACTACCCTGTTTCCCCGAAAATAAGACCTAGCGTGATTGTCAGTGATGGCTGCAATATAAGCCCTACCCCCCAAATAAGCCCTACCCTGTTTTCCCTGAAAATAAGCCCTACCCTGAAAATAAGACCTACAAGGACTTTAACTAGGGCTTATTTGGGGGGTAGGGCTTATATTGCAGCCATCACCGACAATCACGCTAGGTCTTATTTTCGGGGAAACAGGGTAGGTTTGAACGGCATCCCTCCACATGCACATTTGCCTGGCTTGTCAATGTAAGATAACACAGCTGTTTGCGTGACATCCTTCCAACCTTCCAGATGGGCCCAGGCCGCATGCTAAAAATGCAGTCAAAAATGCATCCTACTGCATCTGGTGAGAATGGGCCCTTACAGACATCATAGCTGTGATCACATTGTAGCATTACATTGTATCATTATTGTATTATTATATTGTATCATTATTGTATCATTATATTGTATCATTAGTGTATTATTATATTGTATCATTATTGTATTATTATATTGTATCATTATTGTATTATTATATTGTATTATTATTGTATTATTATTGTATTATTATATTGTATCATTATTGTATCATTATATTGTATCATTAGAAGAAGAAAGATATTCTTATGTGACAATGCAACATTTTTATCACTTGTTAGCCCAGTCATTTTGCACATATATATTTTTATTTTCATATATATATGTTTATTGCAGGTTATGTGTTCCAGGAGTTATCAGTGTGTGAAATCAAGAATGACAAGCCAGAAAACATCACATTTATGTATTATTTTACTTTCAATCGGCAATTGTTGCTGTATTATGATAATGACGACAAACAATTTTCTGAGTGTATCAATTGCATTCCTGAGATGTGGCAATTTGCAAACTATGTTACTAAGCACTTGAACATGAATCCAAAGTGGTTGAACCAAGTTAAAAGAGAGGAAGAACGGTGCAAGTTGGAGGTAAAGACCTTCTGGAATAAGACAGTGGAAAGGAAAGGTAAGGTGGGGGTTGGGATCACTATACCCTCTACATACAGTAGCTGTGCCTCTGCAGCATGTTCATGTTCTACACATAGGGAGATCTGACAGTTAACTACAGCCATTCTTACATCAAGTTCTCCTGATGAAGCAGACTTGATCTGTGAAACGCGTTGAGGAATATTCTTTGTCACCCCACAAGGATTTAATGAGATTAGACGCATAACTAATGTAAATGAATAAGATGATTATGGGGGGTATACCGTAGATAAGGATCTACACTATATAATGGAATACAAGGCACATTTGGGGATGCTACCATGCTGCTGTTAAACTTGTGCTTTTAAAACTATAATAAATACCGTTTAAATAGTATGTAACTTGGAATATTATGTGGTTTGATAAGGTATTGTTAAAATGGGTCTGTAGCCCAGTTTTGTTTTGTTTTTTTTGCACCATTGGGGGAAATTTCCCTTCACTTTCTGTCCCAGAGACACAACAGGAAATTGGAGGAGATCTCCCAAACTAAGGGCAATTCCTCTCTTTGTCCCCAGAACAGGTGTCCCCACTGGGTGATTTCCCCGCGCCTCTTGTTCTGGAGACTACTTTAAAATTTTGAATTTCCCATAATTTTCTTTCTTAGTAACAATGACCACCAGTAGAAATAGACTGAGGGCAAATTCCCCAATTGGGGCAGAGGAAGCAATGCAAAGGGGGGGGGGGGGGGGGGGGGACAGAGGGGTTGATTTACGAAAGGCAAAAAGACTGTGCACTTTGGAAAGTGCAGTTGCACATGGCAAGAGCAGTTGCTCCAGAGCTTATGTAAATGAGCAGAAGCTCTGCTGACTTTCATCAACCAATCATGTGCAAGCAAAAATGCTGTTTTTTTTATTTTCCTTGCATGTGATTGGGTATTCTTTGCAAACTGAAGCTTTACCTCATTTACTAAGCTCTGGAGCAGCTGCACTTGCAGAGTGCAATTGCACTTTCCAAGGTGTACAGTCTATTGGCCTTTAGTAAATCAACCCCAGAGTGTCTAACCATTCCCAAACCTTTTTTTTAAAAAAAAAAAAGGTTTGCCCAGAGATACACTTTTTAAAGCAACTTGTAATCTGGGCATTTGTATTATTCATAGTCTTCTGGATGGCCAACTCAGATATACTGTGTTAGGGTGGCCCTCCTGGGTGAGATCACATACCTGCACATAATTTCTAGTTCTGGGTCTTGGAGCCAATCAGAGGGTCCGGCGGACCCGATGTTCACCAGCACCCCACGAGCGTTCCAGAGGGAGGCAAAACAGCGGTCTGCCTATGTAAATGCCTATGCAGATTGCCATTCTGTCAGAGGGGAAGACGGAGATCTTGTGTTTCTGCTAAGCAGGAACACGGATCTCTGTCTTCCCCCAGTTAGAGGGCACCCCCCCCCCCATCCCCGCCACAGTTAGAAAGCATTTCCAGGGAACACATTTAACCCTTTGATCGCCCCTGATGTTAACCCCTTCCCTGCCAGTGTCATTAGTACAGTGACAGTGCATACAGTTAGCAGTGATCACTGTATTAGTGTCACTAGTCCCCAAAAGTGTCAGTTAGTGTCCGATTTGTCCGCCGCAATATCACAATATAAGTCGCCACAATCAATAGTAAAAAAAAAAGAAAGAAAAAAAAAAGAGAAAAATATCCCCTATTTTGTAGACGCTATAACTTTTGTGCAAACCAATCAATATACACTTATTGGGATTTTTTTTTTACTAAAAAATATGTAGCAGAATACATATTGGCCTAAATTGCAGAAGAAATTTGATTTTTTTTTTACATTTTTTTAATTGGATGTGTTTTATAGTATACAGTAAAAAATATTCTTTTTTTTTTCAAAATTGTTGGTCCTTTTTTTGGTTATAGCGCAAAAATAAAAACCGCAGAGGTGATCAAATACCACTAAAAGAAAGCTCTATTTGTGGGAAAAAAAAGGACATCAATTTTATTTGGTTACAGGTGCAATGCAGTGCCGTATCGCAAAAAAATTCCTGGTCATGAAGGGGGGTAAATCTTCCAGGGCTGAAGTGGTTTAACATATTGCCTAGTCTGTTCATCAGCATTGGTGGGAGATGATGAAGGGGTGGTCCTATGTGTGGGAAGTGATGTAATTGTACCCTCACTCAGAGCCACAGATATTTTTTCAGCTCTCTGAAAATTCCTCATGATATGCAAAGGTTAAAAAAAAA
Organism: Lithobates septentrionalis; assembly: GCA_037952835.1. Lineage (NCBI taxonomy): Eukaryota > Metazoa > Chordata > Amphibia > Anura > Ranidae > Lithobates > Lithobates septentrionalis. Next base: position 2,349,662 of record JBBDGP010001523.1, read on the forward strand.
AAAAAAAAATCAGAGAGTGTGTGCTGCCCACCAGAAGATGACGTCCTTTGCGTCTGTTTAATAAGGTTGGCTATTATCAAGTGCTGAAACCGAACAAGTGCAAGGGCGCCATCTTGTGGCAGGCAGAGCACACTATCTGATTTTTGTAACCTTTGCATGACATGAGGAATTGTATTAAATGTTTCCAAGAGGTTAAAAAAAAAAAGTAAAGAGTGTATTGTCTACCACAAGACTATAGTAGCACACATACACTAAGGGTCACACCTGGTTACATGGAGCAATTTGGAATCGCGGGCAGAACTCTAATGGTCCTCACATGGAGTCTCACTTTGGGGGAGCCCCACCTAGTACTTGGGTGGACATTACCTCTGTAGGTCCCCTGAAACATGGGGTCTGCCTGGTTTCAGCCGGGTCGAGTGGACCAGGAGTCAGGGCTGCTGATAGAAATCATGGGGCCCTGTACAGCGTACCTGACACCCCCTCCTCTGAAAATATCAAATGATAGGCAACATTGGTGCCCCCACAGTGAGCAATCAGTACCGTTCAGGATGGTGAGCCCCCTGTGTGCTCTCAGCAGATGTTGGCGGGAGAGGAAAGGAGGGAAAACAGCCGCACTGCAGGGAACAAAGGGGCACACAGGGGTCCCAGAGAGCACGGGGAAGGGGGTGCAGATACTAGAATTCATCCTCCTGCAGTGCAGCCAAAGGAAGAAAAGAAAAGGAGAAGCCGGCAGCACAAGATTCACAAGTGTCAGCAATAAGCTAGTACCACTGGGGCTCCAGCTCAGCAGGCGCCCGGGCCCCCCTTTTGAACTGATGAGACCTGGGCCCAGTATAGGAGGGCTGGCTGTACTGCCTTATCAGGAGTACCCTAGTTCCTGTCAGTAGTTTTGCACCCCGAGGGATCATTGTGTACCTTAAAGGGGTTGTAAACCCTCATGTTTTTTTCACCTTAATGCATCCTATGCATTAAGGTGAAAAAACTTCTGTCACTGACCGGCCCCCCAGCCCTCCTGTTTTACGCACCTGACTCTCTTAATTCCCACGCCGGAGACGCGCTCTTCCCCTCTGCCCGTTGTCTTGGCTCTTGAATGGATAGATTGATAGCAGTGCAGCCATTGGCTCCCGCTGCTGTCAATCAAATCCAGTGATGCGGGTACTGGGGGCGGGGCCGAGTCCGGCATTTTCCGTCTATGGACGCCGAATGCTGGACTCGGAAGCGTGCCTGCAAGGTGACCCCCCCAGAGAGCGCTTCTCCTAGGGGGTTATAAATGCGGGGAGGAGCTACCAGCGCCACCGGGGGACCCCAGAAAATGAGGATCGGGGCCACTCTGTGGAAAACGAACTGCACAGTGGAGGTAAGTATGATATGTTTGTTATTTAACCGCTTGACATCCGCGCTATAGCCGAATGACGGCTACAGCGCAGACCTGAATTCCCGGGAGGCCGTCATATGACGGCCTCCCCTGTGCACGTGCCCTGCGCGCGCCCTGCAGGGTGTGCGTGGAGCGCGCTGTGATCACCGAGTCACTGAGACTCGGGGGATCACCGATCCAAGTAAGGGGCCGGTCCCGGCCCCTTACCATGTGATCAGCTGTCAGCCAATGACAGCTGATCACATGACCAAAACAAAAGCTCTGTGATCGTTTTTTTTTTCTCCTCGCGCTGACAGTGCGAGGAGAAATAAAAACCGATCACCGGCTCACCAGCAAGGGACATCGGTCCCGAAGAGGAGGAGGCAATAATGCCTCAATTGTACCACAAGTACCCCCTGCCAGTGCCACCTGACATTGCCACACCACAGTGCCCACAGTGCCCACCAGTGCCACGTATCAATGCCCATAAGTGCCACCTATCAATGCCTACAAGTGCCACCTATCAATGCCCACCATTGCCACCTAACAATGCCCACCAGTGGTGCCAATCAGTGCCACCTAGCAGTGTACAAGATCAGTGCCCATTATTGCCACCAATCAGTGCCCATCACTGCCACCCATCAGTGCCCATCACTGCCACCTATCAGTGCCCATTGGTGCCGCCTCATCAGCGTACATCAATGAAGGAGAAAAATTACCCTTTTTAAAAATTTTATAACAAAATATAAAAAAAAATAATTTTTTTTTTTAAAAATTCGGTCTTTTTAAATTTTTTTAACAAAAAATAAAAACCGCAGAGGTGAGCAAATACCACCAAAAGAAAGCTCTATTTGTGGGAAAAAAATGATAAAAATTTCATTTGGGTACCGTTTTGTATGACCGCGCAATTGTCATTCAAAGTGCGTCAGCGCTGAAAGCTAAAAATTGGTCTGGATAGGAGGGGGGTTTAAGTGCCCAGTAAGCAAGTGGTTAAAACAAAAATGAAGCCTAAGACCCAGTTCACACAGGAGCAACTTGTCAGGTGACTTAGCCGCCTGACAAGTCGCGTTCCGTTCTGTACAATGGAATCGTTCTAATAGGAGAGACTCAAGTTGCGCCGACTTAGAAAAAGGTTTCTGTATTACTTTTGGGGCGACTTCAGGCGACTTGCATAGACTTCTATACAGAAGTCATTTTGCAAGCCGCTGCTGAAGTCGTGTGCAGGTCGCCTCTGTGAGTCGTGTCGGAAGTGTGAACCGGCTCTTAGGCCTCATGTACCTAGCTGCTGGTAAACGGACGTTCAGAGACAGTTGGACGCTTTTTTCAGCTGCCCCTGAACTCATCCAATGTTATCTTATGTGTACATGTACAAAGGTTCGGTTAATGTCGTTTTTAGGCAGTTGCGTTTAGAGGCTTTTCTTTGAAGGCAAAAAAATTAGTTCAGATGCCAAAGTTTCCAACGATTCAGACGCTAAACGCGATACCGGCGTTTAGTCGCGTTTCATTTACAGGCGTTTTTCGTTTTTGGCTATTATTAAAAAAAAAAAAATATTTTTTTTCAAACGCTTCTAAACGCAAAATGCCACTAAACGCGGCATGTAAACGCAGCAAAACTGATGTTTTTAACGTGGGTTTTTATCTGTCACGTTAAATCGTTCAGGAGAGGTTGTAAAAACGTCCCGTGTACATTAAGCCTTACAATCACTTTAACCATTTTGTCACCTACATTGACACACTGCGGATAGGCAGCTGCTACAGGCACAGCAATGTACCTGTATGTCGCTCCCTCCTTCAAGCTTCAGGGTGTGGTTGGACACAGCAGGATTTTGTCAGCAGGTCCCAGCCAATGATTCATGGCTGAGATCTGTTAATCATCTGTGTCCAATCACAGCCCAGGGCCCTGTGTTGACAAACAACACAGGGCTCTGTACAGAGCAGGGGCGGACTGACCATTGAGCGATTAGGGCACTGCCCGAGGGCCCTGGGCCACTAGGGGGCCCCATCAGGGTTGCCAGCCTTAGTAAAACCAGGGACAGTATGTATAAATCTGTGTTTTTTTTACATCTGTCTGTGTATACTGTGTGTACATGTATGTGTATACTGTGTGATTGTATACTGTGTGTGTGTATACTGTGTGGCCCCATAATCTCTGATTGCCTGGGGGCCCCATAATCTCCTATTGCCCGGGGGCCCCATAATCTCCTATTGCCCGGGGGCCCCATGAGTTATCAGTCCGCCCCTGGTACAGAGGGAACAATATCTTTTGTTTTCTTTTTTTTATTGGATACCTTTTAACCACTTACCCACTGGGCACTTAAACCCCCTTCCTAACCAGACCAATTTTCAGCTTTCGGTGCTCTCACATTTTCAATGACAATTACTCAGTCATGCAACACTGTACCTATATGAAATTTTTGTCCCTTTTTCCCCACAAATAGAGATTTCTTTTGGTGGTATTTAATCACAGCTGGGTTTTTTATTTTTTGCGTTTTAAATCAAAAAAGACTGAAAATTTGGTAAAAAAAAAAAAAAAATTCTTTGTTTCTGTTAAAAAATAATTGCAGAGTATTGGCAGAGTATTGGCGAGTATTGGCGAGTATTGGCGAGTATTGGCAGAGTATTGGTGAGTATTGGCGAGTATTGGCGAGTATTGGCAGAGTATTGGTGAGTATTGGCGAGTATTGGCGAGTATTGGCGAGTATTGGCAGAGTATTGGTGAGTATTGGCAAAGTATTGGCGAGTATTGGCGAGTATTGGTGAGTATTGGCGAGTATTGGCGAGTATTGGCAGAGTATTGGTGAGTATTGGCGAGTATTGGCGAGTATTGGTGAGTATTGGCGAGTATTGGCGAGTATTGGCGAGTATTGGCAAGTATTGGCGAGTATTGGCGAGTATTGGCAGAGTATTGGCGAGTATTGGCAAGTATTGGCAAGTATTGGCAGAGTATCGGCGAGTATTGGCAGAGTATCGGCGAGTATTGGCAGAGTATCGGCAAGTATTGGCAGAGTATTGGCGAGTATTGGCAGAGTGTTGCAGAGTATTGCAGCGTTGCAGAGTGTTGCAGAGTATTGGCGAGTATTGTACAGTGTTGCAGAGTATTGTACAGTGTTGCAGAGTATTGCACAGTATTGCAGAGTATTGGCGAGTATTGGCAGAGTGTTGCAGAGTATTGGCGAGTATTGTACAGTGTTGCAGAGTATTGCCATTATTGACATTGAGCAGTACTGTGGGCACTAAACATCCAGCCCACAGCGCTGCTGCCATCTCTCCCCCTCTCCCCTCACACTGTAATGATCGGTACAGAGAGGGGAGGGAGGAACCGGCGTCATGACGTCACGGTTTGTTTACAAGTGATCGCTCCATCATTTGATGGAATGATCACGTGGTAAACGGCCGCAATCAGCGGCCATTTACCGTGATCCGTGATGCACCAGGTCCTCTCAATGATGTTCCTGGGGGCGCACGGGAGCAACATTCTGGAAGGACGTCCATGGACGCCCACCCAGAAAAACCCAACCGCGCTGTAGCCGTCTTTCGGCTATGGCCCGGTCGGCAAGTGGTTAAAGTAAAAAAAATATTTTTTTTTTTCAAAATTTTCGCTCTTTTTTCGTATATATTGCAAAATATAAAAAACCCAGAGGTGATTAAATACCACCAAACGGAAGCTCTATTTGTGTGAAAAAATGATAAACATCTCATTTGGGTACAGTGTTGCATGACCGCACAGTTGCCAGTTAAAATAGCTCAGTGCTGAATAGCAAAAAATGTGTTATGTAGAGGGGAAAACCTTCTGGAGCTCAAATATTTAAAGAAAAAGGGGTTTCTACTGGTGGTCATGTTCCTGCAGTAAACTAGCAGAAAAAGGCTGTGCACCTGCTTGTCACCGCACAGGGGAGGATCAATTTGTTACAGTTGATGTCTGAAGGGCCATACCAGTACAGACAGTTTAGCCATTTGACTTCTGGAAGATTTACCCCTCTTCATGACCAGGCCATTTTTTGTGATACGGCACTGCATTACTTTAACTGACAATTGCGCGGTCGTGTGATGTTGTACCCAAATACAATTTTTGTCCTTTTTGCCCACAAATAGAACTCTCATTTGGTGGTATTTGATCACCTTTGCGGTTTCTATTTTTTGCTCTACAAAAAAAAAAAAAAAAATTTGAAAAAAAAAAAAAATTTTTTTACTTTCTTCTATAAAACATTTCCAATAAAAAAGTGTAAAAAAATCAAACGTCTTCATCAATTTAGGCCAATGTGTATTCTGCAGTATATTTTTGGTAAAAAAAAAATCCCAATAAGCGTATATTGATTGGTTTGCACAAAATTTATAGCTTCTACAAACTATGGGATATTTTTATTTATTTATCTATTTTACTAGTTATGGTGGCGATCAGCGACTTTTAGCAGGACTGCGATATTGCGGAGGACAAATCGGACACTAACTGACACTTTTTGGGGATCAGTGACACTAATACGGTGATCAGTGCTAAAAATATGAACTGTCACTGTACTAATGACACTGGCAGGGAAGGGGTTAACATCAGAGGTGATCAAAGGGTTAAATGCGTGCCTAGGTTGTGCTTACTCACCTTGGGGGAGGTGCTTTGACTAGGGGAAGGCAAAGATCCGTGTTCCTGCTTGCCGTCCTGCCTGTGTCCTGTGTATTCGGTGAGTGCCGGCGGACGTCGAGTCCACGGTACCCGCCGCTGGGATCCCGCTGTGTGTGTGATCACAGCGGGAGCAGATCGCGAGCTGCATGCACGTGCGCCCCAGACCCAAAAGTGTCAGATCACATGCTAGGTACGTGACCCAGCACAGAGCGGCCGCCCTGCCACTGTAAATGTACGGGGGGCGGTCCACAAGTGGATAAATAAGGATGGCTTCTTAGTGTCTGTTGCTATCCTTATCAATACCAATCAAAGACATGGGGGGCCCAAAATGCTACCTTGCCTAAGACCAAAATACGCCTCTGTTTCTGTTTCGGATAATACTTTGTCTTCAGAGCTTGAAGCTCATTAAAAAATGCCCCAGGCATCAGTCTTTTGCGGTAGGATAAAAAACAAGATCCCGCCCCACATACAGGCGGCTCCTACAGGCAAAATCACGTACAGGTACGTGAATCTCCACTTTTGGGTCTGCATGCACACGCGCCGCTGGCGTCCAGCTCCTGTTATGATTGGACACAGCGGGAGCCAATCAGCAGGTCCCACGGGACCCACCGATTGTTACCGACAGAGGCAGAACCGCAGTCTGCCTATGTAAACAAGGCAGATCGCCATTCTGTGAGAATGGAAGACAGAGATCCTGTGTTTCTGCTAAGCAGGAACATGGATCTCTGTCTTCCCACAGTACAAGCACCCACCCCACACAGTTAGCAAGCACTCCCTAGGAGCACATTTAACCCTTTGATCGCCCCTGGTGTTAACCCCTTCCCTGCACCTCATACTAGCTCATTATGAAATACTTACCTTAGAACGAGGCGTTCTTACCTGGTGCACGCCGTGGTAGCTGACATGTTGCCTCGGCGTGTCTTCCGGGTATCGCGGTTCCAGCGCTGTGAGTGGCTGGAGCGTGCGCGCGGGAGATTTCTTTCCCGGCAAGGTCCGGCAGTTGCCGGGCCTTCAGCCGAGAATCCCCTGTGCGCATGCGCCGCTGCAGTCAGCGGCTCATAGCAAGGGGAATATCTCCTAAATCGTACAGGTTTAGGAGATATTTTTTTACCTACAGGTAAACCTTATTATAGGCTTACCTGTAGGTAAAAGTTAAAAAAAAAAGACTATACAACCACTTTAAAGTAATGCAGTGTCATATCGCAAAAAATGGCCTGGTCATGAAGGGGGGTAAACCTGCCTGAGCTGACGTGGTTAATGAAGCTGTAGGTGTAATATTGAAAACAACTTCTAAAATATTTTTAACATGTTAAAGATGATACACAGTATTTTAGTGAGTCTACATCTATTTTATTGGTGTAGAAATATTGTATATACCCTGTTTCCCCGAAAATAAGACCTAGCGTGATTGTCAGAGATGGCTGCAATATAAGCCCTACCCCCCAAATTAACCCTACCCTGTTTCCCCGAAAATAAGCCCTACCCTGAAAATAAGACCTACAAGGACTATAACTAGGGCTTATTTGGGGGTAGGGCTTATATTGCAGCCATCACCGACAATCACGCTAGGTCTTATTTTCGGGGAAACGGGGTAGCTGTTACTGTTTGATGATGTGACTCCTCTATGGATTTTTTGTTTGTTCCCCATCACAGTACAGTAGCCTAAAATAATGCACCCGCCCCCCCCCCCCCCCCCCATATAAAATATGCAGTGAACTGAGCACAGAAGTCTAAACGTTTTTTTAGAATGTTATTGTTTATGACGTCTTTGATTGTCTCTCCATCCAGTTAAACCATCGGTGGAGGTCTTTTTACCAGTTCAAGTCCGTTCTGATGACTCCCCGCTTCTGGTCTGCTACGTGTGGGGCTTTTACCCCGCACAAATCAGTGTAGCCTGGTTTAAAAATGATATTTTGGTCAAGAACTACACAGAGGCCGTATCGACTGGAGAATGGACCTACAGTGTGGTGGCAACCCTGGACATGAGGAATTCCCTCCCTGAAGACAACTACACCTGCCTGGTCTATTACCCGAGCCTGGACCTAACAATAACGAAGAATTGGAGTGAGTGCGACAACCTTTTTGTAATGGGCTTTCTGCATTGCATTCGCAACGGAGGGTTATTTACTAAAACTGGAGAGCGCAAAACCTGGTGCAGCTCTGCATAGAAATCAATCAGCTTCCAGGTTTTATTGCCAAAGCTGACTTTAGAAGCTGATTGGCTAAAATGCACAGCTGCACCAAATTCTGAATGTACCAGTTTCAGTAAATCTCTCCCAACATGTCTCTGTTCACCTTATTTAAAGTGGATGTAAACCCTCTCCTATACCCAGTGAAGAGAATGGCCTTATATGATACACAGAAATGAAACAAATCTCCCTACATAAGTCTTACATATTTACATATTTTACATATTTTTTTTTTTACATATATCTGCTGTCTTCATCAGTATACAGTAAAACCTTGGTTTGAGAGCGTTTTGCAAGACAAGCAAAATTTTTAAATAATTTTTGACTTGATATACAAGCGATGTCTTGATATACAATTAGCGTCATATCACAACTGAGTATAAAAGAGAAAAGAGGCGCCTTTTAAGTGTAGCAATCGGGTTACATTTAATGAAGGTACAACATTTAGAAACTCACATGGTTGATGATTAAAAGAGGCACATCTAAGTACCGTATATACTCGAGTATAAGTCGTTCCGAGTATAAGTCGAGGCCCTAATTTACCACAAAAAAATGGGAAAAACTTATTGACCCGAGTATAAGACGAGGGTGAGAAATGCACAGCTACTGTAAGTGGAAAAGAGGGTCAACAATGCCCATTTGCAGCCTCACTGTGCCCATTTGCAGCCATAGGTCCCCCGAACTTCAAACTCGGTAGTTAAGGGTTCCTAGATGCCCCCTAGCTGCAGCCAAAATTTGGGGTCTCTGAACCCAAAGGGTCCCGAAATGACATTGCTGCAGATGGACACAGTTGACCGAATTTGGGGCCCCATATCTCTGGGCCACTTAGTGCCAAGAACCCAAAAGTGGAACTAGCACCATAATATATCCAAAGCTGAGGTTTCTAGCACCAAGTGGCCCCAAGATACAGGGCCCCAAAAATCGGTTCAGAAAATGTCAAGCACTTTTCTGCAGCAGAGAATGACATTTTCTCAACCGGTTTTGGGGCCCCGTATCTCGGGTCCACTTAGTTCTAGGAACCCCAGCTTTGGATATGTTATAGTACCAGTTCCACTGTGTTTGCACTCCAAATTTGGGGTTTCTAGCACCAAGTGGCCCTGAGATATGGGGCCCCAAATTCAGTTCAGAAAATGTCAAGCACTTTTCTGCAGCAGAGAATGACATTTTCCAAACTGATTTTGGGGCCCCGTATTTCGGGGCCACTTAGTGCTAGGAGCTCCAGCTTTGGCTATGTTGTGGCACCAGTTCCACTGGGTTTGCACACCAAATTAGGGGTTCCTAGCACTAAGTGGCCCTGAGATACGGGGCCCCAAAGTCGGTTCAGAAAATGAAATTTTTTGCAGAAGAAAAGTGCTTGACTCGGGTATAAGTCGAGGGGGGCACTTTCAGCACAAAAAAATGTGCTGAAAAATTTGACTTATACTTGAGTATATACGGTATGCAGGTGTAGCATCACATATGGTGACCCATCACATTTCGCTACCTGCTGGAGTGCGCATACGCACCGCCGCCATAAGCGTTCTAACACTTTTACGACAAAACTCCACCCCTAAGTCCAGGTTCAAGCCCCACCATCCAAGTGGACATAGAGTTAGATTATAATTATGCTGAGGGAAGCGAGGCCGTACCTAAAGCGTGGCGAGCGAAGCGAGCTCACGAGGGGTGTGGAGTTTTGTCGTAAAAGTGTTGGAACGCATATGGCAGCGTCGCGCATGCGCACTCCAGCGGGTACCGAAATGTGATGGGTCGCCATATGTGATGCTACACAGGCATCCGTGGTAAAGATGTCCACATAGACCGTCCTCTGCACCGCCATCGATGTCATCCCTTCCACGCTGCACTCCACGAACGCTTCAAGCCTCGCTTTCAGATCGCTCTACTTCAGGGTAGTCTTCCAGGTCACGATTGCAGACACCTTTACCCCAGATGCCTGCATACTTAGATGTGCCTCTTTTAATCATCAACCTTGTGAGTTGCTAAATGTTGTAACTTTGTTAAATGTAACCATATTGATACACTTAGAGGCGCCTCTCTTCTCTTTTATACTCTGGAGCTCCTGCTGGATTTTGCCTCCAATCCCCTTGTGGAGGCTTCCATTTGTGGATGGACATTTTATGGTTACACAACCAAATCACATTGCTATAATCTTTTTATATGGACTATAGACTGAAGGACTTATGAATAAATAGTTGTGGAACGAATCATTTGAGTTTCTATTATTTCTTATGGGGAAATGTGCTTTGATATACGAGTGCTTTGGATTACAAGCATGTTTCCGGAACAAATTATGCTCGCAATCCAAGATTTTACTGTATATTCTTTAGAAAGTGCTATTCGTGTTAGAGATTTTCTCTTCCTGTTCCACACTGGGAGTGGATTATTGGCATACAGCCAAGACAGCTGATTGGAGGAAAGGCACACACCCCCATTCCACATTGGCAAAGGAAGGAAGGAATGTGCAGAGCTTTGCTGTGAGATGGCAAGCTGTCTGCTAATCTATTTTAAGCACCTCCCACGACACACACTTTAGGCTGCAGTCTCTGAGAACTTATCAGGAGTTATCATGCTGATAACAGAGCTACTGAACAAGAGAAAGCCACGGGACTTAGAGCTTTGAAGAGAGAAACACTACAGATATACAGTATGTGCCTAGCTCAAATTTAATGAATCGGGTTTACATCCACTTTAACCAGTATTTTTTTTTGCTACAAAATTGCTTAAAACCCACAAATATCATATTTTATATTTTTTTCTTTTAGCAGAGGCCCTAAAATAAAATTGTGGTCGTTGCAATTTTTTATGTCACACGGTATTTGCGCAGCAGTTTTTCAAACGCAATTCCTGCTGAACAAGATACGCTTGAATGAATTTTAATGAATTTTAATGCAAAAAAAACACAAAATATAACCCAATTTTATGGTAAGGTATAAAAGATGATGTTAGGTCGAGTAAATAAACACCTAACATTTCACGCTTTAAAATTGTGCGAAGAAGCGACGATACCTAAAAATCTCCATAGGGGACGCTTTAACATTTTTACAGGTTTCCAGTTTAGAGTTACATTGGAGGTCTATAGTATTCGTGGCGATACCTCACATGTGTGGTGTGAACATTGTTTACGTATGCGTCCGCAACCAGGGGCGGACTGACCATTCGGTCAGTCGGTCGCTGTCCGAGGGCCCCGTGGTAGGGGGGGCCCGGGCCGGCTCAGTCCGTCCGTCCCTGGAGGTGCCCGCAGCATAATATGAAAAACTATACCCCTTCCAAAGCAGTAGAGTGTAGCCTTTAACTCTGGTTGATGCGGCTATATGAGCAGAGCTGGCCAGGATGGATCATTCATCAGCTCAGAGGCGAGCCGTCAGCCGTTCGGGAATGATTTAGTGACAGGCGCTCCGGCCACCTCTCCCCCTGGGGAATTCAGCCGAGGGGCGGGGCCATTCGTCACTGGACCGGTAAAGAAGCTGGAGGCAGCAGAGCGCGCCGCACAGGCTGAGCAAGTCATCTGGCATCTGGAGAGAAGAATTTCCCTTTCCCAAAGGAACCCACACTGACCTGCCTTGTGTGAAGCAGCAGGTCAGTGTGATAATGACAAAGAGGAGAGCAGTTGCCAGTTAGTGTATTATCATGTGTGTTGTAAACGAGAGAGCCATGCTGCTGAGTGTTCCACTTCATTCTTGCCCTGTGCTGTGCCTATTTACCAGGTGGCAGGTGCTATTCACTAGTGCACACTGACATCTGGTACATTGAATACCACTCAGTGCACTCAGTGTATAGATATCAGTGTAATATATAGGGAATAGCACTTAGCCCTGGTTCACATTGGAGAAATTTGCCATGCGATTTGACATGGCAAATCAGCGGCAATTGCCGGCAATGGCACTACCCGAATCAGTGCGATGCCGCGTTTGTGGCGCAGCACTGATTCCCAAAAGTAGTTTCTGTACAACTTTTGGTGACTTCTGGGTGCGATTTCCATAGACATCTGTGCAGCAACCCGCACAGATGTCTCTGAAATCGCTGCCAAACTCGCACTGATATGTGGGTATGAAATTACATATATAGTTACATAGTAGGTGAGGTTGAAAAAAGACACAAGTCCATCAAGTCCAACCTATGTGTGTGATTATGTGTCAGTATTACATTACATATCCCTGTATATTGCGGTCATTCAGGTGCTTATCTAATAGTTTCTTGAAACTATCAATGCTCCCCGCTGAGACCACCGCCTGTGGAAGGGAATTCCACATCCTTGCCGCTCTTACAGTAAAGAACCCTCTACGTAGTTTAAGGTTAAACCTCTTTTCTTCTAATTGTAATGAGTGGCCACGAGTCTTATTAAACTCTCTTCTGCGAAAAAGTTTTATCCCTATTGTGGGGTCACCAGTACAGTATTTGTAAATTGAAATCATATCCCCTCTCAAGCGTCTCCTCTCCAGAGAGAATAAGTTCAGCGCTCGCAACCTTTCCTCATAACTAATATCCTCCAGACCCTTTATTAGCTTTGTTGCCCTTCTTTGTACTCGCTCCATTTCCAGTACGTCCCTCCTGAGGACTGGTGCCCAGAACTGGACAGCATACTCCAGGTGCGGCCGGACCAGAGTCTTGTAGAGCGGGAGAATTATCGTTTTATCTCTGCAGTTGATCCCCCTTTTAATGCATGCCAATATTCTGTTTGCTTTATTAGCAGCAGCTTGGCATTGCATGCCGTTGCTGAGCCTATCATCCACTAGGACCCCCAAGTCCTTTTCCATCCTAGATTCCCCCAGAGGTTCTCCCCCCAGTGTATAGATTGCATTCATATTTTTGCCACCCAAATGCATTATTTTACATTTTTCTACATTGAACCTAATTTGCCATGTAGTCGCCCACCCCATTAATTTGTTCAGGTCTTTTTGCAAGATTTCCACATCCTGCGGAGAAGTTATTGCCCTGCTTAGCTTAGTATCATCTGCAAATACAGAGATTGAACTGTTTATCCCATCCTCCAGGTCTTTTATGAACAAATTAAATAGGATTGGTCCCAGCACAGAACCCTGGGGAACCCCACTACCCACCCCTGACCATTCCGAGTACTCCCCATTTATCACCACCCTCTTAACTCGCCCTTGTAGCCAGTTTTCAATCCATGTACTCACCCTATGGTCCATGCCAACGCACCTTATTTTGTACAGTAAACGTTTATGGGGAACTGTGTCAAATGCTTTTGCAAAATCCAGATACACCACGTCTACGGGCCTTCCTTTATCTAGATGGCAACTCACCTCCTCATAGAAGGTTAATAGATTGGTTTGGCAAGAACGATTCTTCATGAATCCATGCTGATTACTGCTAATGATATCATTCTTATTACTAAAATCTTGTATATAGTCCCTTATCATCCCCTCCAAGAGTTTACATACTATTGATGTTAGGCTAACTGGTCTGTAATTCCCAGGGATGTTTTTTGGGCCCTTTTTAAATATTGGTGCTACATTGGCTTTTCTCCAATCAGCTGGTACCATTCCAGTCAATAGACTGTAAAAATTAGGAACAACGGTCTGGCAATCACCTGACTGAGTTCCCTAAGTACCCTCGGATGCAAGCCATCTGGTCCCGGTGATTTATTAATGTTAAGTTTCTCAAGTCTAATTTTAATTCCGTCCTCTGTTAACCATGTAGGTGCTTCCTGTGTTGTGTCATGAGGATAAACACTGCAGTTTTGGTTACTGAAGCCCCCCGATTCACTCGTGAAGACTGAGGAGAAGAATAAATTTAATACCTTCGCCATCTCCCCATCCTTTGTAACCAGATGTCCTTCCTCATTCTTTATGGGGCCAATATGGTCTGTCCTCCCTTTTTTACTGTTTACATACTTAAAGAATTTCTTGGGATTTTTTTTGCTCTCCTCCGCTATGTGTCTTTCATGTTCTATCTTAGCCATCCTAATTGCACCCTTACATTTCTTATTGCATTCTTTATAAATTCTGAATGCTGTGGATGATCCCTCAACCTTGTATTTTTTGAAGGCCTTCTCCTTTGCTTTTATATGCATTTTTACATTGGAGTTAAGCCATCCAGGATGTTTGTTCGCTCTTTTAAATTTATTACCCAATGGGATACATTGGCTAATGCCCTTATTTAATATGCTCTTAAAGCAAACCCATCTCTCCTCCGTATTCTTTGTTCCTAATATTTTATCCCAATTTATGCCTTTTAGCAAGGTTTGTAGCAAGGTTTGTGCGAGTTTAGCTGAACTCACACACTTTCATTCCCGCTGTCAGTGTGAAACTGGGCTTAGTGCGTTTATTATATATATATATATCACTAAAATCTGTACACTATAAATGTTCCTTACATTGGTGGTCAGTGAGAAGAATGTCCCTTACATTGGTGGTCAGTGAGAAGAATGTCCCTTACATTGGTGATCAGTGAGAAGAATGTCCCTTACATTGGTGGTCAGTGAGAAGAATGTCCCTTACATTGGTGGTCAGTGAGAGGAATGTTCCTTACACTGGTGATCTGTGAGAAGAATGTTCCTTACATTGGTGATCAGTGAGAAGAATGTTCCTTACATTGGTGGTCAGAGGGAAGAATGTTCCTCACATTGGTGGTCAGTGAGAAGAATGCTCCTTACATTGGTGGTCAGTGAGAAGAATGTCCCTACATTGGTGGTCAGTGAGAAGAATGTCCCTTACATTGGTGGTCAGTGAGAAGAATGTTCCTTTCATTGGTGATCAGTGAGAAGAAAGTCCCTTACATTGGTGGTCAGTGAGAAGAATGTCCCTTACATTGGTGGTCAGTGAGAGGAATGTTCCTTACATTGGTGGTCAGTGAGAAGAATGTTCCTTACATTGGTGGTCAGTGAGAAGAATGTTCCTTACATTGGTGATCAGTGGGAAGAATGTCCCTTACATTGGTGGTCAGTGAGAGGAATGTTCCTTACATTGGTGGTCAGTGAGAAGAATGTTCCTTACATTGGTGGTCAGTGAGAAGAATGTTCCTTACATTGGTGATCAGTGAGAAGAATGTTCCTTTCATTGGTGATCAGTGAGAAGAAAGTCCCTTACATTGGTGGTCAGTGAGAAGAATGTCCCTTACATTGGTGGTCAGTGAGAGGAATGTTCCTTACATTGGTGGTCAGTGAGAAGAATGTCCCTACATTGGTGGTCAGTGAGAAGAATGTTCCTTACATTGGTGGTCAGTGAGAGGAATGTTCCTTACATTGGTGGTCAGTGAGAAGAATGTCCCTACATTGGTGGTCAGTGAGAAGAATGTTCCTTACATTGGTGATCAGTGGGAAGAATGTTCCTTACATTGGTGATCACTGGGAAGAATGTTCCTTACATTGGTGATCAGTGAGAAGAATGTTCCTTACATTGGAGGTCAGTGAGAAGAATGTTCCTTTCATTGGTGATCAGTGGGAAGAATGTTCCTTACATTGGTGGTCAGTGAGAAGAATGTCCCTTACATTGGTGGTCAGTGAGAGGAATGTTCCTTACATTGGTGGTCAGTGAGAAGAATGTCCCTTACATTGGTGATCAGTGGGAAGAATGTTCCTTACATTGGTGGTCAGTGGGAAGAATGCTCCTTACATTGGTGATCAGTGAGAAGAATGCTCCTTACATTGGTGATCAGTGAGAAGAATGTCCCTTACATTGGTGATCAGTGAGAAGAATGTTCCTTACATTGGTGGTCAGTTGAAAATGATATAAAGTAAATAAAAATTATTTTTAAAAAATGTAAAGCACACCCATAATCCCTTCACACACTCTATATAAAAAGCGTTATGTAGGACGAGCACATGTATGTAAACAATAATGGATACATGTATGGTATGCACCGGAACGTCGGGGTGAGAGCAATTCTAGGGCCGTAATTCAAAGTTAACTCTAAAGTGATAACCCGAAAAGGCTTTAAAGCATCACCTTTGAGAATTTTGGGTACCACGGTTTTTTACGATTCCACAGGTGTGCTAAATTTTAGGACTTGAGATGCTTGGTATCTATTTACTCGACGCAACCCAATCTTTTCTATTTTACCAACTACCGTAATTGGGTATGATGTGTTTGTTTGCATTAAAATTCTGTTTAACCACTTGACCTGTGGTGTTTTTTTTATTATTATTATAAAAACGAAAAAAAGATAAATATTTCTTTTTCTTTTTCAAACTATATTTTCTACTTTTTGTTATAAAAAGTCAAATTTCTTCATAAATTTAGGCCAAAATGTATTCTGCTACATGTCTTTGTTAAAAACAAAAATCCGAATAAGTGTATATTTATTAATTTGTTTGAAAGTTATAGTGTCTACAAACTATGGGGGATATATACTGGAATGTATGCAGCTATACTGTAAGAACCCTTGCACACTGGGGCGGGGGCGGCGTCGGCGGTAAAACGCCGCTATTATTAGCGGCGTTTTACCGTCGGTATGCGGCCGCTAGCGGGGCGGTTTTACCCCCCTGCTAGCGGCCGAGAAAGGGTTAAATACCACCGAAAAGCGCCTCTGCAGAGGCGCTTTGCCGGCGGTATTGCCGCGCCGTCCCATTGTTTTCAATGGGCAGGAGCGGTAAAGGAGCGGTATACACACCGCTCCTTCACCGCTCCGAAGATGCTGCTGGCAGGACTTTTTTTACCGTTCTGCCAGCGCATCGCTCCAGTGTGCAAGCCCTCGGGGCTTTCACACTGGAATGTAAGTTGCGGCACTTTTGGGGCGGTTTGCAGGCGCTATTATTAGCGCAATAGCGCCTGCATACCGCCCCAGTGTGCAAGGGCTCTAATAGTGGTGATCAGCAACTTTTATTGTAACTGTGATAGTGTGGTGGCCAATCTGGTGCTAACGGACACTGGCTGGGAGGGACACTGACTTTGTGGGGGTTAAAATTACTTATGAGGTGTATTCAGTAATAGATTTATTCACCATGAGGTGAATTGTTAAAAACTAAGTTCACCTTTTTAGAAAAAATTATAAATGCACATTTTTTGGAGGTAATAAAATGTGCATTTATTATATTTTTGTTGCAGAACCTGTAAAGCAGTGTTTCTCAACCTGGGGGTCGAATGATGATTTGCCAGGGGTCACCGAATCCTGGGCTGTTCCTGAAGCCCGCACTGCTCTCCCAGCCTTTTTGTGGCCGCCCAGGAGGGCTGTCCCTGTAGCCTGTGGCCGCCCACTCAGCCTCTTCGCAGCCGCACATTGATTTCACGGCATGGCTGGGGGGGCAGACACTAGAGGTCAGCTGACTGGTGAGGAATGTGAAGTGGGAGGGGCTGGAGGAGACCCTATCTCCTGATTTTGGCATAGGTGTCACTGTTACGAGACACCACAAAGTCGAAGACACAGTGAGTAACGCTACCTGTGTATAGTTGCCAATAAACCGTTCTCAGATCAGCAGATGAGCTTGATCAAGAGCACCTAAGTTGGCTGTTTAGAACTCCCACCAGCAATGCCACTCATCCCATTCCCACAAAGTAGCAAGAGAAGGAATAAAAATAGAGAATACATGGAAGGGAGGGGAAAAGAGGGGGAGTAACAAAGAAAAAGGGAGAGAAAAAATAATAAAAAGAACAAGAAAGATGGCTAGAGAGAGGGATGGGGAAAAAACAAGAAATTAGGATAGAGAAAGAAAGGAGAACAAGGAGAGTGGTACATCCTAAAATGTACCATAAGGGGTTTCAATATTGTACGAGTGGAACATTTATTTTGAACATCATGTAGAGAAATTCTTTGAACGCATGCAATGTGGGCAGTGCAATATGTAGGTGGGAGTTTGTGTGGATGTAGCTTGAACGTGGGCGGAGAAACAGGGGGCCCCATGATTTCCTTTTGCCCGGGGGCCCCATGAGCTGTCAGTCCGCCCCTGTCCGCAACCTACATATGCTTTTGCCTCTGCACGCAAGCGCGGGGGCGCTTTAAATTTTTTTTATTTATTATTTATTTTAATGATTTTTTTTTTAAATTTTTACAATGTCCCTTTAATTTTTTTTTTTTTTATTGTTTAATCACTTTTTTTGCTGTCACAATAAATGTAAACTTCCCTTGAGATAGCAATAAAGCTTGACAGGTCCTCTTTATGGAGACATCATCCTAGATCTCTTCTCTAACTCTTAAAGCATGAAAAAAACATTGATCCTATGCTTTTCCAGAAAAAAAAGTGTTATGCCGCGTACACACGAGCGGACATTACGGCGGACTTTGCCCGGCGGACTGGATTTCGTCGGACAATTCGATGTGTGTGGGCTCCAGCGGACTTTGTTTTCTCAAAAGTTCGACGGAATTAGATTTGAAACTTGTTTTAAATTTATCCGTTGAAATCGAGTCCGGTCGAAAAGTCCGCCGTCTGTATGCTAGTTCGACGGACAAAAAGCCACGCTAGGGCAGCTATTGGCTACTGGCTATGAACTTCCTTGTTTTAGTCCGGTCGTACGTCATCACGTACGAATTCGACGGACTTTGGTGGATTGTGTGTAGGCAAGTCCGTTCATTCACAAAGTCCGTCGGAAAGTACGTCGAAAAGTCCGCCGGGCAAAGTCCGCCGTAATGTCCGCTCGTGTGTACGCGGCATTAGTTTCCCTAACTGGGAAAGACAAAATACTTGTCATTTCCACTCTCCTAGACTATAGAGATGATCGTAGACCTTCGGTCCCTGATCAGCTCTATTGTAAGTGTCCGCAACCACCGGAACAGGTCCCGGCTCCCCGGTGAGAAGGGTAAGCTGGAGGTCCGTGAATTGCATATCCCTGGTCTATAGACATGATTTTGCAGCCAGCAAGTGGTTAAAGGCTGACTTCCAGGAAATTTTTTTTTTTTTTAAAGTTAGATCTTCTGTAAATCTAAAGTGATAACCTGTAAAGGCTTTTAAAGTGTTTGTAAAGGAAAACATGTTATTAAAAAAAAAATAAACATGTTATACTTACCTGCTCTGTATAATGGGTTTGCACAGAGCAGCCCTGATCCTCCTCTATTTGGGTCCTCCGTCAGCGTTCAGGCCCCTCCCCCTTGCTAAGTGCCCACATAGCAAGCCGCTTGCTATGGGGGCACTCGTGCGCGCTCACTCCCAAGCCCTGCCAGTGGCTCCTGCTGCAGTATCTCAGCCAATCAGGAGGGAGAGACCCGGGAGAGCCTCGGGTCTCGTGCACATCGCTGGATCGAGATGGGGCTTAGATAAGTATTGGGGGGAGCTGCACACTGAAAGTTTCATGCATAGAATACACAAAAAGTAAAAAACCTTGTGCCTTTACAAACACATTAAAGAGTCGCCTATGGATAGTAAGGTTTTACGTAGTTTGTCGCAGCTGCATGTGCGCAATTTTAAAGCCTGACATGTTAGGTATCTATTTACGTGGTGTAACATCCTCTTTTGTATTTTACCCAAAAAACTGGGTTATGTATTTTTTTTTTGTATTAAAATTCAGAAACGTGTATTTTTTCTCAAAAAATTGTGTATGAAAAAACACTGCCTAAACATCGTGTGACATAAAAATATGGAACACCCAACATTTTATTCTCTGGGGCTTGTGCTTAAGGCTGGGTTCACACTGATGCCGGATGTGGCTGACAGCAGGGGGTCCGGTGCGCCCCTGTTCTCTGTTTCAGGGACAAATTAGGACCAAATTTTTGGCTGAATTTGGCCCTGAAACAGAGCCAAAAACACACAGGACTCCTGTGCAAGCTGCTGCAGAGCCACCATGAAGATGTGTGAACCGGCTCCATAGAGAGCCGGTCACAGTCTCCTACCATAGGTGTGAACCCAGCCTAAAAGAGAAGTATGGGTTTTTTAATTTTTTTTATTCATCCTTACTTGGGTGGATGCAGCATCAGTCTGATGTTGCATTTGTCCCCTGGCGCCTTTAACACTGAGAACCGAGCGATCGAGCTCCACCGATCGCTAGGTTCTCACAGCTCCCCGAGCAGAGAGCTGATGACTGTCAGTCACCGCTCTCTGCTCTGCCCCCTCCTCGCTCACTATAACGCTGAGCTGTGGAGGGGGTGGGAGTGGCCAGCTCAGGCTTTCAGTGGCTCGCTGAGAGGCTGAGCCGGGTGTCGGTCCAGGGATCCTGGCCGAACCCTGACTCCGTGGTCGTAATGACGCCGAGCCTGGACTGAGTCTCTGATGTCGGCAAAGAGCAGACTTCAGCCCACTCGCTGCTGAAAAATGAACTGCACTCCTGCGATCCACAGGAGAGGTACAGCCAAACAAGCTATGACTGTAATTCTCCTTTAATAATATACAATGTTTGGTGGGGGGACTGTCTTTAATATTGACTGGACCCTGGGCAAATATTTTCTTGGGTCCTTCCGAATCCACTTATCAATTATTTGCAGGCAGTGCGGGCTCAAGGGGAAGCTGCTTTGGGCCCCACAACAATGACTGGGCCCAGGGCAGCTTCCCCTTTTGCCCTGTGTTAAAGACAGCCCTGGTTTGGGGGTTTTAAGTAAATTTCTAGTAAAAAATACTGATTGTTACATGTAAACAAAAAATGCCAGAAAAGGCCGGTCTGGAAGTGATTACATACATACGATTGGATTAATGGATACTAAGCTAAGTTGTGTCTGTTATGTCTGCTTGGAGTTCAGCTTTCCTATCTGTTTTATGTTGTTGAAGATTCTCATTAATATAATCCAGCTTCATCTTCTTGCATTTGTTTGGTTTCCTTACACTGTCCTCTTGTTTGGACAGAACACGGCTTGACCGACATACAGATTATCAAGATCAGTGTCGCGTCGGTGGTCTTCGCGTTGGGACTCGTCTGTCTTATTACAGGAATAACGTTGTGGATGAATGCCAAGAGAAGCGGTAAGACAGCCAATAAAGAAGTTCTTTAATAAAATAATTATTTTCCACTATCTCAGCCTACCCCCCTCCACAACATAAAATAGCTGAGCATTTAAAATAAGTTTTTATTTAGCTTTTTTTATTTACACACCCAGAAATCCTGCGCTCTGGGCATTTATCTCTGAACATATAGGGAAGAATTACTAAAACTGGCGCATCTCTGCATAGAAACCAATTAGCTTCCAGGTTATATTGTCAAAGCTTACGTGAACCCTCAGCTTGTAGAACATGTTCAGTTTAACCTCTTGCTGCACAGTCACCTACATATACGTCATGGCGTTCAAGCAGTTCTACCCAGTGGCGTAACTATAGGGGTCACAGGGGTCGTAATTGCGACCCAGCCCCATGTCTCAGGGGTCCCGCATGGCTTCCCTGTCAGATTTTCTTCTACTGTGCTGACCAGCTGAGCTCTCCTAGGCAGTTCAGCAACAGCTACACAGAGCCGATCTTTCAGCTGCAGCTGTGGGACAGTGACATGAGCAGCTGCAGCTGAACGATCGGCTCTGTGTGACTGCTACTGCACTGCCTAGGAAAACTCTGAACATATCCTCCCCCCTCCCCCCGTCCTTGGTTGCTAGAAACCCCCAGCTCCTAGAGAGCGCAGTACTTTGGACTTCCCTTTTCACACCTGCTCCGCCTCCCAGCTGCCATGATGCTACAGCCATACTGCTTAAAGTGGGGGAGGGGGGGAACACAGATGTAAGGAAGGGGGCAAAGAGATGTAAGGGGGGGGCACACTGATGTTAGGGGGGGGGCAAAGATATGTAAGGGGGAACACAGATGTAAGGAGGGGGAAAACAGTTGTAAGGAGGGGGGGGCACGCTGATGTAAGGGGGCACACAGGTGTAAGGGGGAGGGCACATTGAGGTAAGGGGGAGGGCACATTGAGGTAAGGGGGAGGGCACATTGAGATAAGGGGGAGGGCACACTGATGTAAGGGGGAGGGCACACTGATGTAAGTAGGAGGGCACACGGATGTAAGAAGGAGGGCACACTGATGTAAGGAGGTGGGCACACTGATGTAAGGAGGGGGGGCACACTGATGTAAGGAGGGGGGCACACTGATGTAAGGAGGTGGGCACACTGATGTAAGGAGGGGGGGCACACTGATGTAAGGAGGGGGGCACACTGATGTAAGGAGGGGGGTACACTGATGTAAGGAGGGGGGTACACTGATGTAAGGAGGGGGGGCACACTGATGTAAGGAGGGGGGCACACGGATGTAAGAAGGAGGGCACACTGATGTAAGGAGGTGGGCACACTGATGTAAGGAGGGGGGGCACACTGATGTAAGGAGGGGGGCACACTGATGTAAGGAGGGGGGTACACTGATGTAAGGAGGGGGGTACACTGATGTAAGGAGGGGGGGCACACTGATGTAATGAGGAGGGCACACTGATGTAAGGGGGGGCACACTGATGTAAGGAGGGGGGCACGCTGATTTGGGGGAGTGCACTGATGTAATGAGGGGCACAGGAACATTGATGTAGGGGGGCACACTTATGTAAGGAGGGGGTACACTGATGTAAGGAGGGGGGCACACTGATGTAAGGAGGGGGGGCACACTGATGTAACGAGGAGGGCACACTGATGTAAGGGGGGGCACACTGATGTAAGGAGTGGGGCACGCTGATTTGGGGGAGTGCACTGATGTAATGATGGGCACAGGAACATTGATGTAGGGGGGCACACTTATGTAAGGATGTTCCCCTGGGATTATTGGAAAACGGCCCCGGCCAGGGGTCAGGGGTTCCTTCATGGTTTCTGGCACCAGGCCCTGAAGGCTCTAGTTACACCTCTGGTTATACCAGGGCCCTGGCTGTAACTGTCAGCAATAACCTTGGTATTGCTTTTTTCAGCCAGCGATGCCCTAAACTATAAAAGCATTCCTAGCAGTTAATTAGGCGCTGGATTACTTTTACAAGCAGCAGGAGGGGGTAGCCCCTCCCCCTCCTGCCGCTCTCTGGTGCGCTCTTGTTGTTTCCCAGGTTCTTCCATCCCACTGGAGAGCTCAGAATCCGATCCAGCGGTTCCTGCTCGTAACAATAGAGGTGATCAGGGACCGGAACATCCCCGATTATCTCTATGGTCAAGGAAACCAGAAGCAACAAGCATTTTGCCACTTCCAGTTATGGAAAATGTAAACAGCAGGGGTGTAACAACGGGTGGGGGGGGGGCTTTACGCCCCGGGTGCCACACTGTGGGGGGGTGTTGGTGGCGTCGCTATGTGGGGTGTGCTCCGCACCCGGGTCGGGTGACACCCGCCAGAGGTGTCAACCCCATCCCGAGGGCGGCGAGAGCTCTGGCTGCTTCCTTTGGCAGTTTTCTTTTGGCCAGAACACCCCCCGCGTTGAGGCTGTGCTAGCCTGGTCTGTCTTTTCCTCCTCGCACCACTGCTGTGCTGCCGAGTCTGGCCTGTCACTATTCTGCACCTGGGCGGTGCGGCTGCCGCTGTGTCCCCCAGAGTCCAGACCTGCCTAGCTGCCGCTTGGATGTACCTGAGGCTGAGCCAGTCACCCGCCCTGGGGGGGTTGGGGTTGTGGATTGTGATGGCAGAGTCCTCCACCGCCTGAGGTGAGCTTGCTGGTAAGGGGTTGGGGGGTGTGGATTGGCATTGTTTTTGCCACCCAGTCACTTTAGTCTGCCATCCTGAGTTGGTCTGCTGAGACTGCATTGATGGGCACCGATTGGCACTGGTCAGCCTGCACTGATTGGCACTGGTGAGCCTGCACCTATTGGCACTGGTGAGCCTGCACCTATTGGCACTGGTCAGCCTGCACTAATTGGCACTGGTGAGCCTGCACCGATGGCCACTGGTGAGCCTGCACCGATGGCCACTGGTGAGCCTGCACCGATGGGCACTGGTGATTCTGCACCGATGGGCACTGGTGAGCCTGCACCGATGGGCACTGGTGAGACTGCACCGATGGGCACTGGTGAGCCTGCACCGATGGGCACTGGTGAGCCTGCACCGATGGGCACTGGTGAGCCTGCACTGATGGGCACTGGTGAGTTAGAAAGCTAGAAGAGGAGAAACAGCAGCACACTGATCTTACCAGTGAATGGCTGTGGGGGGTTCTTAGAACAGTTAGAAAACTGACCACACTGACGTGCTCTCATGCCTAGTCAGTTTTTCATAGGAAAGCAGAGGGACTGACAGGAACACCAGGGATTTAACATAAAAGAATACAAAGAGAAAAAGAGAACAGGATCTGTTCTCATCTGCATAAGAGCTGGGGGTGGAAAAGCAGCAGCACACTGAGCTTCCTAGTGAATGGCTATGCAGTGGGGGCATGTCAGGAGAAGTCTGATTATTGGACGAGAGCAGGCTGAGTTCCGAGCATAGTTAGAGAACTGACCACGATGTGTTCTTCTGCTTAGTGTGGTGAGTTTTGAATAGAAAAGCAGAGGGACTGGCAGGGACACCAGGGATCTCACATAAAGGAAGCAATATAAAGAGAACAGAATACTTTTTCATACAAGTACATGGTACAGCAGGCACAGGAATATGACATTTTGGGTTGACTTATTCTTTAATTGAACAAGCTGAAGTTAGACGCTGATTGGCTACCTGCACCAGATTCTGAGTGCTCCAGTTTTAGTAAATCTCCCCCATATGGTCCTAAACATGAATACCATCCGACACAGTGTTTAGCCCCGTCAAGCCATAACATATATTTCAACCTGCCATAGACTTACTAGACGCTGCACCTGTTCTTCCTGGGTGCCCTAAACTGGCAGAATTGGACACATACATTCTAAGTGCCTAGTGTATGAGGGCTCATATACATAGTTCTTGAATTTGCCAGTTTTAACATTATATACTCATACCTGCCAACTTTTTGAGATGGGAATGAGGGACACCTATTAGCAAAAGTATGTAGGCATAGGACACACCCCTTGCCACACCTCATTAAAGGAGAATTATGCAAAAAAAATGATTAGTTAAACCCACAAACGCTTTTTCTTTTTTTTTTTTTTTTACCACTACTATTCTTTTATACTGATTTTTTAAATTTACATATAAAGAAATTTAGAAATTGTATGAAATATTTAGCACTGGGAAACACTTTTTGAAAGATAAAAATTGGTTTTTATATACAACTATATAGATCAGATTAAAATGAGGGGCAAATGAGGACGAAAGAGGGACAGAGGGAACAAATCAGGGACCATCCCTCAAAATCAGGGACAATCCCCCAAAATCAGGGACAGTTGGGAGCTACGTTTACAAAAAGGTTTTAGAGAATCTTCAATTGTAAATGCTGTACTGACACCTTGTGGCAGTTTTTAACCACTGTAGGGTAACAATGAAAGGCAGTTGTATGAACTAAAGCAATTGTATGAAGTTCCTTCCTTTCCTGATGTATGATGATGTCAGAAAGTGAGCAGAATATGGCTGGATAGCAGTGGCGTCAGGAGAGGGGGCTGAGGGGGGCTGGAGCCCCGAGTGGGTCCCTAAAAAGCCCCGTGTCTTGGACATTCACAACTCTATTATTAACCCTGAGCCCAAGCGGGGACCGATCTGACTCCGAGCGCAGCCGAGTGACATAGCAGGTCCTGCCTTCTGGAGCTGGCAGCGCCTATGATGGACATCCCACTGGTCCAATGCCGGGAGCGCGGGACGTGTGACGTCTATCATAGGTGCTACAGGCTCCAGAAGGCTGGAATTACAATGCAGCCGCGTCACTATAAGAAGATCCCCACTTGGCGATCGAGCAGGTGGCTCTCCTCCCCTTTCCTGTCCTGGCTCTGGCTCTGGCTGCCTGCTTTCTACCATGATGGGCACACCGCATACTACGGCTGAGCTGCAGGAGGAGGTCACCTGAAGTCTGGTCAGTGTGGGTCAGAGCATGTCAGTGTGGGTCATTGTATGTCAGGTAGGTCAGTGTAATGGTCAGTGTGGGTCAGGTAGGTGAGTTTAGAGGTCAGCACTGATGGGCACTGGTAAGTCAGGCAGCAACCAGCAAGTGAGCTTACCCCCCTCCACACAACACCACTGCCCACCCCCACCCCAGTGCCAGGTTCGGACTTCGGGCTGAAGCCACTGGTCTTTTTCCCACCTAGCAACGCCCCTGCTGGAAAGTGAACCAGGTGGCCTGACCTTTCCCTTTGAAAATGTTAGTTCCTGGCTGTTACACTGACCTGTAGAAGTGTTGAATGCTGAAAACGCTTATGGAGGCTGTAGCTTTCAGGCATGCTTTCTCAGTATCTGCCTGTGTAGGATGTCCAGGCTTCAGTAATAATGATTAACTGCTCAAGCTGAACTCTGGACAAATGGCTGAAAACACAGTTGCAATACATACATCTGATCTGTTTTACTTGGCAACAAATTCTGTTCAGCCAGTCTTGTGAGTCAGGTGCCCCCTGATAGACAGCATCTTTATATTTCTCTAATGCAGTTAAAGAAATTGTAAATGGTCACTTTTTAAAACAACCCATTCCGTTTAAAATATTTAAAGGTGCAAAACATTTTTGTATAGATTAAAAAAAAAAACATTATAAATACCTTATTCCCTTTTTTGTACAGTGTCTTGACAAAGTATTCATACCTGTTGAAATTTTCTACATTTTGTCATGTTACAACCAAAAACGTAAATGTATTTTATTGGGATTTTATGTGATAGACCAACACAAAGTGACACACAATTGTGAAGCGGAAGGAAAATGATAAATGGTTCTCAAAATGTTTTACAAATAAATATGTGAAAAGTGTGGGGGGCATTTGTATGGCGCCCCCCTGAGTCAATACTTTGTAGAACCTCCTTTCATTACAATTACAGCTGCAAGTCTTTTTGGGGATGTCTCTACCAGCTTTGCACATCTAGAGAGGGACATTTTTGCCCATTCTTCTTTGCAAAATATCTCAAGCTCTGTCAGATTGGATGGAGAGCGTCTGTGAACAGCAATTTTCAAGTCTTGCCACAGATTCTCAACTGAATTTAGGTCTGGACTTTGACTGGGCCATTCTAAAACATGAATATGCTTTGATCTAAACCATTTCATTGTAGCTCTGGCTGTATGTTTAGGGTAAGAAGTCTTTTGCAGAATCTAACAGGTTTTCTTCTAAGATTGCCCTGTATTTGGCTGCATCCATCTTCCCATCAACTCTGACCAGCTTCCCTGTCCCTGCTGAAGAAAAGCATCCCCACAACATGATGCTGCCACCAGCATGTTTCACAGTGGGGATGGTGTGTTCAGGGTGATGTGCAGTGTTAGTTTTCTACCACACATAGCGTTTTGCTTTTAGGCCAAAAAGTTCAATTTTGGTCTCATCTGACCAGAGCACCTTCTTCCACATGTTTGCTGGGTCCCCCACATGGCTTCTCACAAACTGCAAACAGAACTTCTTATGGCTTTCTTTCAACAATGACTTTCTTCTTGTCACTCTTCCATAAAGGGCAGATTTGTGGAGAGCACGACTAATAGTTGTCCTGTGGACAGATTCTTCTACCTGAGCTGTGGATCTCTGCAGCTCCTCCAGAGTTACCATGGGCCTCTTGGCTGCTTCTCTGATTAATGCTCTCCTTGCCCGGCCTGTCAGTTTAGGTGGATGGCCATGTCTTGTGTCTCAGGATTGCTGTATCTCAGCCAATGAGGAGAGAGAGAGACCCGGGACAGCTGAGGCTCCCGTGCACATCGCTGGATCGAGAGGGGGCTTAGGTAAGTATTGAGGGGTGGGGGGGTGGGGTTGTGGGGGAACAGCACGCAGAAGGTTTTTTACCCTCATGCATAGCATGCATTACAGTAAAAAAAGCCTACTGCCTTTAGAACCACTTCAATATTAAAGTGACCCATACAGTCTCTGACCACTGATCACACGCTCAGATCTCATTAACATCTCTGCACCTTCTTTCAGAGGTTTCCATAGTGGATGAAGGATCTGTGACTAACGTGTCCACATCTCCTCTGCTTCATTGTCCCTCACACTCACTAATGGAAGAAGATATGGATCTCGGGGAGGAGAGTGAGACGCGCTCAGTGCAGGGGGAGCTGTCAATGGGAGATCTAACAAGTCTCTCCTCCTGGGGGGTTTCCACCATCCCCTTCTACCAGGGGTGTGCACTGAAGGATGGGGATGAAGCACAGGCTAATGAGAGACGCCGTGTCCCCATTTAATGTCACCATCTGGACGCTGCTACTAACAGAGCAAAACTCTGCAGCCTTTACTGCCCCATAGAAACGAAATCATTTTTTTTTTTACATTTTTAGCTCTAAATCACACCGGTGCGACTTTGTCATGTGATTTGACAGTTCGCACTCCATTGGCGGCAATGGAACTGTTCATGAAAAAGGTTCCTGCACTACTTTTTACCGATTTTCATTGCGACTCGCATAGACTTTTATTAAATGAAGTCACAAGCCGCAATGAAATCGGCAATGCAAATCGCACTGGTGTGTGGCTTTGAAATCACACGGAATTAGCGTGATTTCAAAGCCGCACCATTGTGAACGAGGGCTAAGGGATGAAAATAAGAATAATCTGGATGCTATGGGGCAGCAAAGACTTCCCTTAGAGTCTATGGAAATGAGATCCTGCCATCTTTATTGCTGTCTGATGTAAAGTTCTATTGTCGTTTTTCTATGAATTACATTCGATGAGCAGCCAAAATTAATAATATAAAATTCCTACATTTGTAATGAGGCCAACTGATCCCTATAGTGAGACCAAAGCGCTATTGCCCTTAAAGCGCTTAATTGCCCTTAAAGCCCTTAAAGCGGTTGTATACCCCTTTTTTACATTTTTACCAACAGGTAAAATGAATATCTCCTAAACCTACATGGTTTAGAAGATATTCACCCTGCATGCAGCTGCTGATGTCAGAGGCGCATGCGCAGTGAAGGATACAGGGGACTCCCGCGCACATGCGCAGTGACGTCATTGCGGCTCCGGCCACTCACAGCGCTGGAGCTGCGAACCCGGAAGAAACGCTGAGTGGAAAATGTCAGCTCCCTTGGCGGTGACCGGATGCCAACGCTTCGTTCTAAGGTAGGTTTCTAAGGTAAGTATTTCATAAATACGGTGCATAATAGCTCATTATGCCTTTGCCTTACAGTTTTTGTTTTTTTTGTGTTTTTTTTTTTACATTTGCGGGTATACAACCGCTTTAATAAGCCTGCAAAGAGGATTGCTGCTTTCTGTGTGGAAGCAGTGGTCTCTCTGCAGCATGCCAAAAGCCTCCTGCTGATCAAAGTGAGAAATCTCCAATACGCAGGCAACATGACCTCTTTTCTGATTGGAGAGTTCTGTCTCTGACTCAGCTGGGTGCTTATTGGGCTGCTGCAGAACGACTGCTGCTTCCATATGGGGAGCAAAAGTCCTTCTCTGCATCCTTAGGACAGGACTGAACTTTGGACTCACTATGGGGATCAATTAGCCTCATTGCAGACATGAAAATGTTAAATGATATCTCTTTAGGCTGATTTATAGAAGAGGACTTAAAACTGATCATACTTTATATATCACATTCTGATTGTATAATCTGCTTCTTTTATTATTATTATATAGCGACAGTTTACACAGTGCTTTGCACCTTGAGGGCAGACAGTACAGTTACCATACAGATTAATACAGTAGAACTCAGGAGGCCCTGTTCATTGGAGCTTACAATCTAAGACCCCTTTCACACTGCAACCCGTCCTGTGCTAGCAGTAAAGTGATGCTCATTTTAGCGGGACTTTACCGGCGCTGTTCGGGCGGGAGCGGGGTGCCTTTAACCCCAAAGAAGGGGTTAATAAGGGGTTAAAAGTGCCCGAAAAGCGCCGCTGCCAAATCGCTTTGCAGGCGCTTCGGCAGGGTGCCTATTGTTTTCAATGGCAGGGGCAGTTTAGTATCACCGCACCGCCCCAAAGATGCTGCTTGCAGGACTTTTTTTCCCGTCCTGCAAGCGCACCGCTCCAGTGTGAAGAGATGACTTTTCAGGAATTGTCTAAATGTTGATTGAGTAGGAGATAGTGGAACTAACTGGGGCAGGGAGTTCCAGAGGATAGGAGAGGCTCTGGAGAGAGGCGAGCATGGGAGGAGATGACAAGAGAGCTAGAGAGAGAGTAGGAGGAGGTCTTGGGAGGAGTGAAAATAACAATTTGGTTGGTATTTTGAGACAAGTTTAGTGATCCTTAAAGCCTCGTACACACGATCGGATTTTCCGCAGACAAAGCCTCGGACTTTTGTCTGAAGGGCGTTGGCCAAAAACTTGTCTTGCATACAAACGGTACACAATTGTCAGCCAACAATCACGAACATAGTGATGTACTGCGTGAAATTTCAGCTCTTGAGCGCCACCCTTTGGGCCCCTTCTGCTAATGTCGTGTTTGGTGAGCATTGATTCCGAGCATGTGTGTCTGTACTTTGGACTTTTGTCTGACAGATTTGTGTACACACGATCGGAAAATCTGACAACAGACTGTTGCATGCTGAAAATTTTAAAACCTGCCATCCAACATTTGTCCATGGAAAATTTCGACAACAATTGCCCGATGGAGCGCACAAACGGTCAGATTTTAGGCCAACAGTCTGTCATCACACAATTCCCATTGGAAAATCCGATTGTGCGTACGAGGCTTAAGGCTCCGTTCACACTTGTGCGACATCATTTAATTTCAGATACATAAAGTTGCATGACAAGTTGCATCCCATGTATTTCAATGGAAGCTGTTCAGATCTATGCGACTTAAAGTCGCAGCAACTTTAACCACTTCAGCCCCGGAAGATTTTACCCCCTTAATGGCACTGCGTCGCTTTAACTGACAATTGCGCGGTCATGTGATGCTGTACCCAAAAAAAAATTGATGTCCTTTTTTTCCCTACAAATAGAGCTTTCTTTTGGTGGTATTTGATCACCTCTGCGTTTTTTTGTTTTTTTTATAAACAAAAAAAGACCTCAAATTTTGAAAAAAAGCAATATTTTTTACTTTTTGCTATAATAAATATCCCCAAAAAATATATAAAAAAACAAATCTCATCAGTTTGGGCTGATATGTATTCTTCTACATATTTTTGGTAAAAAAAAAAAAATCGCAATAAGTGTATATTGATTGGTTTGCGCAAAAACGGAAAATTTATATCAAATACTTACCGTAATTTTCCTTTCCTGATGGACTCCATGACAGCCTACGTATGGGTTAATCCCGCCTCTCATACCTCATAGGACCCCACTCCCATAAATCTTTGCTTCTAGACAGAGACTGTGTTCCGTAACTTAGCCTACTCCAGCAACTGGGAGGGAACTCCTGCTGCCATGGAGTCCATCAGGAAAGGAAAATTACGGTAAGTATTTGATATAAATTTTCCGTTTTCCTGACAGACTCCATGGCAGCCTACGTATGGGAAATAACTAGCCATACACACCCGGGTGGGCAATTGCTGGTTTAAAGAAAAAAGGTTTAATTGGCACCATCAACAGATAATACGTGCAAACCAAAGTTAACCGTAGACAAAGAAGCTGGTTCTACACAATAGTGTGTCATAAAAGTGTTAATTGATGACCATGAGGCCGCTTTACAGATTACGTCTGGAGGCACATGTCGTGATGCTGCCCACGATGTAGAGACGCTCCTGGTAGAATGAGCGGTTACCGCCTCCGGAGGAGCCAAACCCTTAGACCTGTAAGCCCATTGAATAGCTTGAACGATCCATGCTGCGATGGTTCTAGAGGAGGCCCGTGAACCCTTGTTCTTGCCGTGAAAAAGCACAAACAGATGATCAGACTGGCGGAAAGAAGCTGTGGCTTCTAGGTATTGCTTCAGAATCTGCCCAACATCTAGAGGGTGAACATTAGAGTCCTCAGTGGATCTGAAAGTAGGGAGGACAATCTCCTGATTTTCATGGAAGATGGTTGTTACTTTTGGATTCGATCCTAACATGGGGATCAAGACTACACGATCTGGGAAGAAGGTAAGGAAAGGTTCTTTGTATCCTAGGGATCCAATTTCAGAAACTCTCTTGGCCGATGTTATGGCCACTAGAAAGACCACTTTGAGAGAAAGCTCTCTAATCGATGATTGATCCATATGCCGTATCTCCTTTTCAGAGAAGAAATCCAAGACGAGAGGGAGATCCTATTTAGAGAATCTTGGTCTTTTCTGAGGCCTAAGCCTTATTGCTCCCTTGAAGAACTGCCTAGTAAGGGGGTGTCTGGCCCATGATACGCCTGTAAAGGCTGAGATTGCAGAAATCTGGACCCGCAAGGAACTCACCGATAGGGACAGATCCAGGCCAGTTTGTAGAAAACCTAGAATGTCCTGAATCCTTGGATTACTACAGGATCCATTGGTGGAAATCACACAGTCCGCAAACTTCGCCCAAATCCTCTGATACACTCTGTTGGTGCCCGCTCTTCTGGCATTCAACAATGTAGCAATAGCTGTACTTGGACAACCTAGTGCTTCCAATCTTCTCCTCTCAACCACCAAGCCATCAGATGGAGCTGGGATGGACAAGGGTGAAGAGACGCTCCCTGCAGCAGGAGATCTGGTCTGGACAGGAGAGGGACCGGCTCTCGGTAACTGAGCTGCATCAGGAGAGGAAACCATGGCCTGTTGGGCCAGAACGGAACAACTGCCAGCACCTCGACATTCTCCCACCTGAGCCTCGAAAGGAAACGAAGAATGACTGGAACTGGGGGAAAGGCATAGGCCCTGTGGAATTTCCATTGGTCCGTCAGGGCATCCACTCCGAAGGCCTGGGGACAACGACACCTCGTGTAATATTTCCCCAGCTTGAAATTGCATGGGGATGCGAACAGATCCACTTCCGGCATCATCCCTAGAGACAGGAGCCAATCGAAAACTTTGGTGTGGAGGGACCACTCGTTGTTGTCCAGGGTGACTCTTGAAAGGAAGTCCGCTTGGACATTTTGAATTCCTGGGAGATAAACAGCGGATAGATTTGATAAGTTCGCCTGGGCCCAGGACATGATCGGGCTTACTTCCCTCAGCAAGGAGAGACTGCGGGTGCCCCCCTGTCTCTTGATGTATGACACTGCGGTCGTGTTGTCCAGTCTCAGGAGGACTGAGGCTCCTGATATCAGATGGAGAAAGGCTTGAAGGGCACGGAAGGCAGCTCTGAGCTCCAGGACATTTGAGACTATCCCTTGGG
Organism: Lithobates septentrionalis; assembly: GCA_037952835.1. Classification (NCBI taxonomy): domain Eukaryota; kingdom Metazoa; phylum Chordata; class Amphibia; order Anura; family Ranidae; genus Lithobates; species Lithobates septentrionalis. Next base: position 2,382,731 of record JBBDGP010001523.1, read on the forward strand.
ATGGGAAGTCCCACCTGCCTTGGGCTATCTCCGTCAGACAGAGAGCGCCACATCCTCTGTTGCTCGCATCCGTTGTCACTGTAATCCAGGAGACAGGTGCTATGGAGTGACAATTGAGGAGGTTTTTCCGTAGCAGCCACCAGGGGAGGCCCTCCCGCATGGAGGTGGTTACCCGCACCAGATGGTCTCGAGACCCTGGATCCCATTGCTGGAGAAAACCCTTCTGAAAGGGTCGCATTTTCCACTGCGCCCACCTCACCATGGGGGCTGTGGCTACCATAGTGCCGATTATTTTGAGACACTGAGAGGCTCTGAGGAGAGTTGCTGACAATGCTAGGCGAATTCTCTCTCGAATTACCGGAATCTTCTCCAAAGGAAGAGAGATGATGCTCTCCACTGTGTTGAATAGGGCTCCGAGGAATACTAGAGCTTGTGTTGGAACTAGGTGACTTTTCTCCTTGTTCAATAGCCAACCGAACTCTGTCAGAGTAGATATGACTTGATCCCGATGTGACAATATCTGTTCCCTGTCCTGAGACAGTAGGAGTAGGTCGTCCAAGTAATGGTGTAACCGAATGCCTTTTACCCGGATTAGAGCTACCACAGCCAATAAGAGCTTCGAAAACACTCGAGGCGATGTTGTGAGCCGAATGGGAGACAAGTGAATTGGAGATGCCTCTGGCCCACTGCAAATCGGAGATACCTCTGGAAATCTTTTGCGACCGGCACATGAAAGTAGGCGTCTTTCAGGTCTATGGAGACCAGCCAATCTCCTGGATGTACTGTTTGTCGGATTGTCAGCAGGGTTTCCATCTTGAATTTTTCCTTCTTGATGAAGGAATTTAGATGTGTCAGGTCGATTACTGGTCTCCAAGAGCCATTCTTTTTGAGGACCATGAAAAGGGGGGAATAAATTCCAAGAAATCTTTCTTATGATGGAACTTGAATGGCGGCCCCCTGGGCAATCAGTGAGTCTGTATAAGATAGAAGAATTTGTCTTTTTTCTTCTGAGTGCGGAAGGACCGTAGGCACAAACCGGTGACTGGGTGGATTGGTGAAAACCCAAGTGTGACCTGAGGAGACCGTTTTTACGGTCCAGTAATCTTGAATTGAGGCTGCCCAGACGTGCTGATACCGGAGTAAACGAGCTCCTACTTGCACTACCTGGACAGGCGTCGTATCAAAAGGACTTGGAAGTCTCCCGACCACTTGACGGGGCTGACTTTGAGGATTTTGGCCTGAAGGCTGGCCTCTCCTCCAGTTTTTCCTAAACTCCCGACCAGGTCTGTAGCGACGAGCATCTCTAGCGCGTTCTGGCTCTTGTCTGGGTTGAGTCCTTCTTTGGTTAAGGATACGACGGTCCTGGGGTAAGAATCCTGACTTGCCCCCAGTAGCACGGGAGATAGCAGAATCCAATTTGTTTCCGAAGAGTGAGGAGCCTTCGAAAGGAATCCTGCACCAGGCCTGTTTAGAGGCAGGGTCTGCAACCCATGGGCGTAACCAGAGGGCACGTTTTGCTGTAACTGATGAAAGCATGACACGTGCCACGAGACGAATAATGTCGATGGATGCTTCTCCCAGGAAGACCGAAGCCAGCTTCAGCTCATGTACTGGAGATCTCTTGAATAAGTCCTCAGACACACTTCCTAGAGCTGCACCCACATCATCCGTCCAAGACTCCATAGCTTTTGACAAAGCTGCGAGGGCCAGAGCCGGTTTACAAGCCATCCCTGCCGTGATATAGATACGTTTTAAGTCCGTATCAATCTTCCTCTCCAGACCATCCTTGAAAGAGACGGTATCCTCTAGAGGGAGCGTAACATGTCTCACCAGCCTCATGAGAGCTGCATCGACAAGGGGGGCTGATTCAAGATGTTTTACTTCATCATTCTTGAAAGGGTACATTTTTGCAATCTTGGAAATTAAGGAGTTTTTCCTATCAACCTTACCCCATTCATCCGAGATAATTTCGCCCAGTTCACCCAGGAAGGGGAAGTTCGGGCGATCCTTCTTAAGGTGCTTAAAGTATTTCCTCTGTTTAGAGGGTGCTTCTACTGGTTCTTCCCATCTCAATGCGTCTTTAACCGCTCTGACCAGCTGGGGAACCAGGGAGAAATCAAAACCTGCCCCAGGTTCAATTATCTCTGCTTCGCTGTCCGAGGAACCGATAAAAGAGAGACTATGATGAGATGGGCCTGGAACTTCGGACTCAATTTCTTCAGCAACTGGAGCTATAACAGAAGGAGGAATTACTGCCCGGTCAAAATCTGCTTTGTTAACCACTTGCCGACCGCCTCACGCCTATATACGTGAGCAGAGCGGCACGGGCAGGCAAAATCACGTACCTGAAACGTGATTGCCTTCCCGCGGGTGGGGGGTCCGATCGGACCCCCCCCCGGTGCCAGCTGCGGTCGGCATTTGGTTGGGAGCGATGAGAGACGAGGGGGAGACCATCCGATCGTGGCCCCCCCCTCGCGATCGCTCCCAGCCACTGACAAACATCCCCTGCCTCTGTATAGTACACAGAGGCAGAGGATGTGATGTCATCTCTCCTCGGCTGTCAGTTTCCGTTCCAGCGCCGAGGAGAGATGACATGTAAGTAAGTGCACAACACAAACACACACAGTAGAACATGCCAGGCATACATTACACCCCCGATCCCCCCCCGATCGCCCCCCGATCCCCCCCCAATCACCCCCCCCCTGTCACAAACTGACACCAAGCAGGTTTTTTTTTTTTTTTTTTTTTTTTTTTCCTGATTACTGCATAGTGTCAGTTTGTGACAGTTAGCAGTGTTAGGACAGTTACTGTAACCCCCCTGTAGGTCTAGGGTACCCCCCTTACCCCCCCTAATAAAGTTTTAACCCCTTGATCACCCCCCCTCACCAGTGTCGCTAAGAGATCATTTTTCTGATCGCTGTATTAGTGTCGCTGGTGACGGTAGTTAGGGACGTAAATATTTAGGTTCGCCGTCAGTGTTTTATAGCGACAGGGACCCCCATATACTATCTAATAAATGTTTTAACCCCTTGATTGCCCCCTAGTTAACCCTTTCACCACTGATCACCGTATAACCGTTACGGGTGACGCTGGTTAGTTCGTTTATTTTTTATAGTGTCAGGGCACCCGCCGTTTATTACCGAATAAAGGTTTAGCCCCCTAATCGCCCGGCGGTGATATGCGTCGCCCCAGGCAGCGTCAGATTAGCGCCAGTACCCCCCCTAATAAAGTTTTAACCCCTTGATCACCCCCTGTCGCCAGTGTCGCTAAGCGATCATTTTTCTGATCGCTGTATTAGTGTCACTGGTGACGCTAGTTAGGGACGTAAATATTTAGGTTCGCCGTCAGTGTTTTATAGCGACAGGGACCCCCATATACTATCTAATAAATGTTTTAACCCCTTGATTGCCCCCTAGTTAACCCTTTCACCACTGATCACCGTATAACTGTTACGGGTGACGCTGGTTAGTTAGTTTATTTTTTATAGTGTCAGGGCACCCGCCGTTTATTACCGAATAAAGGTTTAGCCCCCTGATCGCCCGGCGGTGATATGCGTTGCCCCAGGCAGCGTCAGATTAGCGCCAGTACCGCGAACACCCACGCACGCACCGTACACGCACCATACACCTCCCTTAGTGGTATAGTATCTGATCGGATCAATATCTGATCCGATCAGATCTATACTAGCGTCCCCAGCAGTTTAGGGTTCCCAAAAACGCAGTGTTAGCGGGATCAGCCCAGATACCTGCTAGCACCTGCGTTTTGCCCCTCCGCCCAGGCGAGCCCAGCCCACCCAAGTGCAGTATCGATCGATCACTGTCACTTACAAAACACTAAACGCATAACTGCAGCGTTCGCAGAGTCAGGCCTGATCCCTGCGATCGCTAACAGTTTTTTTGGTAGCATTTTGGTGAACTGGCAAGCACCAGCCCCAGGCAGCGTCAGATTAGCGCCAGTACCGCTAACACCCACGCACGCAGCATACGCCTCCCTTAGTGGTATAGTATCTGAACAGATCAATATCTGATCCGATCAGATCTATACTAGCGTCCCCAGCAGTTTAGGGTTCCCAAAAACGCAGTGTTAGCGGGATCAGCCCAGATACCTGCTAGCACCTGCGTTTTGCCCCTCCGCCCGGCCCGGCCCAGCCCACCCAAGTGCAGTATCGATCGATCACTGTCACCCCGGTCGTAGTCAAACCAGCACTGCAGTAACACTTGGTGACGTGGCGAGTCCCATAAGTGCAGTTCAAGCTGGTGAGGTGGCAAGCACAAGTAGTGTCCCGCTGCCACCAAAAAGACAAACACAGGCCCGTCATGCCCATAGTGCCCTTCCTGCTGCATTCGCCAATCCTAATTGGGAACCCACCGCTTCTGCAGCGCCCGTACTTCCCCCATTCACATCCCCAACCAAATGCAGTCGGCTGCATGAGAGGCATTTTCTTTATGTCCTCCCGAGTACCCCTACCCAGCGAACCCCCCAAAAAATATGTTGTGTCTGCAGCAAGCGCGGATATAGGCGTGACACCCGCTATTATTGTCCCTCCTGTCCTGACAATCCTGGTCTTTGCATTGGTGAATGTTTTGAACGCTACCATGCACTAGTTGAGTATTAGCGTAGGGTACAACATTGCACAGACTAGGCACACTTTCACAGGGTCTCCCAAGATGCCATCGCATTTTGAGAGACCCGAACCTGGAACCGGTTACAGTTATTATAGTTAGTTACAAAAAAAAGTGTAAAAAAAAAAAAACACAAACAAAAATATAAAATAAAAATAGTTGTCGTTTTATTGTTCTCTCTCTCTCTATTCTCTCTCTATTGTTCTGCTCTTTTTTACTGTATTCTATTCTGCAATGTTTTATTGTTATTGTTATTGTTATTATGTTTTATCATGTTTGCTTTTCAGGTATGCAATTTTTTTATACCTTACCGTTTACTGTGCTTTATTGTTAACCATTTTTTTGTCTTCAGGTATGCCATTCACGACTTTGAGTGGTTATACCAGAATGATGCCTGCAGGTTTAGGTATCATCTTGGTATCATTCTTTTCAGCCAGCGGTCGGCTTTCATGTAAAAGCAATCCTAGTGGCTAATTAGCCTCTAGACTGCTTTTACAAGCAGTGGGAGGGAATGCCCCCCCCCCCAACATCTTCCGTGTTTTTCTCTGGCTCTCCTGTCTCAACAGGGAACCTGAAAATGCAGCCGGTGATTCAGCCAGCTGACCATAGAGCTGATCAGAGACCAGAGTGGCTCCAAACATCTCTATGACCTAAGAAACCGGAAGCTACGAGCATTTTATGACGTAGATTTCGCCGGATGTAAACAGCGCCATTGGGAAATTGGGAAAGCATTTTATCACACCGATCTTGGTGTGATCAGATGCTTTGAGGGCAGAGGAGAAATCTAGGGTCTAATAGACCCCAATTTTTGCAAAAAAGAGTACCTGTCACTACCTATTGCTATCATAGGGGATATTTACATTCCCTGAGATAACAATAAAAATGATTTAAAAAAAAAAAAAAATGAAAGGAACAGTTTAAAAATAAGATAAAAAAATAATAATAATAAAGAAAAAAAAAAAAAAAAAAAAAAAAGCACCCCTGTCCCCCCTGCTCTCGCGCTAAGGTGAACGCAAGCGTTGGTCTGGCGTCAAATGTAAACAGCAATTGCACCATGCATGTGAGGTATCGCCGCGAAGGTCAGATCGAGGGCAGTAATTTTAGCAGTAGACCTCCTCTGTAAATCTAAAGTGGTAACCTGTAAAGGCTTTTAAAGGCTTTTAAAAATGTATTTAGTTTGTCGCCACTGCACGTTTGTGCGCAATTTTAAAGCATGTCATGTTTGGTATCTATGTACTCGGCCTAAGATCATCTTTTTTATCTCATCAAACATTTGGGCAATATAGTGTGTTTTAGTGCATTAAAATGTAAAAAAGTGTGTTTTTTCCCCAAAAAATGCGTTTGAAAAATCGCTGCGCAAATACTGTGTGAAAAAAAAAAATGAAACACCCACCATTTTAATCTGTAGGACATTTGCTTTAAAAAAAATATATAATGTTTGGGGGTTCAAAGTAATTTTCTTGCAAAAAAAAATTATTTTTTTATGTAAACAATAAGTGTCAGAAAGGGCTTTGTCTTCAAGTGGTTAGAAGAGTGGGTGATGTGTGACATAAGCTTCTAGATGTTGTGCATAAAATGCCAGGACAGTTCAAACCCCCCCCAAATGACCCCATTTTGGAAAGTAGACACCCCAAGCTATTTGCTGAGAGTCATGTTGAGTCCATGGAATAATTTATATTGTGACACAAGTTGCGGGAAAGAGACAATTTTTTATTTTTTTTATTTTTTTTTGCGCAAAGTTGTCACTAAATGATATATTGCTCAAACATGCCATGGGAATATGTGAAATTACACCCCAAAATACATTCTGCTGCTTCTCCTGAGTACGGGGATACCACATGTGTGAGACTTTTTGGGAGCCTAGCCGCGTACGGGACCCCGAAAACCAAGCACCGCCTTCAGGCTTTCTAAGGCCGTAAATTTTTGATTTCACTCTTCACCGCCTATCACAGTTTCGGGGGCCATGGAATGCCCAGGTGGCAAAAAAAAACCCCAAATGACCCCATTTTGGAAAGTAGACACCCCAAGCTATTTGATGAGAGGTATAGTGAGTATTTTGCAGACCTCACTTTTTGTCACAAAGTTTTGAAAATTGAAAAAAGAAAAAAAAAATTTTTTTTTCTCGTCTTTCTTTATTTTCAAAAACAAATGAGAGCTGCAAAATACTCACCATGCCTCTCAGCAAATAGCTTGGGGTGTCTACTTTCCAAAATGGGGTCATTTGGGGGGGGTTTGTGCCACCTGGGCATTCCATGGCCTCCGAAACTGTGATAGGCAGTGAGGAGTAAAATCAAAAATGTACGCCCTTAGAAATCCTGAAGGCAGTGCTTGGTTTTCGGGGTCCCGTACGCGGCTAGGCTCCTAAAAAGTCCCACACATGTGGTATCCCCGTACTCAGGAGAAGCAGCTAAATGTATTTTGGGGTGCAATTCCACATATGCCCATGGCCTGTGTGAGCAATATATCATTTAGTGACAACTTTGTGCAAAAAAAAAAAAAAAAAAAAAAAAATTGTCACTTTCCCGCAACTTGTGTCAAAATATAAAACATTCCATGGACTCAACATGCCTCAAAGCAAATAGCTTGGGGTGTCTACGTTCCAAAATGGGGTCATTTGGGGGGGGTTTATGTCATCTGGGCATTTTATGGCCTTCAAAACCGTGATAGGTAGTGAGGAGTAAAATCAAAAATGTACGCCCTTAGAAATCCTGAAGGCGGTGCTTGGTTTTCGGGGCCCCGTACGCGGCTAGGCTCCCAAAAAGTCCCACACATGTGGTATCCCCGTACTCAGGAGAAGCAGCTAAATGTATTTTGGGGTGCAATTCCACATATGCCCATGGCCTGTGTGAGCAATATATCATTTAGTGACAACTTTTTGTAATTTTTTTTTTTTTTTTTTTTTTTTGTCATTATTCAATCACTTGGGACAAAAAAAATGAATATTCAATGGGCTCAACATGCCTCTCAGCAAATTCCTTGGGGTGTCTACTTTCCAAAATGGGGTCATTTGTGGGGGTTTTGTACTGCCCTGCCATTTTAGCACCTCAAGAATCGACATAGGCAGTCATAAATTAAAGGCTGTGTAAATTCCAGAAAATGTACCCTAGTTTGTAGACGCTATAACTTTTGCGCAAACCAATAAATATACACTTATTGACATTTTTTTTACCAAAGACATGTGGCCGAATACATTTTGGCCTAAATGTATGACTAAAATTGAGTTTATTGGATTTTTTTTAGAACAAAAAGTAGAAAATATCATTTTTTTTCAAAATTTTCGGTCTTTTTCCGTGTATAGCGCAAAAAATAAAAACGGCAGAGGTGATCAAATACCATCAAAAGAAAGCTCTATTTGTGGGAAGAAAAGGACGCAAATTTCGTTTGGGTACAGCATTGCATGACCGCGCAATTAGCAGTTAAAGCGACGCAGTGCCGAATTGTAAAAAGTGCTCTGGTCAGGAAGGGGGTAAATCCTTCCGGGGCTGAAGTGGTTAAGAGATTCTTGGACCACTTTCCTGACCAGAGCCTCCACTTGCTGGTCCTCAGCTCCTCTTTCCTTCGTGGCTCTCGAAAAGCACAACTCACAGAGAGATTTACCCTCTGGGACCTGAGTTTTACATCCCCAGCAAGCTTTCCTCTCAGGGCGGCTGGAATGGCGGGGGGAATGATGGCTAGATTTAGACCTTGACCCCTCTTTGCGGTGTCTGGAAGATGACCTAGTACGTCTAGAACCCGACGTAGACTGGTGATGATGAGACCTAGACTGGTCTTTTTCTTTATGTGCCGATAACTGTGGTTCAGACCTAGAAGGGCTGCAGGGGAGAAAAGAATACTTTGTTCCTAAATAGTACCCCAACCAATACAGGCAGAATGAAAATAAAAATACTCCATCCTACCTGTGGTGTAAGGGTTGGCCACTAGGGGGCGGTGACACATCCATGGCGACAGAAACAAAAGACTGCAAACAATCAATAAGAGACAAATAACTATGTATACTTTCACTTTCTCTTTCCCCTATTTGGAGAAAGAGACCTAGACACAGGAAGGTACAGCAAAGCTCCTTACCTCAGAAGCCAGAGAGATGGACACAGGGAAGCCGCTGCCTGAGCGAAAGAGCAACCCAAACCATAGCTGTATGTGACAGCTATTTGAATCTGCCGCCTGTGATGACGTCATCGCGGCCACAGCGTCCCTACGCTGTGACCGACGCCGCTCCACGGCGCTCGCGCGCATGCGCAGTCGCCGTCATCACGCGCGGACTGCGCAGGCGCGAACCAAGCCTCGATCTCAATCGAGACTTCGCAGCTGCGCAGTCGGAGCGGGGAAGCGGCGGACTGGAACGCAGATGCGTCCCAGCCGCCATGGCCACTAGGAAAAGCATTACAAGACAAAACAACACACACAACAGGCTGCCAAAAATTCATAAACAGAAGAGCATACATTACCACGGCACCTGAGGGGATCCATCCTGGAAATGGGAGCAAGAGGAGCGCTCACCGCACGCCCGGGGTAATCATGAAGGAGGCCTCCCGCTAATAGCTGGGACGTTTGGCCGAGATGCCGCTTCCCAACCAATGGCCGGTATAATCAGCTCTTCCAGGCATCAGAGTGCACCCCGTATGTCCGCCCTGCTAATAGCTGGGGAAGCTGGACTTCAATAAGACACCGCCATCATCAAACACGTGCGAACCACCAGGACTGGATCAACAAAACTTCATAAGGTAAGATACACCTTGGTCCTAGGAGGAGGACAAAAAAGGAACACAGTCTCTGTCTAGAAGCAAAGATTTATGGGAGTGGGGTCCTATGAGGTATGAGAGGCGGGATTAACCCATACGTAGGCTGCCATGGAGTCTGTCAGGAAAGTTATAACGTCTACAAAATAGGGGATAGATCAATGGCATTTTTATTATTCATTTTTTTTATAAACAAAAAAAGACAGAAAATTTTGAAAAAAAAGCAATATTTTTTATTTTCTGCTATAATAAAAATCCCCAAAAAATATATAAAAAAACAAATTTCATCAGTTTAGGCCGATATGCATTTTCCTACATATTTTTGGTAAAAAAAAAAAAAAAAAAAATCGCAATAAGTGCATATTGATTGGTTTGCGCAAAAGTTATAGCGTCTACAAAATAGGGGATAGATTTATGGCATTTTTATCCTAATTTTTTTTTTATTAGTAATGGCGGTGCTGTGCAATTCTTATCAGGACTGCGACATTGAGGCGGACAGATCGGACACTTTTGACCAGTGACATTTATACAGCGATCAGAGCTAAAAATAGCCACTGTTTACTGTGTAAATGTCACTGGCAGAGAAGGAGTTAAACACTAGGGGGCGATCAAGGGGTTAACTGTGTTCCCTCAGCGTGTTCTAACTGTAGGGGGGATGGGCTACCAGTGACATGACAGAGATCGATGTTCCCGATGACAGGGAACAGAACTCATGTCACTAGGCAGAATAGGGAAATTCCTTCTTTACATAGGCATTTCCCCATTCTACCTCGGATCACCGCAATCGCAGGCCGCTGGCAGACATCGAGTCCGCGGCCACTATCCTGCTTTTGCAGGCTGACATACAGGTACCTCAGTTGACACAGGAGTGCCATTCTGCCGGTGTATATCGGCAAGCTGTTAAAAGGGTTCCTGCGCTACTTTGATGCAGCTTTCATATGACTTGAGTGCCATAGACTGCAAGGTAAACTCTCAAAAGTCGCATCTTAATGGTATCAATGTGAGAATTGCACAACAATCAAAATCACGTCCATCCAAAGTTGCATCAAAGTCACAATGTAGTCCCAAAGGAAATCACACAACATTGGAGTTACATAAATGTGAATGGAGTCTTAGAAAACAATAATAGAGACAACTATTTAGTACAAGGGCCTACATGATTTGATGCAAACTAAAGCAGCCCATAGATTATCCAATTTTATTTCTCTTCACCGTGGGTCTAAGGGAAGAAAATTGCTCGATTCCCCATATGAACGCGGTCAGTGTTGATGGGAGAATCCCTCGAGCAGCGATATTGTGTTCTGCCGGCAGGGAGCCTTCCCATCCTGCAGAACACGATGATCACTGTCAGCCCCTAGGATCACATTTAAAAAAATCTGACAGGCTGGTTGTGTTGAAGTCGATCCATCAATCAACTAGCCTGTCTAGAGATAGATCAGATCTTGGCCGGCCCTGCTGAACTGCCCAAAATTTGATCCATTTATGGCCGCCTTAAATGTATTGCTTATGATGGTCCTCACATTGGATTTGGTAAATCTAAAGGAGATTGTACAGAGATTGGCCAATCAGATTGTAATGTATATGGACAGTATCACTATGATCACCGTGATGGAAAATACACCAGTGGGAGGTTTTTGCCCTTTTACTTATATTTATTGTCATTCCAATAGAGTTTTATTAGAGGAAGATCAGGAAATATCTTTATAACAAGTATTTCAGAACACGGAATTCTAGAACAATTCTGATGTTTTTTTCTTAATGCATAACTGACATTTAGATGTTCTGTGGTTGTCATGGTGACCAACATACAGGAGAGAAGTGTTCTGAAAAACAAAAAACAGAGTTCAATGCCAGGATGTAGGATGTTAAAATCAACACATGTGATTGGATGAGACATGTGCCGTGATATTACCATATGTATATAAACCATCAATATCAGGATTGTAGTTAGATACACTATATTACCAAAAGTATTGGGACGCCTGCCTTTACGCCCACATGAACTTTAATGGCATCCCAGTCTTAGTCCGTAGGGTTCAATATTGAGTTGGCCCACCCTTTACAGTTATAACAGCTTCAACTCTTCTGGGAAGGCTGTCCACAAGGTTTAGGAGTGTGTCTATGGGAATGTTTGACCATTCTTCCAGAAGAACATTTGTGAGGTCAGGCACTGATGTTGGACGAGAAGGCCTGGCTCACAGTCTCCACTCCAATTCATCCCAAAGGTGTTCTTCTGGGTTGAGGTCAGGACTCTGTGCAGGCCAGTTAAGTTCCTCCACCCCAAACTCGCTCATCCATGTCTTTATGGACCTTGCTTTGTGCACTGGTGTAGTCATGTTGTAACAGGAAGGGGACATCCCCAAACTGTTCCCACAAAGTTGGGAGCATGAAATTGTCTATAATGTCTTGGTATGCTGACGCCTTAAAGCCTCGTACACACGATTGGATTTTCCGACGGGAATTGATGACAGGCTGTTGGTGGAAAATCTGACCGTTTCTATACTCCATTGGACAATTGTTGTCGGACTTTCCGCGGACAAATGTTGGATGGCAGGTTTTAAAATTTTCCGCGGACAAATGTCTGTTGTCAGATTTTCCGAGTGTGTGTACACAAGTCTGTCAGACAAAAGTCCAAAGTACAAACACGCATGCTCGGAAGCAAGGATGAGCCGGAAGCGGTCGGTCTTGTAAACTAGCACTCGTAATGAGGAATTAATATTGGTGACGTGGCAAATTATGTAATCTTGAAATGCAGCGCACAATTCTCTTCTTCTTTAATGGGATAATAATGAAGCTGCTTTGCTGGTGATACTGATGGAGTTATTGCAAACACATATTCAAAGGCTTTTTTTTCTAGTGATATCAAGAATAATATTATTATGGTTTTTTTTTTTATTTGGGCAAGTTACCACAACACCATTATCACGTAGTTTTTAAGATCAAAGATACAACGATGTTGGTGTCCCTTGTTAATTTTACTTTGTATTTTTTAAAATGTAACTGCCGACTCCCAAACTGTCATTTGAAGTAAAACGCATAGCCAAGTATTATTCTACACAATTTTTTTATTGTGCATTAAAAAAAGAAAACAAATAAAATTACACATGCTATCTGCCAATAGAACTAAACCAAAAAGTGCTTTCTATGCATCCAAAAATATAGAAAATATACCAAATCAAATCATTATTCAACCAAAAAAATAAAGTCAAAGCAATAACTCCAAGGCCAATAATAAATAACACGTTATCTCCTCTGATTCCACAACATGGCTGGTTGACGAACGGCCGTTCAAAAGCGAACTGAAAAGCGCAAAATAAAAAGTGCGAATCAACACTCACCAAACTTCTACTAACACGAAATTAGCAGAAGGAGCCCAAAGGGTGGCGCTAAAGAGTTGAAAAACAACGTAGTACATCACTTCGATCGTAATTGTTGGCCAACACTTGTTTGCCGTGTGTATGCAAGACAAGTTTGGGCCAATGCCCTTTGGACAAAATTCCACGGTTTTGTTGGCCAACAATCCAATCATGTGTATGAGTCTTTAGAGTTCTCTTTTCTGGAACTAAGGGGCAAAGCCCAACCCCTGAAAAACAAGCCCGCACCATAATCCCCCCTCCACCAAATGATTTGGACCAGTGCACAAAGCAAGATCCGTAGAGACATGGATGAGTGAGTCTGGGGTGGTGGAACTTGACTGGCCTGCACAGAGTCCTGACCTCAACCCAATAGAACGCCTTTAGGATGAATTAGAGTGAAGAATGTGAGCCAGGCCTTCTCGTCCAACATCAGTGCCTGACCTCACAAACAGGCTTCTGGAAGGATGGTCAAGCATTCCCATAGAAACAGTAGTCATCAGGAAAAAGAAGCAGCAACTCCATATCATCAAGCGCATTTGTTGTAAAGCCTTCACAGTGAGTACAGTCAGTGGCAGACGCGTTTCGGCAATAAGCCTTGTTCACAGCACATTGAAATGCATCAGAATGTGTTACAACACACCGCAATGTGAAAGCAGGCAAAAAAGTGATCTCATGTGCAGCACTTCAGTCCAGAGGAAAAAAGCGCACACACAAGTGCAAAGACCAAAGCAGTACGGGAAAATTGCACTACAAAGTCCATGAACTTTACAAGTGCTGACATAAGGGCTATGCTGTAAATCACCCCCATGTAGTGGTTCACACAAATATATGTTTTTTTTTCAGTTTTGCAGAAACACACTACAGTCCATTTACCATGGTTCCCTATGGGTCACTTCTCTGCGTTTTCCACTGGTATTTTTTTTGGAAAGGGTCAAGAACTTTTTTTCCGCAGCAAGTTTTGTTTTTGGTTCCAATAGAATAGACTTCAATAGAAATGCATCCAATTTGCATGTCAGGAGATTGTGACCGACGCTGTATGGAGCCAGTTCACACATCTCGGGAGCGGCTCCGGTGCGAATTGCACAGAAGTCCTGTGCGTCTTCTGGTCCATTTCTGGTCCGAATTCATCCAAAAAATTTGGGCTGAAATCGTACCTGAAACGGTAAACTGGGACGCACCAGACCCCTGCAGTGAGGCGCTCTGTTAGACTAGGTTCAAATCTGTTTTTCGTGGGCATAGCAACCTATTCATTTAAATGGGCTGCCGCGCCTCCTGAAACACAGGGAAAAGGTGCATGCAGCATTTCAGAAATCGCAGCCCGCATGGGAACCACAGGTGCAAGGCAGTTCCCAGTGCAGGTGCGATTTTCAGTGTGTGCAGCATGCCATTAGCACTAACGCTAGGCTCACACCTATACAGGTTACGGTCGATGCATTTTTTAGGTGCGTTTTCCATTTTTCCCACGGGTATTTGATGTATTTCAATTTTTTTGTCTTTTGTTTTTGGGAAGTGGTAATATTGCTGGGGAGGTGTCTGTTGGCATGCAGGAAAACGCACCAAAAACACATGTACATTCATTAGTTTTTCATGCATTTCCATTAAAGTCTATGGAACCAAAAACGCAACCCTATGCTGCAGGCAAAAAAGTCCCACACCCTTTACATAAAATGCACTGGATGAAAACGCACAGATGTGGATGATGTGACCCATAGGAAATCATGTTAAATGGACTGTGGTGTGTTTCTGAAAAACTGAAAATGCACTGCAAAACGCATAGGTGTGATCCTAGCCCGAATCTATGCAGGTGATTACCACTGCGGAAACCTACCTGTTCCCACAGCCACCCGCACAGAAAAACACAGGAGCGGTGCGCGAGTGCCATTAATGTTAACGGTTGAATGCACTGGAAATGGTACCTGCAATGGAAGCCGCACTGCACTTGCAGTTCCCGTGCGGGCTGCGATTTCTGAAATCCTGCAGGGACCCTTTTTCCTGTGTTCCAGGTGTCACGGCAAGCCCATTAAAATGAACGAGCTGCCATTGTCTGTGCAAAACATGGCCAGTCCTAATGACTCACATCGCTCCTGCGTTTTTCTGTGTGGGTGGTTGTGGATGGAGGAACAGGTGCGTTTTCCCAGCGGTAATCACCGGCACAGATGTGAACGTAGCATTAGTGAGCAAAACAAGCTGAGACTGAGCTCTGTAGATGAAAGGAATGTCCTGTCCATGTTCTATGTGTATCTATGTATCTGTTTCTCTTTGTATCACTTGTACTAACCTGTTTTGTACACGGAATGCTTCATGTATTTCCTGTAACATTGTATGTTTTATGTCTGTATTGTATGTGTTCTGAGCAGTGTAATGTGTTTCTTCTTGTATATGTTTTATGTCTGTATTGTATCTGTACTGAGCAGTGTAATGTGTTTCTTCTTGTGTATGTTTGTATATGTATTCTTTACTTGTTTGTTTGCTACTAAAATGAATTGCCTTTGTCTATATAAATGTATCACTTTGTCCTTTTGTGTGTTTCTGTTATTACTATAAGATGTTTGTCTTCTGTCAATTAATGTCTATTGTAAGGCCCCTTTCACACTGGGACGGGGGTGGCATCGGCGGTAAATAGCGGCGCTTTACCGTCGTATTTGCGGAGGTATTTGGGCACTAGCGGGTGCTTTTAACCCCCGCTAGCGGCCGAGAAACGGTTAACATAACCCGCTAAGTGCTGCTGCAGCAGCGCTTTGCTGCCTGTATAGCCATGCTGCCCCATTGATTTCAATGGGCAGAAGCGGTGGAGGAGTGGTATACACACCGCTCCTTCACCGCCCAAAGATGCTGCTAGCAGGACTTTTTTTTACCGTTCTGCAAGTGCACCGCTCCAGTGTGAAAACCCTCGGGGCTTTCACACTGAAGAGACAGGAGCGGCTCTTTCAGGGCGCTTTGCAGGCGTTATTTTTAGCGCTGTAGCACCTGCAGAGCGCCCCGGTGTGAAAGGGGTCTTAAACAAATCTGCTATAGGTTTCCTGCTGGAAAAGTGAAGGTCAACCCAATACTAAGAGATGTTTCTGTCCAATCCCAGTGCCTGAGATGAACACTTTCCTGTACAAGTCCACCCAAATTTATTTTAGATGGATTACTGAGGTTAACCACTTCAGTTCCGGAAGGTTTTACCCCTTTCATGACCAGTCCATTTTTTTGCTATTCAGCACTGCGTTACTTTAAAGCGGAGTTCCGCCTGCAAAAAAATAAAAAAATAAAAGTCAGCAGCTACAAATACTGCAGCTGCTGACATCAAATAAGGACACTTACCTGTCCAGGGAGCCCGTGATGTCCTCACCCGAAGCTGACCCGTCCCTGGATGGAGGCGCCGGCATCTTAAGTAAGGGAATCAGGAAGTGAAGCATTGTGGCTTCACAGCCTAGTTCCCTACTGCGCATGCGCAAATTGCGCTGCGCGTTCTGACTGGTCCCTGCTGTCTTCTGGGACTTGTGTGTCCCCCAGAAGACAGCGGGGGGAGGGGCCGGACATGGCGTAGATCACTGCAGATATTGCAGTGATCTATCGCTGGAAGTGGCAGCAAAAGCTGTATTAGACAGGTATCTGCTCGCCCCTCCCCCCTGAAAGGTGCCAAATGTGACACCGGAGTGGGAGGAGGAACCAGATAAGCAGAAGTTTCATTTTTGGGTGGAACTCCGCTTTAACTGCCGATTGTGCAGTCATGCAACACTACCCAAACAATATTTTTTTTTTACACAAATAGAGCTTTTTTTGTTGGTATTTAATCACCACTGGGGTTTTCATTTTTAGCTAAACAAAAAAAAAAAGCTTGAACAAAACAAAAAGTTTTCATATTTTGTTATAAAATTTTGCAAACAGGTAATTTTTCTCCTTCACTGATGGGCACTGATGAAGCTGCGCTGATGAGCACTGATAGGCTGCACTTATGAGCACTGATAGGCACTGATGTGTGGCAGTGGTGGGCACTGATCAGGAGGCACTAATGGGCACTAATAGGTGGTACAGAGAGGTGGCACAGATAGGCGGCACTGGTGGGCACTCATCAGGAGGCACTGATGATGAGGCACTGATTGGTGGCACTGAGTAACAGTACTGATGGGCACTGATAGATGGCACTGGTGGGCACAAATTGACAGCACTGGAAAGCACCGATTAGCAGCACTGGTTGGCACGTAGGGGACCAATGTTATTCTTTTCTTCACACTGACAGTGTAATGACAAAATAAAACCGATAACCAGCTTCTGATCTTGTGATAAAGGGCCTGCTGTGATTGGCCCTTTTTCCCTGCTCTTTGATCAGCTGAGTCCAAAGAGCTCGGCGAACACAGAGCGCCCTGCATGCCCCATGGGGCGCGCGGGGGTTGCGAGAATGGGAGGACGTCCATGGACAACCTCCTGGCATTTGAGGTCAGTTCTGTAGCCGTCTTTGGGCTATACCACAGATGTCAAATGGTTAAAGAAAATATATTTTTTTTACTTTCTGCTATAGAACATATACAAAAAATGTTTTGAAAAAATCAAATTTCTTCATAAATGTGTTCTGCTACATCTCTTTGAAAAGAAAATCCCAATAAGCGTATATATTGATTGGTTTGTGAAAACGTTATAGCATCTACAAACTATAGGATATATATTGGATATCCCGGCTTATAATGGGACTGGGATAGTGCGGTGGGCAATGTGACACTAACTGATGCTGGGGGAACTGACTAACTGCCACTGACATCACCAGTGACACTAATACAATTGTGGCCTAAAGTTTTGAGAATGACACAAATATTAATTATCACAAAGTGCTACCTCAGTGTTCGATTTTTTTTGTCAGATGTTACTCTGGTATACTGAAGTATAATTACAAGCATTTCATAAGTGTCAAAGGCTTTTATTGACAATAAAATTAAAGCAGAGCTCCACCCAAAAGGAGACGCTCTGCTTGTTTGCTTCCTCTTTGCACTTAAGTTCCCAGCTCTACATTCCTACCATGGCTGTAATAAAGGGATGATGCTCTCACTGTTATCTCATGCAATCATGTACTGACTGAGAATGCAGCAAGAGGAGGGAGACTCCTGTGCTTGTTTCATTATTGCTGTGATTAGGGAAGATCTGTGACGTCACGGATGATGGATTGTAGACAAATCAGAAATTAGCATGTGATTACAGCTAGGAGTTTTCATCCAGAACTGACTGGGGCTTCATTAACCACTTCAATACTGGGCACTTCCTGCCCAGGACAATTTTCAGCTTTCAGCGCTGTCACACTTTGAATGACAATTGCGCAGTCATACAACACTGCACTCAAACTAAATTGTTATCATTTTCTTCCCACAAATAGAGCTTTCTTTTGGTGGTATTTAATCACCACTGGGGTTTTTTAATTTTTCTTTTGCTAAACAAACTAAAAAAGACCGAAATTTTTGAGAAAAAAAAAAGTTTTTCTTTGTTTCTGTTATAAAACTTTGTTTTCTCCTTCACTGACGGGCACTAATGAGGCTGCACTAATGGGCACTGATGAGGTGGCACTAATATGTAGAATTGATGGACACTGATAGGCGGCACTGATAGGCGGCACTGATAGGTGGCACTGATAGGTGGCACTGATAGGTGGCACTGATGAATAGGTACGGACAGGCCATACTGATAGGCATCTGAAGGGCCCTGACAGGACTTACTGATGGGGCACGGATTGGCACTTTTATGGGCACTGATTGGCACTTTTATGGGCGCTGACAGGCGTTACTGATGGGACACTGATTGGCAGCTGATGGACACTGATTGGCATTGTAGTGGCACCTCTCATGGGGGCTGTGCTGATAAACAGTGCTCTGAATATCAGTGCAAACCCCACCCGACAGGGAGAGCCACTGATCGGCTCTCCCTGTCAGCACCAACCGAGGAATGCTATTTACCGGCACTTCCTGGTTCATGCTGTGATTGGTCACAGCTGATCATGTGGTAAGGAGCCTCCGTCAGGGGCTCCTTACCACCTTCGGAGATGCGGTGTGTCAGACTGACACACAGCACCACCGATCACCGTGCTGCACGCCCCTGCGGGCGAGCGCCGGCTTGTTATTCTGAAAGATGTCATATGACGTCCAGTCAGGAATAACGGAACCACCACCCAGCTGTCATTCTGCTATAGGCCAGACGGGAAGTGGTTAAGGTTTAGGGTCAGTTCACAGAACGTGGTGCGGGAAACCCGTGTTCCATGCATGTTTTTCACACTGTGTTTAAAACGCAATGCAGTTGAAATCTGCAATGGGTGTCAATGTTAAAGTGATTGTAAAGATAGAAGGTTTTTATCTTAATGCATTCTATGTATTAAGATAAAAAGACGAGAGCGCCCCGCCCACCCCTCCTGAAAAGTACCAGGCCACGTGCCCTCAACATTGGGAGGGTGCTTTGAGGTAGCCCCCCAAAGCACCTTGTCCCCATGTTGATGGGCAGAAGGGCCTCATCCCCACAACCCTTGGCCAGTGGTTGTGGGGGTCTGTGGTCGGGGGGCTTATTGGAATCTGGAAGCCCCCTTTAACAAGGGGGCCCCCAGATCCCGGCCCCCCTGTGTGAATTGGTAATGGGGTACAAATGTACCCCTACCATTTCACAAAAAAAAGTGTCAAAAATGTTAAAAAAGGACAATAGACGGTTTTTGACAATTCCTTTATTTATGTCTTCTTTTTTTGTGGCTTCTTCTTCCATCTTCTTCTTGTCTTCCTTCGATGTTCTTCTTCTTCCACCATCTTGTTCTTCCCCGCTTCTTCCTCTATCTTCCTCCGCTTCTTACTCCAGTCTTCTCGTCCGGCATCTTCCTCCTTCTCCGCTTCATCCTCTGGATGATCCGCCTCAATGGGAGTCTCCCGCTGTGTGAGGCTTCTGTTCAGGTGACAGCTCTTATATAACGGAGACCCCGCCCCCCTCTGACAAACGGGGACTTCCCTATGGCTTTCCCCATGTTGTCAGAGAGGGGGCGGGGTCACCCATTTACATAAATTTTGGTAATTTTGGTCTGGTGCAAATTCAGCCCATTCAAATGATTACATGTGAATCACACAGGAGCTTACAGCTGTGTCCCGTGCGATTCACGGTGTAAATTTTGCTTAAGTGATTAAAGCGGAGTTCCCCCCCGCATGAAAAAATTTAAAGTCAGAAGCTACACATACTGCAGCTGCTGACTTTTAATATTAGGACACTTACCTGTCCAGGGATCCCACGATGTCGGCACCCCAGCCGATGTTTCCATGAGCTCTCAGATGCCGCCACCAAAGCCTGTAAGGAAAGCCGATAGTGAAGCCTTGCGGCTTCTCAGCTGGTTCTCTACTTCGCATGCAGGGAAGGAGGAGGGAGGAATGGGGGCTGAACTTCTGATGGACTCTGCCACGGCGAGGTCCGACGAAAGTGGGGACTGGTACCTGTCAAAAACAGGTTACCGCTTCCCCAAATGTGGCACCAGGGAGGGGGGTGGGTGGGTGGGTGTACAGATAAGTGGAGCTTATACTTTTGGGTGGAACTCCATTTTAAATGTGTTCAAGCGGTATTAAACCCAAAAGCAAACATTTATTATATTGCAGCTTACCAATTCTTAGATGTAATGGCTGCATTAGTTTCCTTTTTAGGCTTCCTTTGGCCAGCAAGTCTGTTACTTTTCAAAAAAACAAGCTCTCTTCCAGATGTATCAGTTACAGAGATAAGACAAACCATTTACCACTGACAGGGGTGCTTACAATACAATGATCAGATTTTATTTATTTATGTAAAACCTTTATCCCAAAAGGAAAAAAAAACCTGTTTGCTGTGACTGCTTAGCTGGCGTTCAGCTTCAGTTTGTTAGTGTATCTAAATCTGCTAGTGCATCGAATATCCCCTTACTCAGATTGATAATGCTGCTGTCCAAATCTGCCCCCTGTGCTCCTTCATCCAGAGTGGGGGCTCTAATACAGGAGGTGTCTTACTGGCCAGATCACCAGATGAAAACAGAGGGGAAAAAGCCTAAAAAAAGAAAATGAATGCAGCCACCACATCTAATGATTGGCTGCAATATATTACATTTTTAGTTTTGGCTTTAACCACTTCAGCACCAGAAGTATTTGCCCCTTTATAACCAGGCCATTTTTTGTGATACTTTAACTGACAATTGTGCGTTCGTGCAACGTTGTACCCAAACAAAATGTATGTCCTTTCTTTCCTACAAATAGAGCTTTCTTTTTGTGTTATTTGATCACCTCTGCGTTTTTTATTTTTTGCGCTAAAAACAAAGAGCGACAATTTTGAAAAAAAATAAAATATGTTTTACTTTTTGCTATAATCAATATCCCAAAACAATACATAAAAAAAACCAAATTTATTCATCAGTTTACGCCGATATGTATTCTTCTTCTACATATTTTTGGTAAAAAAAATCGTAATAAGCGTATATTGATTGGTTTGCGCAAAAGTTATAGCGTCTACAAAATTTAACAACTTTTATATTTTTTTATTGTTTTTACTACTTATGGCGGCGAGCTGCGATTTTTAGCGGGACTGCGACATTGCGGCGGACAAATCGGACACTTTTGACACTTTTTTGGGGACCAGTGACCTTTATACAGCAATCAGTGCTAAATATAAACAAGTATATTGTTTATTAGTATTTACTAATTCTAGGAGCAGCATTTGTTTCTGAGAGTGCACGTAATATTATCTGGCGCCGTGCCCATCATTTTTCACTTTACAGTGCTAAATATAGCCACTGATTACTGCATAAATGTCACTGGCAGGGAAGGGGTTAATAGCGCTTTAGGATTCGATCAATCCACATAAGGATCGGATCCGCCAATCAGAATGGCAGTCTATAGATATTTTACTGATAGGAAAGCCATGCACTGATATACAGTATATGGTATAGAGAGCGGAGACACATTGCAGTATAAATTGTCTTCATATAACACCCATCAGGCTGAAATCACGTCTCATCTCTCCCGCTCTTCTGTCTATTGTGTGCCAGAGAGCACCGTGTACTTCACCAGCCTTGAACCCGTCCATTGTGCTGACATATTTCTGTGACACACACCGCGCAATTCTCTGACCATTAACCATTTCATCGATGTTACCCCGCAAGCATAGAGCAAGCCAAAGCAGTCACTATTTGAGAATTTTTGTATTATTGTAAAGCTAAATAGAACCTTCTTAACTACTTGACCTCTGGAAGGTTTTACCCCCCCTTCATGACCAGGCCATTTTCTGCGATACAGCACTGCGTTACTTTACCTGACAATTGCGCAATAATGCAACGCTGTACACAAATAAAATTGATGTCATTTTTTTCCCCACAAATAGAGCTTTCTTTTGGTGGTATTTGATCACCTCTGCAGTTTTAATTTTTTGCGCTATAAACAAAAATAGAGTGCCAATTTTGAAAAAAAAACGCAATATTTTTTTTCTCCCCCCCCCCCCCCAAAAAAATATATTAAAAAAAAAACATTTTTTTCTTCAGTTTAGACTGATACGTATTCTTCTACATATTTTTGGTAAAAAAAAAAAAATAATCGCAATAAGCGTATATTAATTGGTTTGTGCAAAATTTATAGCGTCTACAACATAGGGGATAGTTTTATAGCATTTTTATTATTATTTTTTTTTTACTAGTAATGGCGATATGCGATTTTTATTGGGACTGCAACATTATGGCGGACACATCGGACACTTTTGACACATTTTTGGGACCATTGGCATTTATACAGCGATCAGTGCTATAAAAATGCATTGATTACTGTAAAAATGTCACTGGCAGGGAAGGGGTTAGCCACTAGGAGGTGATGAAGGGGTTAAGTGTGCTCCCTCTCTGTGTTCTAACTGAAGGGGGGAGGGGACTGTATAGGGGAGATGACAGATCGCTGTTCATACTTTTTATGAACACACGATCAGTTTACACACACAGATCCCGGTTCTCGGTGTGTCACCAGCGATCGCGACCGCCGGGCACTCGCATCGGCTCTGGCAGTGCATGTGCGCCCCTAGTGTACCCCGGGGCGAAGCGACGTTACATAATGTCTTTTCGCACAACCGTGCTATTCTGCCGCAGTAAAACTACTGCGGCGGCTGGTCGGCCAGTGGTTTATTTAGTACATGTTGGATGTATTCTGCTACATATTTTTGGTAAAAAATCCCAACAAGCGTATATTGATTGGTTTGCGCAAAAGTTATAGCATCTACAAACTATGGGATATATATACTGGATTTTAAAAAATAATAATTTTAATACTAGTAATGGCAGTGATCAGTGACTTATAGCAGGACTGCAATATTGCGACAAACAATTGGACAATAACTAGCACTTTTGACACTTTGTGGGGACCAGTGACGTTATTACAGTGATCAGTGCTAAAAATACACACTGTCACTGTACTAATGACACTGGCTGGGAAGGGGTTAAACATCTAGGGTGATCAAAGAGTTAACTGTGTGCCTAGCCAGTGTTTATGTGTACTATGTGTGTGCTGCTTTCACTAAGGGAAGCAATAAAATGTATTCTCTGTTTGCAGGGAAAGAAAATCCATCATATTCCTGCTGTCAGGATGGAGCTCTGCCTGGTTTACATATGCAGAGCTCTGTCCTGTGTCTCTGCCCAACAATCAGAAGGTGCCAGCAGACATCCCTTGGCCGGCACCCTCTGATCAGCATCTGCTGTGACTAATCAAAGCCAAAGTGGTGTGCGCGTGCCCCTGGGCACCTCTCCCGCCGCCGATAATGGTGATCTCCTGGCTAACTCACCGCAGAGACCACCATTATCGTGTACAGACCTGCCAGCCCTAAAGATGGATACCTCTGTTGTGGCAGCAGCTGCTGCCATTACCGAGAGAGATATCCATCTTCAAAGTAATGACATATATATACAGTGGCCGGTCTGTAAGTGGTTACATTTGCCGCCTGTCGGGTGACCCTGCACCGCACGCCGTGGGAGCGTGCCCGCAGGTCTTGGGAACTCGATGTTCGCCAATGGCCCACGATTGCAGTGTGGAGAGGTAGAACTTGGAGATGCCTTTGTAAACATGGCGTTTCCCCGTTCTGTCTAGTGACATGACAGGGATATACTGCTCCCTGTCATCGGGAGCAGTGATCGCTGTCATGTCAGTGGTAGCCCATCCCCCCAATGTTAGAATCACTCCCTAGGACACACTTAACCCCTTGATCGCCCCTAGCCAAAGCAAACACAAAATTACAGCATCACATGATCATTATTCTGTTGTGACGGTGCTCCGACACATTTCGACCCATGTGGTCTTCTTCAGGGTATTGGTTTGCTATAAAGAGATATATTTAGTATATATATATATATATATATATATATATATATATATATATATATATATATATATATTTATAATCCCCTCGGGGATTATGCAACGGTTTTAAACCTCTGGTCAAGAGATCTCTTTTCACCTTTCAGTTGTAACTAAACCTTGCATATATGAAAATGAATACATGTTGGAATATTTCCCTCTTTCGAGATACTAAATATATCTCTTTATAGCAGACCCATCCCCTGAAGAAGACCACATGGGTTGAAACACGTTGGAGCACCGTCACAACAGACTAATGATCATGTGATACTATAATTTTGTGTTTGCTTTGCTTTCTGTAAATGTGAAAAGTTTGTGTTATCCCTTGACCAGTTTAAATTGTTTGATACGGCAACATGTTATTGACCTTACATGTTTCCAATAAAATATTTTACATAAATCCTTTCTGAATTGCCTATATTGCTGTTTTAAAGCCCTCTGGGGGAATCTTCCCATGATATACAATTATTTTGGGGTGTGCAGCTGTCTCTCCTGTATGTGTCTTTCCCCTTGCTACCAGCAGCACCATTGGCTCCCATGGCTGTCAATCAAAGTCAGTCAATCAGGAGAGAGAGGGGGTGGGGCCAAACAGCAGCTCCGTGTCTGAATGGACACACGGAGCTGCAGCTTGGCTCGGGAGCCCCCATAGCAAGCTGCTAGCTGTGGGGGCACTGGACAGGAGGGAGGGGCCAGGAGCACAGAAGATGGACCCGGGAAGAGGAGGATCTGGGCTGCTCTGTGCAAATCCACTACACAGAGCAGGTAAGTATAAAATCTTTAATATTAAAAAAAGAAAACGAGACTTTACAATCACTTTACTATGTATACTATGTAAAGAAAGGCAGAAATTGTCCTTATTTAGTTGTGGATAGAGTGGAGAAGGATTAGAACCCCTGTCAGGATTTTGTTGCTGTCTGTGCCTCCGCTATAGAGATTAATTCTTTCTATTTTTCCTGTTTCTCATTAAAAGTGAAAGTATAAGAAAATCCACAATTTTGGGCTGACATCAGAACAGGAATAGAGGGGAAATCTTCCAGTGGGGACATTAGTTCTGGTGACACCCTGTGATTCCCTCACTTTGGAGGGATTTCCTCTCACTTCCTGTTTTTGCTATGGGACAGGAAGTCAAGGGAAATCTCCCTAATAGGACACAGATGGCAAAAAAAAAAAAAACTGACGGGAGTTATAATTCTCCCTTACTCTATCCAAGATGAAGAAAAAAAGTAAAATTTAGTTACATTTTAGGTTAAAAAATATAGAAAACTAAAGTTAAATAAAATAATTAACAAAGCCCCTTGCCCCATGTACAAACACATAGGGATGCAAACTTCCACATTGGGTGCACGCATGTGTGAAATCAACGCTTGCATCACACACTGGAATGAGAGCAATAATTCTACGGCCACCATTATGCCCTGTACACACGGTCGGACTTTGTTCGGACATTCTGACAACAAAATCCTAGGATTTTTTCCGACGGATCTTGGCTCAAACTTGTCTTGCATACACACGGTCACACAAAGTTGTCGGAAAATCCGATCGTTCTAAACGCGGTGACGTAAAACACGTACGTCGGGACTATAAACGGGGCAGTGGCCAATAGCTTTGATCTCTTTATTTATTCTGAGCATGCGTGGCACTTTGTCCGTCGGATTTGTGTACACACGATCGGAATTTCTGACAACGGATTTTGTTGTCGCAAAATTTTATAGCCTGCTCTCAAACTTTGTGTGTCGGAAAATCCGATGGAAAATGTGTGATGGAGCCCACACACGGTCGGAATTTACGACAACAAGGTCCTATCACACATTTTCCGTCGGAAAATCAGACCGTGTGTACGGGACATTACTGTTATCTCTAAATTGATGAGCAATAAAGGCAAATCAGTTGTGATTACCATTGTCTTTTGCCATATCACATACATGTACAATTTGGAAGTTTGACATATTTGGTATGTATTTACTCAGCACAACCTCATCTTTTATATTTTAGTAAATAAACTGAGCATTACATTGTATTTGTATGCACTACATTTTTAACGTAATTTAAGTGTATTCTTCACTGAAAATATAGAGTTGACAAATTTGATAAATAATAGCACAATTATCATGCGACATAAAAATTGCAAATGCCAACATTTAATGGGAAAGAGTCTCTGCTTTCAGAAAATGTGTAATGTTTTGGGGTTTTTAAGTAATCTTCAGGCCTACATGCATTTACTGTTCAATCTCTTTTATTGAAGTTATAAGGAAGAACACAGAGTAGGGCGGCACAGTGGTGTAGTGGGTAGCACTCTCGCCTAGCAGTAAGAAGGGTCGCTGGTTCGAATCCCAACCACGACACTACCTGCCTGGAGTTTGCATGTTCTCCCTGTGCCTGCATGGGTTTCCTCCGGGTACTCCGGTTTCCTCCCACACTCCAAAGACATGCTGGTAGGTTAATTGGCTTCTGTCCAAAATTGACCCTAGTATATGAATGGGGACCTTGGATTGAGGGTAGGGGTTGATGTGAGTGTGCGATGTTCAGGGTTAGGGACAAGGGTCAGGGTTGTAGACCCACACTCACTCAGGTTGAACTGGATGGACTGGTGTCTTTATTCAACCTTACTAACTATGTAACTATGTAAAAGTATACTCCAGAATGAAGTCTAACATACAGTATACATATAGTGGAAGTACTCCAATAAGAATCGTCAGTGCAGAACTTGCACAATGGGTATGCAGCATATAGTGGGGAAAATAATGATCTGGAGATTTTGGAAATTTGCCCACTTACAAAGAAATGAAGGGTCTATCATTTTATCATAGGTGTATTTTAAATGATAGAGACAGAATATCAATTAAAAATCCAGAAAAAAAACACACGAGACAAATGTTATAAATTGAGTTGCAGTTCAGTCAGTAAAATAAGTATTTGATCCCCAAGCAAAACATGACTTAGTACTTGGTGGAGAAACCCTTTGTTGACAAGCACAGAGGTCAGACATTTCTTGTAGTTGGTGACCAGGTTTTCACATCTCAGGAGGGGTTTTGGTCCACTCTTCTTTACAGATCTTCTCTAAATCCTTAAGGTTTCTTGGCTGTCGCTTAGGAAGTCAAAGTTTTATCTCCCTCCATAAATTTTATATAGGATTAAGGTCTGGAGACTGGCTAGGCCACGCCATGACCTTAATGTGCTTCCTCTTGAGCCACTTCTTTGTTGGTGGTATGTTTTGGTTATTGTCATGCTGGAAGACCCATCTTCAGTGTTCTGGCTGAGGGAAGAAGGTTCTCATCTAAGATTTTACAATACATGACCCCCTGTTCATTGGCCCCTCAATGCGGCAATGTCGGTCTGTACCTTTAGAAGAGAAACAGCCCCAAAGCATCATGTTTCCACCTCCGTGCTGGACTGTAGGGATGGTGTTCTTAGGGGCATTTTTCTTCCTCCAAACATGGCCCCTCCTCAAGAAGGCTCATGTACAGTCATGCCAATGAACATCTAAATGAATCAGTGAAGGATTAGGAAAACATTGGGGAAAAATGCTGTGGTTAGATGAGACCAAAACTGAGCGATTTGGCATTAACAACCTGTAAAGCAAAGGCATAATGAGCGCACCCCATACTAGCTCATTATGAAATATTTACCGCATCATATCCCGGTCACCGCCGAGGGAGCTGACATTTTCCCCTCAGCGTTTCTTCGGGGTTAGTGGCTCCAGCGCTGTGAGTAGCCGGAGCCACGATGACGTCACTCCTGCGTATGCGCACGGGAGTCAAATTTCTGGCAAGGAGCTCTGATTTTCCGGCAGCGTCCGTCAGACCTTCAGACCGCATGCGCCACTGACGTCAGCAGCTGCATGCAAGGTGAATATCTCCTAAACCGTACAGGTTTAGGAGATCTTCATTTTACCTACAGGTAAGCCTTATTATAGGCCTTATTATAGGCTTACCTGTAGGTAAAAATGTAATAAAGGGGTATACAACCAATTTAACTTGACTCGCCGTGTTTGGATATACTAAAATACTTATTTTACTCACTGAACTGCAGCTCAATTTATAGCATTTGTTTTATTTTATTTTTTCTGGTTTTTAGGTTTATATCCTGTCTCTATCATTTAAAATACACCTGTGATAAAAAAAAATTATAGACCCTTCATTTCTTTGTAGGTGGGCAAACTTACAAAATCTGCAGGGAATCAAATATTTATTTTCCCCACTGTAATAAAAAAAAAGAGGCACGAGGCCTTCTGAACATATAACAAAAGAAAAACACAGGTACATGTATAATCAGTAACAGAACAGTAACTAAGTAGTCAGTAATAAGAAAGAAAGAAAGAAAGAAAGAAAGAAAGAAAGAAAGAAAGAAAGAAAGAAAAAAAGAAACTGATGGCTCCAAGCAAGCAAACAACTCAAAAAGCTATAACAAATACAATGGGTGAGGACCTCGGGGTTTGAGGAGAGACTCATCGAAACCAGGGAGTAGAAAATGGTCCACTTACGGTTGCCAGATTTTAAAGTGCTTTGTTATTTTGTCTTGGATGGTAGCTTCAATTCCACTGTGGATCATAGCCTGGGTTATCCTATGATTGGTTTAAAAAATGCAAAGTGTGCGGGACTTCGAGGCTCATGCTATGGTTTGTTTGGCTGCTGTCGTGACCTGCAGTATAAGATGGAACTGGGCTCTGGTACAGTCCAGTGTGTTATGGTTCAGCAACGCAAGGGACTAGGTAGGGTTGCCACCTGTCCGGGATTCACTCGGACAGTCTGGGTTTTAGATCATGTGTCTGGGTTTCAGTCCACCTAAAACCCGGACACATCAGAGGCAGTCCTGCAGCACAAGTCCTTCTATCCCCCTCTCCCTTCCCATCAGCTTCCAGTGTTTTTAATTATATTGGTGGGGGGGGGGTGCTTTAGCTGGGGTACAGACTGGCCTGGGGGGGATGTACTGGGGGATAGACTGACCAAGGAGGCATTATACTGGAGGACAGACTGACCTGGGGAGATGTACTGGGGTACAGACTGACCTGGGGGACTGTACTGGAGACAGACTAACCTTGTTTAATTTAACTACGTTCCTTAAACTTCTCCCATCATTAACACCATTTGGCCGCACCCACTGTTCCTCATGGGATGCTACATTGGCTGCAATTCTACTCTTCTTGGGGCACCCAAAGGTGCTCCAGGTCTTTTACAATCCTATAGTGTTAGATGCAAAAAAAAAATGTTGCTAAAGTGTTCGGGTTTGGCTTGATGAAAAGGTGGCAACCCTAGGACTAGGTCTGGATCTAGCGTGGTGTTGATCAGAGTAGAGGCCATTCTAAAAATCTTAGCCCAAAATTGTTGCACAACAGAGCAGGTCCACTAGATATGGACACGAGAGCCTTCTTTGCCCCTACATGCATTTTAACACATGGAAATTTTTTTTGTAAAAGTCTCTGGCAGCTTGGATGGAGGCATCTCAGTTGTCTGCTATTGTATTCAGAGAGCCGCGGCTCCTACAGGTGCCCGCATACCTAAATTGTGATGGCATCTCATAGGATACAGTCACTGCTCAGCCAGTAATTTGCCACTTGGCTCAGGTTGATTTTTAGATTGACTTTTGTTGACCTGGGTGGTGCCTTCAGGGCAACCAAAACTTGAATTTCAGCTTATTCAGCAGAAATCATCAGAAATTTGAGCCATGCGTAATAATTAACCTCCACAAGGGAGTTTGTTCTGTTTTAAACCCTGATCCCTCTGCAAGCAAAAATGTGTTTTGTTTTCTGTGGTTTCTTTTTTTTAAATTATTTTTTCTTTGCGTTCCCCCCCCCCCCGCCAAAATTCTGATGTAGACCAGAATGACGTGTCCCTGGTCTTGCAGCCTATGAATACTTATATCACTAAATACCGGGGGTTTTTTTTCAGTGAAAACGCAGTTCTGGCACCTCCAGCACTGGAAATATGTAATTGCAAGGGGTGCTGGGGTGTGCTGGAGGGTCTGTTGCTGGCTGCTGGGGGACCTATTGCCTTTGGGGGAGATCTACTGTTGTGGGGGGGTCAGTTGTTGCTGGGGAGGTCGATTGTTGCCGCTGCAGGATCTATTGTTGCTGGTCGTGATCTACTTTGGAGGAAGGGGTCCATTGTTACTGGCTGCTGGATGGTCTATTGATGCTGGCTGGTGGGAGAACTATTGTTGCTGGTATGGATCTATTGTGGCTGAGGTTTATTTTGTGTTGCTGGGGAGGTATTTTGTTGCGGTGGGGTCCACTGTTGCTGGGGTGGATCCATTGTTGTTGGAATATTTTTTTTGCGGGGGGGGGGTTCTTTTGTTGCTGGGGGGTCTATTGTTGCTGGGGGCAGGGGTCTATTTTACTGCTTTTCTCGATATCATTTACAAATTCCACACAAATTACTTAGTATCACAAATTGATACTTAGTTCTGTGTCCTTCAAAAGGGGCAGAACTGGGAGGTGGGTAGGGGGTAGAACCAAAGGACGGTGCTTGGAGGTGGATAGGGGTCGAAGACAAGGAGTGAAGTGCAAGGGAAGAGTACCTGCACCTATTCTTTGAGAAAAAAAGCCCTGCTAATTACTACCCCCAGGAGACTGCAGGAACAGGTGCACAGAGCGGCCAGAGGCAGGGTCGGATCTAGGGGGGGTTGGCTGGACTCCCCCCAGATTTTAGTTATGCCCCCCCCAGGCTGCTATTGACAATGCACTTGATCCTCTGAGCTCCTCCTCCCTCCACTGCAACACTAGGCTCCCTATGTCCTCCCAGATACTATCTGCTCTGCACCCTTCTCCCAAATCCAACCTCAGAGCCGGCTCTTGTAGCTGCACTATTGTTGGGGTGAGACAGAAAAAAGATAGAGGCGATCTGGAACTTGGGGAGACAGGAAAATAGGGGGAGAGGGGCTGGACTTTGGAGATAAAGAAAAATAGGGGAGGGTTGGACTATAGAGAGACAAAAAAATACATGTGGGGTTGGACTGTGGAGAGACATAAAAATGGGTGCTGGACTTTGGAGAGTCGAAAAAATTGGGGGGTGTTGGGTTTTGGGGGGCTGTACAATGGAGAGACAGAACATTGGGAGGTTGATTTTGGGGGGCTGTACAATGGAGAGACAGAACATTGGGAGGTTGATTTTGGGGGGCTGTACAATGGAGAGACAGAACATTGGGAGGTTGATTTTAGGGGGCTGTACAATGGAGAGACAGAACATTGGGAGGTTGATTTTGGGGGGCTGTACTTTGGAAAGACAGAGAAATGGGCACACCCAGTGTGTGATTGCTAGCGGTCAGCTGAAGGGGGCCAAGATGGCGGTGTGGGACCCAATCTATTTCAGTCAATCAGTAGATTGATTGCAGTGGGACAACGCAGGATTCATTGTGCGGGTCGATATGTGTTCAGGTAAGAACGCAACAAAAGAGGTAAGAGGGAGGAAAAAAACATGGCGGGGGGGGGGGGGGTAGTCAGATACAGGACCTTTTTATAATTTCTTTAGTATGGAAAATCCCCTTTATGTCCGGACATTGCCAGTCTAGAAATAACGGCTGATTACCAGTATAATGTCAGTCTCTTTTCTTTTTTTTAGGTTACTCTCCAATTCCAGGAGTCGATTTCCAATAAATAATGTTGTCCACTGATTCCTCAGCAGGTATGTACACAGCTAATAATTCCATCCAGAAAAACAGGAATCAAACAAAAATAAAATAAAAACTGTTTTTATTAAAAGCAATATTAAACCCAAAAACAATCATTCATTTTATTGCAGCTTATCAGTTTTTAGATGTGATGGTTGCATTCGTTTTCTTTTTTAGGCTTTCTTTCTTCTATTTTCACCCGGTGATCCAGCCAGTAAGTCTGTGTTTTTTCAACAGAACAAGCTGTCCTGAAAATGTATCAGTTTAGAGTGCTGAGGCAAACCATTTACCATTGACAGGGGAGCTTACAATGATCAGCTTTTATTTATTCATATAAAACCTTTATCCCAAAAGAAAAAAAAAATGTTGCTGTAACTGCTTGTGTAATTGCAGTGTGAGTTGGAGTTCAGCTATAGCTTGTTAGTGTATTTAAATATGCCAGTCCATCTAACACTGCCCTACCCTAGATCAACAATGCTGCTGTGCCTCCTGTGCTCCTTCATCCAAAGCGGGGGCACTTTAATGTGGGGGGAGGGTTGTGTTACTGGTCCGATCACCAGGTGAAAACAGAGAGAAAAAGCCTAAAACGAAGGAAACGAATGCAGCCACCACATCTAATGATTGGTAAACTGCAATATATTACATTTTTGTTTTTGGTTTTAATGCCGAATTTAAATTGAAATAAAAATGACATAGCAGGGGGGTATTTCCCATTGCAATTAGTCCAAGTGACATTTTCTTCTTCAGGTTAGAGTATGAAAATGGAACTTCCGGAAAAAAAAATTCTATTCTAAATAGAGCTGGGAAGGATAAAACTTCTGACTCCATGGTATTTGTCAGGGTGGGTTTCCTGATGGTGACAACAGTAGACGGCATCTGCATAATGTGTGCTAAATGTCTTCTTGTAGTCTCCATCGGAAGCCCATGTGATAAGCTGACAAAGTAGGAGCATTGGAGGAATTCAATAAAGATTCTTCTCCACTTTTCTGGCATTATTCCCTCTTATTAACCACCTCAGCCCCGGAAGATTTACCCCCCCCCCCTTTCATGACCAGACCATTTTTTGCGATACAGCATTGCGTTACTTTAACTGACAATTGCGCGGTCGTGCGACGCTGTACCCAAACAAAATTTGTGTCCTTTTTTTCCCACACATAGAGCTTTCTTTTGGTGGTATTTGATCAACTCTGTGTTTTTTTTTTGCGGTATAGATAAAAAAAAGACCAACAATTCTGAAAAAAAACAACAATATTTCTTACTTTCTGCTATAAAGCACATCCAATAAAAAAAAAATGGAAAAAATCTAATTTCTTCATCAGTTTAGGCCAATATGTATTTTTCTATATATTTTTGCTAAAAAAAAAAAAATCCCAATAAGTGTATATTGATTGTTTTGCACAAAGGTTATAGCGTCTACAAACTATGGGATAGATTTACGGAATTCGTATTTATTTATTTATTTATTACTAGTAATGGCGGCGATCAGCGACTTATAGCGGGACTGTGGTATTGCGGAGGACAAATTGGACACATAGGCCCCATACACACTATTAGATTTTCTGCAGATTTTTGCCTTCAGATTTACCAAAAACATGTGATAGAAGGGCCTACCTGATTGCATACAAATTGAAACTCTTCAGCCTCGTACACACGGTACGATTGTTGGCCAACTGAGCGTCTGATTTTTGTCAAAAGGGCGTGTGCCAGGATCTTGTCTTGCATACTAACATTACACAATTGTCCTGCCACAAACACGAACATAGTGACGTACAGTTGAACCTCGGATTACGAGCATAATCTGTTTCAGAAGTATGCTCTTAATCCAAAGTACTCGCATATCAAAGCGAGTTTTCCCATTGAAGTCAATAGAAACTAAAATAATTTGTTCGGCATTGACTTCAATGGGATGCAATACCACATACGGCCAGAGGTGGGGTGGGCACTGGAGAGTCTCGGAAACGGCCGGCTGATGTCGGCTGACCTTGGCAAACTTCGGAAAAGCTCAGAAACTGAGTATTTCGGTGTCTTTCCGAGCATTGCCGAATGGCGGTTATCGGCTGCGATCGTCGCTGTTCGGCTCTGCTCGGCTCCGGCGCCCCCGCACGCCAGGCCAAATACGGTACTGCAGGCCCTATTAGGCTGAATTCTGCTCACCTTGCGAGACAACACTCTCAAACTGAGTCCGAATTTTTTTTAAAAAGTTGCTCGCAAATCAAAACGCTCTCAAACCAAGTTACTCTTAAACCGAGGTTCCACTGTACTACGAGGAATTTCAGCTCTTGAGCGCCACCCTTTGGGCCCCTTTTGCTAATTTCGTGTTTGGTGAGCATTGATTCCGAGCATGCGTGTTTGTACTTTCGACTTTTGTGTGACTGATTTGTGTACTGACCATACAAAAATCTGACGTCAAGCCATTGTCTGCCGAAAATTTACTAGCCTGTCATCCAACATTTGTTGGCCGAAAATTGGACAACAATTGTCAAAATTAGCATACTAACGGTCAGATTTTAGGACGATAGTCTCTCAACAGACAATCCTCTGATAACAATCATACCGCGTGTACGAGGCTTTAGGCCGGGTTCACACTATTGCGAATTGGATGCGGAAAATCACCGCATCAAAATCGCAATAGCAGGAGAATGTGAATGGCTCTCTATGGAGCCGGTTCACATATCTCTGATGCGGCTCCGGTGCAAATTTGCACAGGAGCCATGTGCGTCTTTTGGTCGCATTGGCATTAGGTGTGAACCCAGCCTTAGGCCCCTTTCACACTTAGGCCCCTTTCACACTTATACGACTTCAAAGTCGTGCGATTTTGCCGTGATTTTGCGGCCGCGATTTTGCCGTGATTTGCCGCGATTTTTCTGCGATTTGGGAGCAGTACTACTTTGTACGACTTTGCCACATTTTTGGCATTAACAAATGAAAACATACAGTAGTTGGTATGAATCATAAGGGGGAACCCCACGCCAAGTTTTAAATAAAAAAAACTGGCGTAGGTTCCCCCCAGGGGCATACCAGGCCCTTAGGTCTGGTATGGATTGTAAGGGGAACCCCCTACGCCGAAAAATCGGCGTGGGGGTCCCCCCAAAATCCATACCAGACCCTTATTCGAGCATGCAGCCCGGCCGGTCAGGAATGGGGGTGGGGACGAGCGAGCGCCCCCCCCTCCTGGACCGTACCAGGCCGCATGACCTCAACATGGGGGGTGGGTGCTTTGGGGCATGGGGGGGCGCCCTGCGGCCCCCCCACCCCAAAGCACCTTGTCCCCATGTTGATGAGGACAAGAGCCTCTTCCCGACAACCCTGGCCGTTGTTTGTCGGGGTCTGCGGGCGGGGGGCTTATCGGAATCTGGGAGCCCCCTTTAATAAGGGGGCCCACAGATCCCGGCCCCCCACCCAATGTGAATGAGTATGGGGTACATGGTACCCCTACCCATTCACCTAGGGGAAAAAGCGTCAATAAAAAACACAGTACACAGGTTTTAAAGTAATTTATTAGGCAGCTCCGGGGTCTTCTTCCGACTTCGGGGGTCCTCTTCCGACTTCGGGGGTCTCTCCGGCGTCTTCTCCCGGTGTCCACATCTTCTGCCGGCTCCACCGCTATCTTCTGCCGCTCTTTTGCCAGCGGTGGTCCGGACTTTTGGATCGTCTTCCCTCTTCTCTTCCAGAGATGTTGACACGACGCTCTCTCCAGCTGCAATGGTCTCTGAGCTCTCCGCAACCGACTGATATAGGCGGTAAACCCCGCCCCCTTATGCCATCACAGTCCCTGGGCATGCTGGGACTGTGACGTTTTAGGAGACGTGGTCACTGGGTGATGACCACCCCCCCTTATGATGGCACAGTCCCAGCATGCCCCGGGACAGTGACCTCATAAGGGGGAGGGGTCACTGCCTATATAAGTCCATTGCGGAGAGCTCAGAGACCATTGCAGCTGGAGAGAGCGTCGTGTCAACATTGGAAGAAAAGAAGAAGGAAGAAGGCAGAAGTCCGGGCCACCGCTAGCAATTGAGCTGCAGAAGATAGGGAAGGGGCTGGCAGAAGATCAGGACACCGGGAGGAGATGCCGGAGAGATCCCCGAAGTCGGAAGAGGACCCCCGAAGTTGGAAGAAGACCCCCGAAGTCGGAAGAGGACCCCCAAAGTCGGAAGAAGACCCCGGAGCTGCCTAATAAATTACTTTAAAAACCTGTGTAGTGTGTTTTTTATTGACACTTTTTTCCCTAGGTGAATGGGTAGGGGTACGATGTACCCCATACTCATTCACATAGGGTGGGGGGCTGGGATCTGGGGGCCCCCTCATTAAAGGGGGCTCCCGGATTCCGATAAGCCCCTGGCCCGTAGACCCCGACAACCAACGGCCAGGGTTGTCGCCAAGAGGCCCTTGTCCTCATCAACATGGGGACAAGGTGCTTTGGGGTGGGGGGCCCCACAGGGCACCCCATGCCCCAAAGCACCCACCCCCCATGTTGACAGCATGCGGCCTGGTACGGTCCAGGAGGGGGGGGGGGCGCTCGCTCGTCCCCACCCCCATTCCTGACCGGCCGGGCTGCGTGCTCGGATAAGGGTCCAGTATGGATTTTGGGGGGGACCCCACGCCGATTTTTCGGTGTAGGGGGTTCCCCTTAGATCCATACCAGACCTAAGGGCCATTTTTCATTTAAAACTTGGCGCGGCGTTCCCCCTCAGGATTCATACCAGACAGCTGTCAGCATTTCCTGTCGCTCATCGCAAAAGGAAAAAAAAGTTTTCCTTTCCCGATCAGCGAGCCAGGCTTGTGCTTACAAAGTCATACTGAAATCGTGTCTATATTATTCAGGCATGATTTGCATACTACTTCAGGATTTAACATTGAGGTCTATGGAGTACAACTCGCATAGAAGTTGGACCAAAGTAAGGCAGGGACTACTTTCAAGTCGGCACGACTTAAAGTCGTGCCAATATGAATGGTAGTCATTGAAAATCATGGAGAATGACTTGTCATACGATTTTGCAGTACAAAATTGTGGGACAAGTCCTATAAGTGTGAAAGGGGCCTTAAGGTGTAACCTCATATTATATGGTTTTGGTAAATCTGAAGAAAAAAATCTGAAGAAAATCTAATAGTGTGTATGGGGTCTAAGAGGTTGATTTTCTAATGGCAAAAAGACTGTGCACTCTGCAAGTGCAATTGCTCCAGAGCTTAGTAAATGAGGAGAAGTTATGCTGACTTCTATCATCCAATCATGTGGAAGCAAAAATGCTGCTTTTTGTTATTTTCCTTGCATGTGATTGGGTACTCTTTGCAAAGTGACGCCTTACCTCATTTACTAAGTTCTGGAGCAACTGCACTTGCAGAGGGCTTTGCAAAGTGGACAGTCTATTTGCCTTTAGTAAATCAACCCCAAAGTGACACTTTTTTGGAGACCAGTGACACCAAAACAGTAATCAGTGCTTAAAATATGCACTGTCACTGTACTAATGACACTGGCTGGGAAGGGGTTAACATCAGGGGAGATCAAAGGGTTAAATGTGTTCCTAGGGAGTGCTTTCTAACTGTGGGGAGGTGCTTGTACTGTGAGAAGGCAGAGATCTGTGCCTAGCAGGAACACAGGATCTCTACCTCCCCTTCTCCCCTTGAGAACGCTCGGCGGGTCCCAGTAGACATTGGGTCCATCGGACCTGCTGATTGGCTCCTGCTGTGTCCAATTACAGCAGGAGTGGGTCGCGGGAAGTGCGCATGTGCACCCCAGACCCGGAACTGCAGAATCATGTACAGGTACATAATTCTGCACAGGGAAGCCAACTTGCTGCCGTATATTTACAGTATACGCTCAGCAAGCAGTTAATGTGTTGTGCCAAATTCATAAAGCATCTACAACACTTTTCATTCCGACAGCGACTCAGGCACCTAATTCGGGTAGTTCTAACATGCACCACTTTTACATTGTGGTGGAAATTCAAAATAACATACTGACAGTTTGCATCTTATGAAAGTAGAGCTAATTAAAGTGGAGTTCCGCCGAAAAAATAAATAAAATAAAAGTCAGAAGCTACAAATACTGAAGCTGCTGACTTCTGATATTAGGACACTTACCTGTCCAGGGATCCCGCGATGTCTTCACCTGAATCTGTCCCTCGGCTCTGGGTGGAGGCGCCACCATCTTCAGTAAGGGAATCAGGAAGTGAAGCCTTGCTGCACGTCCTGACTGGTCCCTGCTGTCTTCTGGGACCTGTGTGTCTCCCAAAAGACAGCAGGGGGGACGGAGGAGGGGCCGGACATGGTGTAGATCACCGCAGACTCTGTGGCGATCGATCGCCGGAAGTGGGACTAAATACCTGTATTAGACGGGTATCTGCTCCCCCCTTCCCCCTGAAAGATGGCAAATGTGACACCGGAGGGGGGGAGGAACCAGAAAAGCAGAAGTTCCATTTTTGGGTGGAACTCCGCTTTAAGGCCAGTTCTCCTTTGGCATACAGAGAGAGAGACCCTGGCACAGACAGATTTTGCGAAAGTGTCACATGTCCATGCTAAAAGTGGTGCAGCATGTGCCAAATCCAAGTACTAGACAGGCACGTGAATTTGGCGCAGGTTGCATCACTTTTAGAACACGAGAGACACTTTAGCAAAGACTGTCTGCACCGGATTTTATGATTTCCAGGGGTAGTGTTGTCCTCCATTAACAGGAAGTGCCTAAACATGGACATTTATGGTAGGATCACCAGATATTATTTTAAAGATTTTACCCCCTTCCAGGCCATTTTTTTCTATTTAGCGCTGCACTGCTTTAACTGGTAATTGTGCGGTCATGCAACACTGTACCCAAATTACATTTATATCCTTTTCTTATACAAATAGAGCTTTCTTTTTGTGGTATTTGATCACCACTGGGTTTTCTGCTATAAAACATATCCAATAAAAAATTTTTTTTAAAAATCAAATATCTTCCTAAATTTTGACCAAAATGTATTCTGCTACGTCTTTGGTAAAAAAAAATCTCAGTAAGAGTATATTGATTGGTTTACGTGACAGTTATAGGGTCTACAAACTATGGTATATACTGTATACTGAAATTTTTTTTATATAAACTGATGGTGGAGATCAATGGCTTATAATGGGACTGCGATAGTGTTGTGGGCAATCTGACAAAAACTGACATTGTAGTAACTGACTAACTGCTACTGCCATCAACGATGACATTAACACAGTTATCAGTGATAATATTATACACTAGAGTTGGGCCAAACACCCCCCTGTTCGGTTCGAAGCAGAGCTCCCGTACAGAGGAAATGTTCAGCCTGGAGCCACAAACTCCATTAAAGTCTATGGGAGCCGAACATGATAAATCAAAAGACCCCATTTTGAAGGCTTATATGCAAGTAATTGACCATAAAATGGGTATAGAGGTCTGGGTACTGCCCTGGGGGACATGTATCAATAAAAAAACATTTTTTTTAAACAATTGTGATTGTGAGCAGTGATTTTAATGATGCTGAAAGCGCAACAAAGAAAAGGAAAAATTCCTTTAAATATAGTGCCTGGAGGGTCCCCTTAGTCTGCCTGTAAAGTGGTGCATCTGTAACATACATAGAACACGCTGCAGCAAAAATTACATTTCCAAAAAAAAAAAAACGAATCAAAACCCATTTAAATTGACTTACGGTTGCAATTGCCGGCCGGAAATATAAAAAAATTATGATTTTGAGGGGGCATGATGTTTTTTTTTTTTTGGTGTGGGGTTCCCCTTAAAATCAATACCAGACCCTTAGGTGGGATTTTGGGGGGACCCCGCAACCTTTTTAAATAAAAATGTTTTCGTGGGGTTGACATCAACATGGGGACAAGTTGCTTTGGGATGGTCCCCTCTGCCCCGAAGCACCCAACCCCCTATGTTGAGGGCATGTGTCCTGGTATGGTCCATGGGGGGGGCGCTCGATCATCCCCCCCTTTCCTGGCCTACCAGGCTGCATACTCGGATAAGGGTCTGGTTTCGATTTTGAGGGGACCCCGTGTTGTTTTTTTTTTGGTGTGGGGTTCCCCTTAAAATCCATATCAGACCTAATTTTTTCTTTTATTGATGACTTTTATTCATGACTTGACTCATTGGTTGTTAAGGACATGGCAGCCAGCTTCCCGGCCCTGCTTCTTAACAACCAGCTATTCACTGCATCCTGATTGGGCAAAGCTTTGCCTAATAAGAGCGTAGAATGCATTGTGCAGCATGTCATGCATTGCAGGGCATTTGGCAGGGTGAACACCTGCCCGATTACCCTGCATATTTGGGTGTTCCCAAATGGGTCGAACAGCCAATGTTCAGTCCGAACTCATGCTTGGGCCGAACCGTTCGCCCAACACTACTATACACTGTCACTATATTTATGATACTGGCTGGCAAGTGGTTAAAATTGAGGGCGATCAAAGGGTTAAATGTGTGCCTAACAATAGTGTGTGTACTGTGTGATGATTTTACTAAGCAATGTGCTTTGCAGGGAGAAAAAAAACAGCACATCACTGCTGACAGTGGAAAGCCCAAAAGGCTCTCA
This sequence comes from Lithobates septentrionalis, assembly GCA_037952835.1. Taxonomy (NCBI): domain Eukaryota; kingdom Metazoa; phylum Chordata; class Amphibia; order Anura; family Ranidae; genus Lithobates; species Lithobates septentrionalis. The sequence continues at coordinate 2,422,899 of JBBDGP010001523.1, forward strand.
TCTGTCATTCGCTCAGCTGATCAGTGGGTTCCAGACATAAATCATTGGCAGGGACCTGATAAACATCTTGTGCTGCAGCAGATTACAGCACAGCAAGGGCAGCAGGCGTGGGCTCATGCACCCCCTACCCAGGAATACCAAATCACGTACATGTTTATGATTTGGCACAGCAGAGCCACACTGCTGCACATGGACACAGAGAAGCTATTTCTTCAAAATAACAAAAGGTTGGAATTTGCAACAAAGTAAAATCCCTGTACATACATAGATCCCCCAGAGGGAAATGTTTTCAGCTTTCAGCGCTGTTGCACTTTGAATGATTGCTAGGTCATGTAACACTGTACCCGTATGAAATTTTTATCATTTTCACACAAATAGAGCTTTCTTTTGGTGGTATTTAATCACCTCTGGGATTTTTATTTTTTGCCAAAAAACGAAAATTTTGGGGAAAAAATGTTTTTTTCTTAGTTTCTGTCAGAAAATTTTGTAAATAAGTAACTTTTCCCCTTCACTGATGTGCGCTGATGAGAAGCACTGAAAGGCACTGATGGGCAGCATTGATGAGCGCTGATAGGCTGCACTGATAGGCTGCACTGATGGGCACTGATGAGGTGGTACTGATGAGAAAGCACTAATATGCTGCACTGATGGGCACTGATAGGTGGCACTTATGGGCAATGATAGGTGGCACTGATGGGCACTGAAAGACAGCACTGACTTGCATCACTAATGGGCTCAGAATGGCATTACTTCTGGGCACAGATTGGCATCACTCCTGGGCACTGTTGGGGCTGCACTGATGACCAGCTGATCGGCTCTCCTCTCTTCACACTCTGCCAGTGTGAGGCGAGGAGAGCCGTTTACAGGCACTTCCTTGTTTACATGTGATCAGGTGTGATTGGACATAGCTGATCGCATAGGTAAAGAGCCGAGTCATCGTCACTGCGGTGACATCATATTCTGGGGTGACATCATGTGACGTCACCCCAGAACGAGAGAGTATAGACAGATGACAGCGGGCGGGGGGTAGGTAAACAAACACTTTTTTTCTTATACTTACAAATACCGTTTTTGCACTTCCTGGTTGAGTGAGACACTGGTGATGTAACCCTGGCCTCACTAATGCATCCTAGGAAGTTCCTGTCACATGTTCTAGGAGGCCAACCCAGAGTTCCACAAAATAAAAGGAGATGGATTCAGCAGCCCTTAGTGAAAATGGCTGCCATAAGAGGGATGTGGAGGAAAAAGAATATAAAGCGTGGAAAGAAAAAAAAGCAGCAATTATCTATAAGTATCTCTTTGTAGATTGTTATTCCTAAACATTTCTAACGTTGCCTTTGTTGTAATTTTTATGATAGAGATTAAGTTCCTCTTTAAAATGCTTTACAAGCAATGGCTATCGTGTACTGATATAATGGAATACAGAGGAGGAAATGGACTAATTTCTAGGTTGGATTACACATTTAAATAATATTCCTACTTCTAATTCCTGCAGGTCTCGGCAGACATGTTTCTCTGGAGGAAGAACTCCACACAGACTACACCTAGTTCCTGGTGTGACCAAGGCCTTTTCTTGTGTCTCTGGAGACAATCACTGTGTGAGAACTGTCGAAAAAATCCCCCAACAAACCCATTCCTTCATACGCCATCATTGCGGATATCTTGTGTTTAGTTTAGAAAGTAAAAACCCCCCACCATCCACAGCTCCACCACTGAAGTTCTACCTATAAGGACATTCCTGGATCATCTTAGATACCAACACACCAGCATGTTCCAATCCTAGAGCTACCTTCTACTCCAAAATACTTTGTACATTGGGATGATATTAAAGTCTGAAAGTCAAACTGTCTGAGATCCCCAGCCAATCAGATACTTACTTTCATTGTAAAAACTGCTAGAATTATGAAGAAGCTGATAGGATGTTATGGAACAATACGGGCTGTTCTTCTTTCAGGAACTGTGATATATGAAGACCATTGTTGGATGTTTACTATTCATTTTATGCTGTTTTAGCTCTCTGCAGCATCTTTGTCTTACTACTGTGTATTTTTCATAATCTAACACTCCTTTAGTTCTGTGTGGCTGGGGTTCATGCTTTAGTTACAGATTTATTTGATCTACACTTGACCCTATCGTAAAAGGTGTCAGAAAAGGCTTGGTCAGAAGAGTGAGTGATGTGTTGCATAAGCTTCTGATGTTGGGCATAAAATGCCAGGACAGTTCAACCCCCCCCCCCCCCCAATGACCCCTTTTTGGAAAGTATACACCCCAAGCTATTTGCTGAGATAACCCTAACCCTATAGAAAAGCCTTGTGTCTGTGTCCTCTTAATATTGGTGGGTGGGTAGCTTCAGCCCAGCACTAATTTTTGGCCATCCAGGTGCTTATCTCCATTATACCGGGAAGATGGATAGGTGCTAATTACCAGGAACACATACCTTTTTCTTAAAGGAATACAATCACAATTATGGCACAAAAAATGAGTCTCTGTTAAAAAAGGGACTAGACCCTTTAAAAGTCCAATGTAAACAGTCACTCTTATGTGGTTGCAGCTCCTCAGAAAGAACCTGGTGGATCCTCCAATCATAGCACTATAAACAGACAAGCCAAGGGAGCAACCATCTGAGTGTAGCAATGGCTACACTCAGATGGTCGCTCCCCTGGCTTGTCCATTTATAATGACATAACTTTTTATTGCATTTTATTGCATGAATTCTCACAGATGTGCATTTAAAATGGTTGTAAACCCCGCTTTGTTATTTTTACCTACAGGTAAATAAGGCTTGCCTGTAGGTAAAATTAATAATAAGGCTTATTTGTAGGTAAAATTACCGGTAACTGTTTAGGAGATATTCAACCTGTATGCAGCCGCTGACATCAGCAGTGCATGCGCTCTGAAGGTCGGACATACCCTGCCAGACCTTCAGAGCTTCTTTCGGGATCCGAGGGCTCCCGCACGCATGTGCGGGAGTGATGTCATCGCGGCTCTGGCCAATCACAGTGCTGGAGCCTGCAAGCCTGCAAAACTAGAAGGGCTTCATTCTAAGGTGAGTATTTAATAATGTTAGTATGCTTCGCACTAGCACATTATGCCATTGTCTTGCAGGTTTTTGTACCTATAGATAGGCCTATAATAAGGCTTACCTATAAGTACTGTAAATATCTTCTAAATGTGCACTGTTTAGGAGATATTTACTATACATGCAGCTGAAGACATCATCGGTGCAAGCTCTCTGAAGGAACAGCCACCCAGGCCGTTCATCTAGAATCCTGTGCAGTAAACAGCGGCTCCCTTGTGCATGCACGGGAGTGACATCATTGCGGCTCCAGCCAGTCACACAACCGGAGTCCGCTAACCCGGAAGGAAGACGGTTGAAGATAGAAGCGACCTCCAGCGGTGACAGCGCATCGCTGGAGTGCTTAGTTTTCAGGCAAGTTTCACATAATGTGCTATTATACAATGCCTTTACCTTTCAGGTAAAATAAAAAAAAAAGTAAAAAAATTACTCAGTGGTTACTACTACTTGAAAGTGGTGCTCCAGCCCCTCCACGGAAAAATTAAAAGTCAGCAGCTACATATACTGTTGCTGTTGACCTTTTAATATTAGGATACTTACCTGTCCTGGAATCCAGCGATGTCGGCTCCGCTACCGATGTTTTGGCTTTCAGGTGCTTCCGCCGCCATAACCTTTAAGGGCGCGGCTTCACAGCCGATTTCCTACTGCGCAAGCATGAAGCATGCTGAGCTTTCTGAACGGCCTGGCGGCGCGGAAGAAGGAGTGGGTCCGATTGAAGTGGGTTCAGGGACCTGTCAAACCCCCCCCCCCCCCCCCGAAAGGTGCCAAATGTGGCACCGGAGGGAGGGAGGAGACAGATAAGCGGATCTTCCACTTTTTGGTGGAACTCGGCTTTAAGCACTTTGGTGACTAAACAGATTAAGCCCCACATTTCAGTGTAATATAAAATCTGGTCCTAAAGGCGGACTATACCTTTAATATCACAGAGTGCAGAACCCTCTCATGGTACATGTGTGTGTGTGTTTCTGTAAAAGGTCTGTAATATTATTGGTTGTTCATGCACAATTCTGTATGTTTTATTTCATAATCATTTTTTTAATATATTTTTTAATTTTATTTTTATTACGATGAATGAAGGTGCCACAACATTTGGCCAATATAATAAAACAAGTATAAAACAGGGATAACCATATTATTTTTGATGATATAGATTAGGATTGAACTGGTGGTACCGGATCTAGTGGTAAGCACTGAGCAGTTCATGTTGGATGGATGGATGGCGATCGTCATAATCAGTTTGTAATTTATCCTGCTGATTTAGGATGTAAAATTGATTTCCGTGATTTTCAATAAAAATACATTGACTGTAATATTATTTATTCAAATGCTATTGTACCTCAAACATGGGAGGGGGGATCTCACCCTCCTGGTCATACTGTCATTTAAAATCACATTATGGAAACCAATAGGGTCTCTTCTGCTGCAGCAGGAAGAGTGAGAATCCACTGTGCCGATGGTAAATCTGGAAGGCATATTTTGCTTTATGATAATATATTGAGGGTCTTAGCCTGCCAGTGTCTACCCACAGGCAAAATCAGTGCAGGGGCAAGCTCCTGTGATACCCCAAGGCCAGGATGTGAAAATGCAACCCCCGCCGAGCTCCAAAACTAACAAAGATGTAAAATGATAAAAAAGATGAGGCAAGGGAATGAAAGAATGAATAAAAATAGGAATTGTACAAATTTTAACACCAAATTTGGGGGTTACAAAAAACAAATTAGGGTCAACTACAAATGTTATTTTGTGATTTGTCCCTTTTATAAAAAGCACTAGATTTATGTTTCTGGCACAAAGCATTTTTTTATTTGGTGCTACAAACATGTAGGGATGCAGTTTTAAAGGAAAAGTACATATAAATGAGTTAATTTAAACTAATTAATGTTAACATCGGGATAATAACGGACTAAAATGTATTATTTTTTTTCTCACATAACAGTAATTCATGAATGAAAGCTGCAATACAAACTTCCAGGCTGGGTTCACACAGAAACAGAGATCTGCCGGAGTGCTTTACCGCTCCAGCAGATGTCTGTTCCCGGTTGCAGTAGGGGGCAGTGTGGTGCACGATTCAGCGCATCCCCTGGCCCTTTTTTTTTGGACAAACTTTATTTGAAATGTACAAACCGTACACTTCATTCATGGCAATGCACAGCAATGCGATGTGCTGCCATACAGTGCCATGCAATTCTGTGAGCTGCATGTCTGCAGCACAGCCCTAGGCTGCATTGTAGTGTGAATGAGACACACAGGGAACACTTGTTTTCTGTGTGTCCTTGTGGTGACAGATGTTTTAATGCAGTAAAACGTCTATCACCGCACAATGGGGTTGATTTACTAAAGGCAAATAGACTGTGCACTTTGCTCAACAACTTAGCAAATGAGGTAAAGCTTCACTTACCAAAGAATACCCAATGACATGAAAGGAAAATAAAAAAACAGCTTTTTTGCTTGCACATGATTGGATGATGGAAGTCAGCAGAGCTTCTGCTTATTTACTAAGTGCTGAAGCAACTGTTTCAGTGTGCAACTGTACTTCCAAAATGCACATGTCTCATTTTCTTGAGTAAATCAACCCCATTGCGTGGTGACAAGACATTTCACTGCATTAAAACATCTGTCACCACAAAGACACACAGAAAACAAGTGTTCCCTGTGTGTCTCATTCACACTACAATGTAACCTGAATTAGTCCTCATTCATAAATGAATACAAAGCAGGACCCGAGCTGTCAAACTGATAACTTAAGCTGGATACACGCTATTCAAATTTTCTGTAGATTTTTTCCTTCAGATTTACCAAAACCATATAATATGAGGTCAAACCTTAAGAGTTTAAATTTGTATGCAATCAGGCAGGCCCTTGCACTACATGGTTTTGGTAAATCTGAAGGAAATCTGACAACAAAAGTTGGATAGTGTGTATGGGGTCTTAGACTTGCAGGTTACATATAGAGAACAAGGCTATCCCTGTGTAATTATCAGAGCTCCATGACAGCTGCGAGCATAGAACTCCAGATACAGAGCAGGTGGCTGTGACACTTAGACCCCTTTCACACTGCAGCGCCGCTAAAACAGCGCTAAAGCGCCGGACGTTTTTTGCAGCATTTTAGCCACATTTTTCTGGCACTAGCGGGCTGTCATGTTTTAAGGTCCTGTTACAACGAGACCTTAAAAAAAAAACTTAAAAGACCAGTTTTGCGGCGCTTTCAAAGGACTTTTAAGGTGTCTAAGACCCCTTTCACACTGAGGCAGTTTTTAGGGCATTTTAGCGCTAGAAATAGCCTCTGAAAACTGCCTCCTATTCATTGCAATGTGCACTTTCACACTCGGGCAGTGCGCTTGCGGGACGTTAGAAAAAGCAGGCAGCATCTTTGGGGCGGGTTGGAAAGCTATAAATAGCACTCCCAAATTCCCCATTAACCTCCCTGGCGGTATGATTATTTCGGATTTTAGGTGCTGAAAGCGGTACCATTATTTTGCATGGAAATTTGGCGTTTTATATTGTAGGTCTGTAAATCTTAACAATAACACACTTAAATCTGTCCAAACAAGAGTCTAGTAGATATCCCGGGTATGATAAAGTTTGAAACACAAAAACATAAATTATAATATAATAAATAAAAATAAATAAAAAAAAAAAATAGTAATAAAATAAATTTCCCCACAATTCACTATCGCTCAATTCTGCAAGTGTTCTAATTTACTATCGCTGTTTTCTAGCTGGTCTAAAGCCACTTTTGACGTAAAGGGACACTTTTTGGTTGCTATGGACAATCTCCAGTTTCCAGGCAGAAAGAACAGTATATATAACATAAAACTGCATGCAGGGCATTGGACAAAGCACTGGGGACAAAAGGGATGTGAAATCATTTCATACAGTACTGTAATCTGTAAGATTACAGTACTGTATGTGTCATGATTTTGACTTTTTTTGAATTTGCCGCCAGGCTCCGCCCCCGTGCGTCGCGCCGCTCGCAGGGAACGGAGCCTGGCACGGAGAGGCTTCAGAGGAGGACGGAGCCCTCGGACACTGCGGGGGACATCGCAGGATCCCGGGGACAAGGTAAGTAACGCCGCCCCAGGATCCTGCAATGCGATCCCGAGTGTGGCTCGGGGTTACCGCTAATGGTACTGAATTTTAACCCCGAGCCACACTCGGGAAAACCGCCAGGGAGGCTACAATGAATGGGCAGCTTTTCTTGTGAAAAAAAAAAATGAATGGGCAGCGCTTCCAAAGCGCCTTAAAAGCGCTTTGGAAGTTTTAGTGGTGCTGCAGTGTGAAAGGGGTCTTAGACCTGGTTCACACCTATGCATATTTTAGTGCATTTTCAGTTTTGCAGAAACGCACTACAGTCCTACATGGTTTCCTATGAGTCACATTCACATTTGTGCATTTTATAGAAAGGGACAGGGATTTTTTCTGGTTTTTGGTTCCATAGACTTCAATGGATAAAAAAATGTGTATTGAAAAATGCAAAATGCACCCAAAATATGCAAACTGCAATCTGCAAAGGTGTGAACCTGGCCTTAGGGCCTGTTCACATTGGTGCTATACCAGACATCGCATGTGATTCGCACCGCACTGCTCTGCCGATCACATGCAATGTCTGTGCGATGCAAATTTAGCCATACAAGGCTGAATCTGCATCGCATTCGGACCAAACTCATGCAGAACCCTTTATTTTGTCTGCACCAGAATCGGATTGCGTTGGTGTTGCCTTTTGAAAACTGATTGCGGGGGGTGTTGTTAACTTAACATACTCTCTGCAATCAGTTCGTAGGTTGCGATTTTGATGCAGTGTGAATTTGCACCGCGTCTAGTGTGAACTGGCCCTGACAGTGGAGCAGGTTGCCACTATTTACAATGGGAGAGCCACAATCTCCCAGTGTAATCTGCTGTCAGTATCACAGAGCAGGACGTGACTGGGGGATGCAGAGGCAGAAGAGGCTCCTATCCCACCTGCACCGCTGTGTGCAAAGCAGATGTCTTTTCTACCACTGCCTTGTCCTGACCCCACCTGGCTGAAACATATAGGGGGAGATTTACTAAAACTAGAGTGTGCAAAATCTGGTGCAGCTCTACATAGAAACCAATCAGCTTCCAGTTTTTATTGCCAAGACTTAATTGAACAAGCTGATGTTACAAGCTGATTGGCTACCATGCACAGCTGCACCAAATTCTGAGTGAACCAGTTTTAGTAAATCTACCCCAAAGTTTGGTTGTCTTGGCTCTTTAAATGAAGTGTTATACTATTTCTGCAGTTATCCATATAAGTCAGACTTTTGTTGCTTTGGCTGAACTCTGATATAATCCATTCTTTTTTCATTCAAATTTTTTGTTATGTCAATGCACAGATTTCCACACACAATTCTGCAGCTTTAGTGGATTCTATGGTTGTGATTTCTGTTGTAGATTGTATGTTCTGAAGTTTAAAGCGTAACTCCACTTTTGTTGAGAAAAAAACATTCCCCTCTGGATGATCTACGTACATTGGAAGGATTTTTAACAAACTTTGTTGCAGATTTCTACCTTTTGTTATTCTGAAGAAATTACTGTGTGTTTCTCTCTGCCCATTTGGGAAAGTGAGTCTAATGGGAGTATCAATCAGCTGCTGCACCTGCAGGGCTCTAATGAGGAAAGCTGCTGGGCCTGCATCCCTTTAGATGTGATTTCCTATTGGGAGTATCTCACTAAAAATTACATTTTTGTTGCAGGGGATGCCTGAAATCTGACTTGTACCTTAGTGCAGACTCAGTGTGCCAATCACATAGGCAGGAAATAATGTTTCTGGGGGGCGTTCTGTATACATTCTGTGTACAGAACACCTCCAGGCTGCCATATTGCATTGCATTTTCAGAAAATTACAGAACTGCAAATTGAAAGGGAAAGGTAATTTTTAATAACATTCAATCAAAATATGATTTGTGTCACAATTGTATATGCTATATTATTTTTTCTTTATTTGCTATTCCCCCCCCCCCACACACACAAAAGTGGAGTTACCCTTTAAATGATTCTGTATAGATCAATGAATGATGTTATTGCCATAAGAATAAAAAAATATAATAAATATTTATTTCTCTAGACTTTGATTTTAAGAGACTGATTCTTTTTTTTCAGGTAAATGTGAAATATTATCTATTAGTTTTGTTAGCGACTTCTCATCCACTCCTGCCTGCCATTCAAACCTCTTACCACAGCAACACCCACACAGCAAATTGAGAAAGCCTATCCCAGTCTTCTGCCTCTGTGTCATGTGATCCTTTTGTCCCACTGCCGGGACAATCAGGGAGTGATGATAGATTTCCTTATCCACTTTGGCTCTCACACCTGTTTACCCCTTAGGCACCTTCCACACGGGCTTTCTAATTAGGTCCACCTGTCAGTTTTTCAGGTGGACCTGATGGGACCCTCCAGTCTCCCCTATGGAGCGGCAGGTGTCAGTGGTGATATGTCCTTTAGATGTCCTGGAATAAGCAGGCAGTGAGGGCGGTGGTGGTCTAATCCTATCCTGGCTTGTCACCTTTATGGACTTGCGTCTCATCAAGTAGTGTCCCGGGGTCACTGAGATAAACCAGAAAGGAAAATCCACAATAGTGTAGTATTGTCTAATAGCAATGCGATTTTATTAAATTTATACAGGTACTCACATTTTTTTTAAAAACAAAACAGGTGAAAATCCGACGAGCAGCGAGCTCGTAGTGCAGATACAAACAAAAAATGCCTTTCCCGTCCCGTTTTGGGACGGGAAAGGCAGTCCATAAAGGTGACAAGCCAGGATAGGATTAGACCACCACCGCCCTCACTGCCTGCTTATTCCAGGACATCTAAAGGCTGCCATTTCTATATATTGGCTAAATGCGAGTACCCCATTACCTCAAGGTAAGGGGCCATTGCCCACCAGTGTCTGCCGTGCTGCATGAAGAGCTATATCACCTTTGTCACGTTTATTTTTGCACGAAGTGGATCACATGCTCTAGACTTTGTTTATAATAATTCTAATATATACCACCCCTTTTTAGACTATTATTTTTGTCATTTTTTCACGTCACTGAGAGGATTGTATATCACGCTATTTGGTATAAGTGCACCATTTATGTCATATGCACCTGGTGATGTGTTAAGTTACACCAGGTGCACACGTGCTCGGTCAGCAGACCATTACATATACTTTTGAGGTTTTTTCGATATATATTTTTTTTACTGTTTGGTAGTTTTGGTGTATCATCATTCTTGCCTACGGATTCACTATCACTCCGAGTAGCACTTATGACACTTATTTGATGTATATTCATTAGTTAAAATGGATTATTAAGTTTTCTTTCCAAGCATACAATCTATTTATGTTCTTTATGACACATACACGGATATAGGCACCCTCAGTTAGAGGTTTATTTGTATACGCAATTACAGAAATACACATGGTTGATCTTAGTGGATCCGCATCGTAGAGACACCCACCACTACTGTGGTACCACACTTTAGTCACTTTTTCTATTATTTTGCTTAAATTTAGGATTAGCGCAACACCACACTTTCATTTTATTTCCACTGGCTCTGCTAGTATTCTTATTGGGTATGGAAGGCTCCAGTAAACTAGGATCATGTGAGAAGATAAAGAAATCACATAGCGTAATCCCGTTTAACTTAATTTATTGAAGCCAACACCCCCCCTACAGATTGAACATGCAAACAAAGGAAAATAATGAAGCATTAAAAGGCAAACCGTAGCATTGTCACCGATCGCAAGGTGTAGGACGGCATCAGCGTCAAACGAACCGCGCTAAGCGTGATCTCCACGACAACCGGAAGTGACGTTTGTGGGTCACCGACAGCTGGTAATACCAGGAAGCAGCTAGCGCGGCGGTTCATTTGACGCTTATGCCTTCCTACACCTTGCAATCGGTGACAATGCTAGCAAGCCCAGATCCTACACCACAATCATCCCGGCACCATGGTGGTTATGGTGTCAGGATGATTGAAGCGCATTATTTCTATTATTACATTGTAATATGAAATTAAATCGTTCAACTCACCATAGTGCTGAATCAGTGGAAGCCCTGAGCCTGTCACTTGCCATATCACCTGCCACCAGATGCCACCAGATTCTGTCCCTCCCTACATCAGATGCCCCCCCAGTGGAGTCCCCCCTACATCAGGTGTCCCCAGCAGAGACCTTCCTTACATCAGGTGCCCCAACAGAGTCCCTCCTTACATCAGGTGCCCCCAGCCAACAGAGTCACTCCTTACATCAGGTGCACCCAGGCAGGAGAGTCCCTCCTTACATCAGGTGCCCCCAGCCAGTGTAGTCCCTCCTTACATCAGGTGTCCCCTCTTCACCCGGGTGCTGGCCGCTGGTGACTTGGCCTCTGCACCATTACAGGAGACCAGCTCATGGAGGCCGAAGGGAAGAGGCGGAGCCTGGGTTCTGCTATTCTTTCTTCCTCAAGATAGCTGGTCTTCTGTAAAATGGCGGCTGGCGGAGACAATTAACTGCTGGCCGCAGACCTCTAACGGCGGCGGCCGGGAAAAAACAGGATACCACCAATTTTGCGAGACATTTCCCCGAGAAGCAGTAAGACCGGGGCAAAGGTCTAAATCCCGGGAATGTCCCGGGAAATCTGGGACAGTTGGCAACTATGTTATGAGGGGTTAATGCTTATGTCTGTGTTCTGTAAATTTCCATGTCACTTCTATAATATTCTTATTATCTAAGATTGACTTGGAATGTGTTTTCTTGTTAGATATGTTTAGGCTAAAAATATAAGAATGTCTGTAACTTGCTATATTATTTTGCAACACTCTGACATGACATTTCAATATGTGACTTGCTCACTGAAAATATGATGAAATTGCATATTGTATGGGGAAAAACACTTATTAATACAGTTTTTATTCTGTTCCTCTGTAATCAAGCTTTGAATGTATTGTAAGCCATCCCATTCCTTATAAAATGGGCCCAGAAAAAAATTGAGCATTTTTTGAAATCTGTGTTACCGAGATCTTGTGTGGGAATTATCCAGGTGTCCGGTACGGTCCCCTACAGGCTGGTGGCAGCGTTGCGGAATGCAAGATTATCTAGGGTGAATTGTACCTGATTTTTGGTGCATTCTATCACCTTAGCTCTGGTCAGTTTGCAATAGAAGGGAATAAGTAGGTTGGCTAAAAGGGGCCAGGATTCATTTGGTACAGATTGAAGATCTGTTATAGCTTTTTTAGCACAGATCAGATATTTGTTAAGACTTGTTAATGGGTCAAGTCAGGCTGAACTTTGCAGGAGGATGCACCAGGAGCCGTGTTCGGCTGATGTCTGAATAGTTCCCACTATAACTGTACATATTGCTTATGTTATATGCTGCATGCTTAAAGTGGTTTTAAGATTTGTATATATGTATGATATTTTTATGTGAATGTGTGCTCTGACACTGCACTCTTGTAGTTGACCGGATTGTCAGAGGTCTCTGTATAAGGAGAATTGACAGCCGATCACAGAGAGAATTGGGTCAAGGAGGGCAGGCACGCACATAGGGATAGAAAGAAAAGAAGTCATTTGGTACAGTGGCTTCTCTGCATCCTTATAGAGTGTTTAAGGTTTGATTGGAAATGGGGTCTCAAAATGTTAAAGATGTTAAAGATGCTCCTCCTGTTTATGGAGAAACTTGTAGGGATTATGTGCGCAGAGTGTCATTTACAGGTTATTATTATGTGGACCTTTGGGTTACAAATTTGGCGGGCTGGACACAGGCGGTGGGAAGTAGGCGATGGGAAGTGATAATCCGTTTCTCCCAAAAGGGTCAAACATTGAAGTTCACATGAAAATGGTGAAGGGTCTGTGTTTTGGTGTTTTGGGCTGCTTTTCCATTCTTTGGACCCGATCCTGGGTGGGACATGACATATATGAGAGAAGGAGGTTTAAATTGGTTGAATACTGCTCCTTCATACCTCCCAACTTTTTGAGATGGGAAAAAAGGGACACCTATCAGCAAAAGTATGCAGGCATAGGACACACCCCTTGTCACGCCCCCTTAAAGGAGAATTGTACAAAAAACAAGATTGGTTAAACCCACAAGTCCTATTTTTACCACTATTATTCTTTTAAATTGGCTTCTGGATTTTTCTGCAAAACGCACCATAATGCACTGCGAGATCGCAGTGCATTGCTGTTTTGGCCAAAGCATGCACCATGACCTGCATGCTTTGGCCAATCCCAGAGCCCACAGTTAAGAGATCCATAATTGGCCAAAGGCAGGGTGCCGTTGGCCAATTATGGCTCAGGGGGACTAAGTCCACGCCCCACACTATATAAGGCTGCCTGCATGTCGGCCCTGTGTAGTGTGTTGTTGGCGTAGACGGAGAGAGAGTGTGATTTAGATTGAGCAGGCAGGCAGGTTATTCAGTTAGCTGCAGTGTATTTAATATATATATATATATATATATATATATATATATATATATATGTATATGTATATATATACTCTGTATATATATGTATATATATATATATATATATATATGTATATGTATATATATATATACTCTGCATCCAGTGTAGCTATATCTGACTGCAGGAATGGCCATTCCTGGTGTACTTTTTCTAATATACTTCGGGCAGGCAGGTTATTCAGTTAGCTACAGTGTATTTAATATATATATATATATATACAGTCGGTCTCATGTATATATATATATATATATATATATATATATATATATTGCATCCACTGTATATCTGACCTATATATCTGGCCTATATCCGACTGTAGGCCATTCCTGGTGTACTTTTTAGAATATACTTCAGGCGGTGTACACAGTACCGTGCACCCATAGTGCAGTTGCTACTACTTTTCTAGTGGTGCACACAGTACACAATACAGTGCACCCATAGTTGTTATTACACTTCTGTTGGTGTACACAGTACCGTGCAGTCATAGTGCAGTTGATACTACTTTTCTGGCGGTGTACACAGTACACAATACAGTGCACCCATAGTTGCTATTACATTTCTTATGGTGTACACAGTACCCTGCACCCATAGTGCAGTTGCTACTACTTTTCTGTTGGTGTACACAGTACCATGCACCCATAATGCAGTTGCTACTACTTTTCTGGTGGTGTACACAGTACACAATACAGTGCACCCATAGTTGTTATTGCACTGCTGTTGGTGTACACAGTACCGTGCACCCATAGTGCAGTTGCTACAACTTTTATAGCGGTGTACACAGTACACAATACAGTGCACCCATATCTGCTACTAGACTTCTGGTGGTGTACACAATACCGTGTACCCCTAGTGCAGTTGCTACTACTTTTCTGGTGGTGTACACAGTACACAATACAGTGTAGTGTGGTTTTGCTAAACAAAATTTACAGCATGTCCAGAAGGCCACCAAGGAGAGGCAGACACTCACAGATCACTAAAAGAGGGCAAGCAGATTCTGTGTCTACAGCCAACAGTGCTGGTCATGGACACGGTCCATCCTCAGCACGTGGCCGTGGAGCATGCTTGTCCTTTTTTTCTGCAGCTGGCCATGTTATTGAGCCACAACATGCAGAAGAGTTGGTGGAATGGATAACAAAGCCGCCTTCATCCTCCACATCCTCTGTCACCCAGGCTCAGAGTAGTTCGCCTGCCAATACATACAACAATACAGTGCACCCATAGTTGTTATTACACTTCTGGTGGTGTACACAATACCGTGCACCCCTAGTGTAGTTGCTACTACTTTTCTGGTGGTGTACACAGTACACAATACAGTGCACCCATAGTTGCTATTAGTCTTCTGGTGGTGTACACAATACCATGCACCCCTAGTGCAGTTGCTACTACTTTTCTGTACACAATACAGTGCACCCATAATAGTTATTACACTTCTGGTGGTGTACACAGTACCGTGCACCCATAGTGCAGTTGCTACTACTTTTCTGATGGTGTACACAGTACACAATACAGTGCACCCATAGTTGCTATTAGACTTCTGGTGGTGTACATAGTACCGTGTACCCATAGTGCAGTTGCTACTACTTTTCTGGTGGTGTATACAGTGCACAATACAGCGCACCGATAGTTGTTATTAAACTTCTGGTGGTGTACACAGTACCGTGCACCCATAGTACAGTTGCTACTACTTTTTTGGTGGTGTACACAGTACACAATACAGTGCACTCATAGTTGCTATTACACTTCTGGTGGTGTACACAGTACCGTGCACCCCTAGTGCAGTTGCTACTACTTTTCTGGTGGTGTACACAGTACACAATGCAGTGTAGTGTGGTTTTGCTAAACAAAATTTACAGCATGTCCGGAAGGCCACCAAGGAGAGGCAGCCACTCACAGGTCACTAAAAGAGGGCAAGCAGACTCTGTGTCTACAGTCAACAGTGCTGGTCGTGGACACGGCCCATCCTCAGCATGTGGCCAGGGAGCACGCTTGTCCTTTTTTTCTGCAGCTGGCCGAGTTATTGAGCCACAACATGCAGAAGAGTTGGTGGAATAGATAACAAAGCCGTCCTCATCCTCCTCATCCTCTGTCACCCAGGCTCAGAGTAGTTTGCCTGCCAATGCAATTGCCAAAGCGGCCTATTCCATCGGCTCCATGTCAACAGTCACTCCTTCCCTAGCCCCACCATCATGCATGGAGGAGTCCCCCCAACTATTCGACCACAGTGTCAGGTACATGCTGCAGGAGGATGCACAGCGATTTGAAGGCTCCGATGATGGTACCCGGGTTGAGGAAGGGAGTAAGGTGAGCCTAGAGAGAGGGGGGCTCAAGAAGGACAAGAAACTGGCAGTCGTGTTCCCCCAGCTGCAGCATACTGCCAAGTTTGCTCCAGTGATGAGGAGGGAGGGGATGATGAGGTCACTGACTCTACTTGGGTGCCTGATAGAAGAGAGGAGGAGGCAAATCTCCAATGAGGCAGGATGCCCTCCAGGGGGTAGCTTAAGGGCAGCCACCCTATTGTATCACACCGCAGAGCTAAGCAGGTGCAGGGCGCTGCTGACTACCTGGATATTTTGAAAAGTTCTTTGGTGTGGGCCTTTTTTGACACGTGTGCAGCAGACCACATCGTTGCTGTTTGCAACTTATGTCTGAAGCGTATCAAGCGTGGCCAAAACAGCAGCCGCTTGGGCACCACATGCTTGACCAGACATATGACCTCCCATGCAGTTCATTGGCAACAGCACTTAAAATACCCACATCAAAGAACAAGGCGGACCTCTCCTTGCTCCTCATCAGCTGGGATCTCCAACCCCACTATACCTCCAGTCCTCTCAGAAACCAGCACTGAGAGGAATGAAGGTATAGAAATAGGTGTCCCAAGTACTTGCGGCCAATCTGCTACACCAACATACAATTTTTGCAGGCAAATTTCCCTACCCCAGTTGCTAAACCGGCGAAAGAAATTCGATCCCAGCCATCCACATGCTCAGTGTCTGAATGCTAGCTTGGCCAAATTGCTAGCACTGCAACTGCTGCCTTTTCAGCTGGTAGACTCTGCCCCCTTTTGGGAATTTGTGGAATGTGCAGTTCCTCAGTGGCAGGTTCCTAAACGCCATTTCTTTTCATGGAAGGCCATTCCGGCTCTCTACCAGCATGTGGAAGGCAATGTCTTGGCCTCGTTGGACAGGGTGGTCAGCAGTAAGGTGCATATTACCGCTGACTCATGGTCCAGCAGGCATGGACAGGGATGTTACCTTTCTTTCACAGCGCACTGGGTAACTCTGCTGGCAGCTGGGAAGGATGCAGGACAGGGTTCAGTTCTGTTGGAGCTTGTTCCGCCACCATGCCTCCAAAACGCAAGTGGTGATTCTGCCACAGCTCTCTCCTCCACCTCCCTCCTCTTCTTATTCCTCTATGGCCTCTTCCTCTGCAGATTTGTCCTCTGAACCAGTGGTGCTCCGTAGGCATTCAAGGAGCTACGCAAGCACTCAGGCAAAAAGATGCCATGCAGTGCTTCAGTTGGTCTGCTTAGGAGACAGAGAGCCAATGGTGGGAGTGAACGGATGCATGTCTCAGCCATTAGAAATGGGGAATGGTACGAGACAGGGGTGTCCTTTGTCCCGATTGTTATTTGTCCTCACTATGGAGCCCCTCCTGGCAACTATACGCGCGGACCCGGGTATAAGGGGTATCAAGATCGGCGAAGACGAACATAAAGTCGCAGCTTATGCCGACGACTTATTATTCTATATTTCGGACCCTGAAATTACCATGCCCAAGTTGGTCAAAGCCCTAAGGGAGTATGGGGAGTTGTCTAATTTTCAAATAAATATGGCAAAATTGGAAATATTAAACATAAATTTAAAGAAAATAGAAATCAGTATACTGAAAAAAAGATATAGTTTTAGATGGACTAAAGAACTAACGTACCTGGGAATTAAGCTAGCCAACTCAACTAAAAACATATTTACAATAAACTATATACCTCTCTTAGATACAATTAGAGCTGACTGTAAAAACTATGCAAAGAAAGCCATCTCATGGATCGGGCGTATTAATGTCATTTAAATGATGCTACTTCCTAAGATCACATATCTGTTCCAGATGATACCGCTACCAGTACCCCTATATCATTTGAGAAAATTAAAAAATATAATAATGAGTTTCATATGGAAAAATAAAAAACCAAGAGTCTCTTTCAAGATTTTAAAACAAAAGAAAACACATGGGGGCTTGGCTGTACCAGACGTTCAGAATTACTACAGGGCGGCAGTGCTGGCCAGATTAGTAGAATGGGCAAAGAGAACAAATGAAAAACGCTGGGTAAGAATAGAATATCTTAGTAAAGCAGCACTAGGAAGTTTGATATGGAACCCCCCTTATGCTAGAATATTAGGGGAAAACACACACATAATAACACGTAACGCACTTAAAATATGGGATGGGGTTTATAAGAATTTAAATGGGAACTATAATTCACCTTTATTAGCACTTATAGATAATAATTTCTTCACGCCAGGTTTAGAAACCGTGGGGGGAAAAGAAGCATTATGGGGAAAGACACAATTAAGACACATTATAAAGGAGGGTAAAACTCTGACACTACAAGAAATTAGGAACGGGAGAGAGGCACGTGGGTTGGATGAATGGAGGTACCTCCAGGTGTGCCATTTCGTGAGTAAACTTCCTGTCCCGATCAGGGGGGGGATAATCTGACGGACTTTGAAAGGCTATGTGACATAGAAGATCCGAGAAACATTGTCTCAAAAATTTACAAAGCTCTGATGAAGATTGACCGGCTGGAGATACCCCCATTTATAAGTAAATGGGAGAGGGAACTTGGCACAAAGAAAGGGGAAAACACAATTAAAAGAATTCTTAAAATGACCTGTAACTCAGCAGTTGACGCACGGACAGCAGAAATGAACTACAAATGTATAAGTAGAAGTTACCTTACTCCAGAGATAACAAGCAAATTTCAAAATAGGTCGGCATTATGCTGGCGGGGTTGCAACGAAATCAGAACGATGGCCCACCTTTGGTGGACCTGCCCTAAAATAAAATATTTTTGGAGTAAGATACTTGACCTAGTAAAGATAATAACAGGAATAGAAGTCCCAGGAGACCCATGGGAGGTATTGTTCCATGGGGGAGTTGGAGATATTAAAAAGTATAAGCAATCTTTGGTTCCCCACCTCCTGAACGCTGCAAAGCGAATAATCCCGAAGAACTGGCAGAGGAAGGAGAGCCCTGAAATATGGGAATGGATAGATGCTGTAGAAGAAACTTATTACCTGGAGACTAGGATAGGCCTGGAAGAGGAAACAAGAAATGCGAGTTCAGGGGAGTGGGAACGCTGGGTGAAATAAAACAAAAACTGGGGTAGTATGTAAGAATTAAAGCCTTGGTTTAGAGCAGGGGTCCTCAAACTTTTTAGACAGGGGGCCAGTTCACGGTCCCTCAGACTGTTGGGGGGGCCGCACTATAGTTTAAAAAAAATATGAACTAATTCCTATGCACACATCTTATTTGTAGTGCAAAAAAAAAATAAAGAACAATTGTAATCAATATAAACTTATCAGTATTTCACAGACTCCCCTCATTACAGAACCACTCCCAATCACATACTTCCCCCATCACAGATCCCCCCATATCAGTCCCCCACCATAGCACAGAGTCCCCCACATCAGTCCCCCACCATAGCACAGAGTCCCCCACATCAGTCCCCCACCATAGCACAGAGTCCCCCACATCAGTCCCCCACCATAGCACAGAGTCCCCCACATCAGTCCCCCACCATAGCACAGAGTCCCCCATATCAGTCCCCCACCATAGCACAGAGTCCCCCACCATAGCACAGAGTCCCCCACATCAGTCCCCCACCATAGCACAGAGTCCCCCACCATAGCACAGAGTCCCCCACATCAGTCCCCCACCATAGCACAGAGTCCCCCACCATAGCACAGAGTCCCCCACATCAGTCCCCCACATCACAGATCCCCACCATAGCACAGATTCCCCCACATCACAGATCCCCACCATAGCACAGAGTCCCCCACATCAGTCCCCCACCATAGCACAGAGTCCCCCACCATAGCACAGAGTC
Source organism: Lithobates septentrionalis (assembly GCA_037952835.1). Taxonomy (NCBI): domain Eukaryota; kingdom Metazoa; phylum Chordata; class Amphibia; order Anura; family Ranidae; genus Lithobates; species Lithobates septentrionalis. The sequence goes on from JBBDGP010001523.1 coordinate 2,442,522, forward strand.
CCCCACATCACAGATCCCCACCATAGCACAGAGTCCCCCACATCAGTCCCCCACCATAGCACAGAGTCCCCCACATCACAGATCCCCACCATAGCACAGAGTCCCCCACATCAGTCCCCCACCATAGCACAGAGTCCCCCACCATAGCACAGAGTCCCCCACATCACAGATCCCCACCATAGCACAGAGTCCCCCACATCACAGATCCCCACCATAGCACAGAGTCCCCCACATCACAGATCCCCACCATAGCACAGAGTCCCCCACATCAGTCCCCCACCATAGCACAGAGTCCCCCACATCACAGATCCCCACCATAGCACAGAGTCCCCCACATCACAGATCCCCACCATAGCACAGAGTCCCCCACATCACAGATCCCCACCATAGCACAGAGTCCCCCACATCACAGATCCCCACCATAGCACAGAGTCCCCCCGTGTGTCACAGATCCCCACCATAGCACAGATCCCCACCATAGCACAGATCCCCACCATAGCACAGACTCCCCCCTGTGTGTCACAGATCCCCACCATAGCACAGATCCCCACCATAGCACAGATCCCCACCATAGCACAGAGTCCCCCACATCACAGATCCCCACCATAGCACAGAGTCCCCCACATCACAGATCCCCACCATAGCACAGAGTCCCCCACATCACAGATCCCCACCATAGCACAGAGTCCCCCACATCACAGATCCCCACCATAGCACAGAGTCCCCCACATCACAGATCCCCACCATAGCACAGAGTCCCCCACATCACAGATCCCCACCATAGCACAGAGTCCCCCCGTGTGTCACAGATCCCCACCATAGCACAGACTCCCCCTGTGTGTCACAGATCCCCACCATAGCACAGATCCCCACCATAGCACAGATCCCCACCATAGCACAGACTCCCCCCGCCGCCCTTACACTTACCTGTATCACGCAGGACACGAGGCATGGTAGGTCCGGACGGAGGGCGGGACTCTGGAAGTGAGGGGCAGGTGATTGGTTCCTGGGACCGCTCTGATGCCTAGTAACCAATCACCTGCTTCTTAGCACAGAAGGTCCTTTGCCCGGCCTGTCATGTTTCCCGTCCTGTGTGATGGAGGGAGCAGAGGGCAGGGGCAGTGCTGCAATTTTAAAGGGGCAGTCCGCGGGCCGGATCAAAAACGCTGGAGGGCCGGATTCGGCCCGCGGGCCGTAGTTTGAGGACCCCTGGTTTAGAGTATGTGACAAGGGAAAATTAGACCTTGGAGAGATAGGGGGGAGGGGAGAGCAGGGGGCGGGGCAAATAGAGAAGAAGGTAACTTTGTAGAAGTAGTTACCGTAGGGCCTCCGCAGATGACAGAGGCATGAGATTGGAGAAGTTACATAGGGGGTCTCAACGGGTTTTTCTGGTATGATCTTTTTTGATATGGCAAGAGTCACAATGATGAGACAAAAGAGAGCGGGCTGGAAGATAAATGAACTGCAAAGTTGATTTAATGGCTCTCTATACGGTCGACTGAATGTGACAAAAAAAAAAAAAAAGAGACAGAGAGCCAAACTGGGGCAGAGATTCTGTCAGCTCTGCAGGGACAGGCTCAAAGGTGGTTGACGCCACACCAGCTTCAGCCAGGAATGGTGTATGCGACAATGGCACCAACCTCCTCCGACAGGGACACTTGACCCATGTTCCCTGTTTGGCTCACATCCTGAATTTGGTGGTGCAGCAGTTCTTGAGCAGGTACCCGGGCTTACAGGATCTTCTGAGGCCGGCCGGGATAGTCTGTGGTCATTTCCACCAGTCATATAATGCCAGTGCTCGGCTGACTGACCTTCAAAGGGAATGCAACCTGCCCAAGAACCGCCTCATTTGTGACATGCCCACCAAGTGGAATTCAACGTTGGCAATGCTGCAGCGGCTGCACATGCAGCAGAGGGCCATCAATTAATAACCTGTGTGAGTAGGGCACCAGGACAGGGTTAGGGGAGCTTGGCTTTATTTTGCCACGCCAGTGGCTACTGATAAAGGATGCATGCACTGTCCTGTCATGATTTGAGGAGGCCACGAGCATGGTGAGCAGTGACAGTTCATGCATCAGTGATACTGCCCTCTTGTCTTCCTGTTGGAGCACACGCTTCATGGAATAATAGACAGGGCACTTGAGGCAGAACAGCGGGAGGAAGAGGAGGACTTTCTGACCTCTCAAGGCCACCTTTATCCAAATAGTATTCCTGTGGGCCCTCCGATCACACAGGAAGAAGAAGAGGAGGAGGATTGTGTCAGCATGGAGGTGGAGATAAAACAATCAGCATCAGCAGTTGTCTACAAGGGATTGTTTTCAGTCCCCAGAAACCCATGGAGTTGTACGTGGCTGGGAAGAGGTGGTTGTGGCTCATGTGATCCCTAGTGACCCAGAGGACTCAGGATGAGGGGCAGAAAAATTGGGCCTTAGGGGGTGGTGGTGGTGGCACAACACTGCAACCCCTCACAGATATGCTTGTTGAGCGCAGGAACGAGCCCTGCTGTGAAATATTGCATCAACAATTGTAATTACACGCCCCTGTGAAACAGGGGCAGAAAAATTGGGCCTTAGGCAGTGGTGGTGGTGCCCTGAACCAAAAATATTCTTAGACGCTAACATCATGAAGATTGAGGACGAATAGGATAGTCACTCAGCATAATAGCATAATATATACTATACGGCCTGCCGTAATTGGGGTGATGGAGGCCCCCAGGGGGTGTATGTGGGGAGTAGGAGGATGTAATGGGGGAGCAAAAAAATTGGGCCTTAGGTGTTGGTGGTACCAGAACACTGTAAGTCCTCACAGTTACTTTTGGTGGAACGGGCCCTGCAGTGAAATATTGTATCAAAAATTGTAATTACATGCCCCTGTTAAACAGGGGCAGAAAAATTGGGCCTGTGTTGGTGGTGGTGCCACAACACTGTAAGCCCTCACAGTTACTCTTGATGGGTGCAGGAACGGGCCCTGCTGTGAAATAATATATCAAGAATTGTAATTACATGCCACTGTTAAACAGGGGCAGAAAAATTGGACCTTTGGTGGTGGTGGTGCCACAACACTGTAAGCCCTCACAGTTACTCTTGGTGGGTGCAGGAACGGGCCCTGCAGTGAAATATTAGATCAAAAATTGTAATTACATTCCCCCGTTAAACAGGGGCAGAATAATTGGGCCTTAGGCAGTGGTGGTGGTGCCACAACAGTGTAACCCCTCACAGATTCTCTTGTTGAGTGCAGGAACGAGCCCTGCTGTGAAATATTAGAGCAAAAATTGTAATTACATGCCCCGGCAGAAAAATTGGGCCTTAGGTGGTGGTGGTGGTGGCACAACATTGTAAAGTCTCACAGATACTCTTGTTGAGCACAGGAACATGCCCTGCTGTGAAATATTAGATGAAAAATTGTAATTACGCGCCCCTTTTAAACAGGGGCAGAAAAATTGAGCATTAGGCAGTGGTGGAGGTGCCACAACACTGTAACCCCTCCATGTTTTAGCAAAGCCTGTGAGTTATAAAAAGAGTGTATATTTATATAGATAGTCGAGATATAGAGAGCTTTTGGTTCCATTTAAAGGGCCAGAAGTTTGTTTTTACTTCGACATGTAAACCAATAAAGCATGCCAAGTTAATTTGATCGGCTGTTTTCAGCCTTCCAGGTTCTTGCTGAGGTAGCCATATTAACTTTTACAGATGGAAGCAAACCAGGCGACTTAGGATGCTGCATTACAGCCCTGGACACTTGATGGGTCTGTGCAACTCACAGATTCCACCCTAGTTCTGGCCCAGTATAGCTGCGATTAATAATTCAACTTTAAGGACCCCAGAACCAGAAGAACAAGTGGGCCACAGGGGGCAACTTCTTATGAAACAGGACTTTGGAAAAGGTGATCATTTATGTCTGCCAGACATTCTTTTCCCTCCAGCTTGACAAATGGACCGTGTCATCAGTCACAAGCAGTTATGGCTGCCTTAGTAAATGAGCATGGGATAGAGCCAGGGTTCACCACAGTTGTTTTTATAACAGACCACTTCTTGTTTTACCTGTTACCAAAGGTGTTACCAAAAGCTGAAAATCCCTTCCAGAGACTACAAAAACATATATCTAGATGCCCAAGTCAGGATCTTACAAGTATGCATTTTGTCTGTATGGACATGCTTTCTGGATGTCCAGTGGCAAATGCTACTGCAAAGGCCACAGTAAAAAGTGTTATCAGAAGTTGTTTGTAAGTACAGAGTGCCAGAAAGTACAGAGAGTAACAGAGGAAATCATTTTTATAGGAGAGTCCTTACTAGAAGTTTTGAGGTTTTATTTTTACACCCCATACTGTCTACAATGTAGCGGACAAAGTAGAGTAAGAAACTAGAAAACTTTTGCCTGAATGTTTTCTTATATTTTATGAAGCCCCTAAGGGGGATGTTGGACTCCCTCCCTATGGGATTTGGTTTGGGAGTGTTTTACACACTTGCTTATATTTTGTCTCAGCAGCTGAAATCCTCCATTCGGATCTCACAGAGAATGTTGCTGATCTTTTAAGGTTTTTGACAAACTCATTTATGTGTTTTCTCCCCAATTCCAGATTCTAAAAGTTTGGAAGGATCTAAAACTAAAGCCAGGTGACTTGTGGATTGTTAAGAGACATTTATATATAAGGAAATGTTTGGAGACTCAATACAGCATCTATTTCATGTACAGTTTTTGCAAAACTTGAAGGAAAAGTCACCTGGATCCACACCAGACACGGCAAAAATGACTAAATTAAAGAAATCTCTGTGTTTGATTTGTTTCCCTCTTGTGATCACAGTCTAGGGTACTTTTTGATTCAATTACTTTAATTGTAAGGGATATATATATTTGAAAAGTAGTTTAGCCATGTTGAAGTCATATTTTGTCTTTTGTACGTCGTTTTATGTAGAATTGTCTGTGTTTACATATGCTGATAAGTCAGCATGCCCACAATTCAGCTAGAAGGCCATTCTGGCCACAGGAGTGTACAGCCAGTACTCTGTAAATATGTCTTATCAATCATTTGTTTTACACAATGAAAAGTCATTTGGTAATGAAAAAGTTGCTCAGCTATTATTTTCTCCACAATGGAGTTTTTTTGCCTCTTTGGCCAGGACTACCTCCACCTAAGCGTGTGGAGGTTCCAGGTTAAAGGTGATAGCAGGTATGGTTAGTGATCAAAATATTGATCAAAAGAGGGGAGATTGTAATGGAAATTTATAAGTTCTGTATATAATTGTATTGTATTTTGTATGTATTGCACACTCCCCCCACTGGGCACACAGCACTAATAATGTTTTCAGTACATATTTACATTCTTTCAAGTCCTGATTAGAATTAGCCTGCCTATGTAACGCCCCTTGTTACCATAAATGTACAAGTGTAATATTAATGTGATACCTATGTAATCATGTGTATAAAAACCTTCAATTGCGTCATAATAAAGCAGAACAGTTATTTGGAAAGATGCTGAGCGTATCTTTTGTGTCTGTTCCCTACTGCAGTAGTTATTATTAATTTGGAACCACTAATCAATATGAGGATAGGAGTTGCCTATCATCAATTTTAACCAAGTCACCGTTTACACCCAACTGCCATCCGATCCGCCCAGGCAGAGGGGAACGGGTCCCCATACCTTTGTTTTTATTGGATCGGATTGCATTAAAATGCGTAATAACACATCAAAAATGCAACGCATTGGACTGTAAGGCATAATGAAAACAAAAAAAGAAAATAATTAACCACTTGAAGACCAGACTTTTTCTGGCACTTTCTGTTCACATGTAACAATCTGTTTTTTTTGCTAGAAATTTACATAGAACCCCCAAACATTATATATTTTTATAAAGCAGAGGCCTTAGAGAATAAATTGTTGGGTTTTACAATTTTTATGTCACATGGTATTTGCACAGCGGTTTTTCAAATGCAATTTGTGGAAAAAAATACATATTTTTACATTTTAATGCAAAAAAACACAGTACATAAGTCTTTTTTTTTGTAAAATATAAAAGATGATGTTACGCCAAGTAAATAAATACCAAACATGGCACACTTTAAAATTGTGCATGCCTGCGCAGCGGCTCCAAACAACGTAAATTTTACTATCCATAGGCGATGCTTTAAATGCCTTTACAGGTTACCACTTTATATCTACAGAGGAGGTCTAGTGCTAGAATTACTGCCCATGGTCTGACGTTGGCGCCAATATCTCACATATGTGGGACAATCGCTGTTTGCGTGTGTGACCGGCGCGTGTGTTTACCTTTGTGCGTTAGCATGGGGAGACGGGGGCACATTAATTGTTTTTTTATAACTATTAATTTATTGTATTTTATTTATTTTTACCTTTTTTTGATGTAAACATCCTTGTGACAGCAATAGGCATGTGACAAAGCATAGGGATAAGACCCTAAATCCCTCCTTTGCACTTGAAAGCATTCAAAATGCCAGGATCAGTGTTTTTGAATACTTTTGATGTTCAAAAAATGCTGCAGTTGGCAGCTAGGTAAACAGGAAGTGATTTAATTTATTTGCTTCCAGGTTGCCATAGCGATCTCGTCTTTGTATGGGTCCCCAGCCAGCCGGTGGATGTGCCGGCTGATAGTCTCCCAGTAGGACAGGATTGCCAGAAAGAGACGTGGGAGGGGGGACGTTCCCTCCCGCTGCTTGTAATAGCAACTGAGCGGCTAGTTAGCTGCTCCAGATGCTATTACAAGAGAGCCGACCGGAAGATTTCATTAGAGAAAAAAGTAAATAAAGAGAAAATAAAAAGATCCCTAATTGTGCAGAGGACCGGAGGTGGGGTGGAGAGGAGGGATGATGGCATAGAGGGTGAAGATCCGCTGCCCAACTCAGCAAAAGAATTCCTCCTAATGACACAAACAAGTGTCCAGCAGCGGACATTATTATATACATATATGTACAGTATATTTAGATCAGAAGTCACCCCCTAGCGGATGAATTGGTTAACTGCAGATATCGCCACTCTAGAAAGGATGTAATCTTGTCAGCCTATGCTATCCTAATGAAAGAGCAGGTCTACAGAAAGTAATGTATATATAGGCTTCCCTGTGAGTACTGACAAAGAGTTCCACGTTGCAGATCTGATGTTCTTCGCTAGCTAGTTGAAGCTCATTAACTGTAATCCGTTTGGTTGTAGATAAAGCATTAGATTGCTAGTGGTGAAGATTTAAGGTGTCGGTGCACAGTGTTCAAGCAATGCAGTAAAGTGTTCTTGGGGTAAAGATGTCTGTGTACAGTGTTCTGTAATAGTGGCAATGGATGGATAAAAGGTCGAGCAATTTGCCCTCTCACCAACGACTAAATCGATAGGATGTCTTACGGACAGGAACACATACAGCGGCACTCAGGCAGCGGATCTGGCGTTTCGATCCTCCGAAGTGAAACTTGCCAAACACCGACTGGCAGGCAACTGGAGTGGTGCTTGATGGATGTCAGACGAACAGCAAACAGAGCTAGGCCCCTCTCATCCGAGTTGGAATGTGGTATTCTGCGTGGTAGGCCGCAATCCCCTTTCACAACGATGGGATGGTGTCCACATGAGGGGGTCCAAGAAGCTGGACCTAGTCTGCTCTGTACTTTTATAGTCTCTCCCACAATTCTCTTAGCTCTCTGCAGTGCAGCCTGGGAATTGCAGTCCTGTCACCTTAAAAGTCAGTCAGGCTGCTTTGTGCTGGGACTTCATATTCCACACTTCATTCTGCTGCTCCCTGATGATTTGCTCTCCACCTCTGCCAATAGGGAGGTAGGGGAAAGAGCAGAGTGGGAGGATACCTTGTGTGTGAATGTCATTCTGCACACAGGGAAGCAAGAGGGTGAAAGGAGAAAGCCTTCGCAGGGGCTGACAGGTAAGTCCATGCTTGTGTCAGTCTCCACTTGGAGGGAATAACAGGAGGTGCGGCAGCCGCGGGTGGCAGAGCAGACCCCCGCTACATGGACAAAAGTGGACATGGATAGATGTGAATCTGCCCTAAAATATTAGCACAGCGCTGCAGCCTGGCCGGGTGTCTGTATTGTGTGACAAAACAATTGATTGCTGTCCTTGATACTTTTTTATTTGCACTGAGGGTTTGCTCACATGTGAGGCAGGGATTGCGGCTCCTCTGAAAAGCAATCTGTGGGTTTGACAGCAGGCATTGAGGTGGCAATATGTCACCTACTCACTGCCTGATGTAACCCTAAAATTGCCTTATTACCGCGCTGCCCCATAGAACTGCATTAGTTGTGTTTTGGCGGTACCTCCTACATCAAGCAACATGCTGTTTAAGTTTTGCCGTAGCATGCGTACAGAGATGAGAGGCTGTATAAAGGAGGGGAAGGTGTGTTGTGCTATCTTTTAAAGAGCATATAATTGCCTTCTAATTCATAGGTGAATACAATAAAAAATATCCAATAAATTAAATGTGAAATAAACATATAATAATAATTACATAAATAATTGTGTTGTATAATTTATAAGTGAATGAAAAATATCAAATAAATTATAATATCGAATATAAAATATAATACAAAGCAATAGTCTTAAAATTCATAAAGTCCATATATACCAATATCAAAATCTGCTCCATTTCGGAAACTAACAAATATAACAGTCGAAGACTTTAAAACATGCTATGACTACCATCAGGGACAGCCACTCCTAGCAAATGAAGAGAGAGAAATCGGAATTCCGGCTTTAGAAACCGAGATTGAAAGGCTGGAAATATCCCTAGTCTGCACATCCTGGCCCCACTGACAACAGCAAATAGGCGCCTTATGCCGCGTACACACGGTCGGACTTTTCATCTACAAAAGTCCAACGGACGCTGACGGACTAAAGCTGGCTGGTAATCCGATCGTGTGTGGGCTTCTTCGGACTTTCAGCTGACTTTTTCAGCCTCAAATCCGACGGACTTTAGATTTGAAACATGCTTCAAATCTTTACGTCGTAACTACGACGGACCCCGAAGTCCGCTCGTCTGTATGCTAGTCCGACGGACAAAAAAACGACGCATGCTCATAAGCAAAAACTAAACGGAGGCACTCGGTCTAGTAAAACTAGTGTTCGTATTGTAGGTAGCACATTCCTCACGCTGCAAAATCTGTGATCGTTGAATGCAGCGCATTTAATGTCTTCTTTACGAATGCTATAAAGAACGAAGATGTTTTGCTGTTCATATTCAAACAGAGTTCTCCCAAACAGATTTCTGGATTCTTTTTCTCTTTGATCTCATGAATGACATGGTATGCTTTTTCAAAACAATGTTTCCATACTAATAATACTTTTAAATTTTTTTTTTTTGGTGGAGTCATCTTTTCTTGTAATTTTTATCCAGATATTTATTTTATGATTGTTGTGGAACTTTTTTTCTGTTTATCTATAATTTTTTTTTGTAAAGTTACCACAGGGAACCCATTTTTATATATATTTGTTAAATTGTTTTTAATGTTTGTAAAGTTACCACAAAGAACCCTTTATAATTTTTGTTTTTATAGTGATTTGTTATTTTTTTTTATATAAAGTTAACCCAAAGAACCGTTTTTGGTTATGTATCTTTTTTTTTTTTAAATACTTACCACTCGAACATTATTAACATTATTTTAATCTATTTTTGGTGTGTTTTTGCAAAATCAATGAGATTGTTGTCCCTTGTTAATTTAAAACATTGTGTCTAAAATCTATGATTTAAAATAAAAAACCTAAACTCAAAAAAGATCCATTTATTTATGGTCTAAATAAAATAAAGAGGAAGTCAATGCTGGAAAAAGTATGTGTACAAGATAATGGGGATCTTGAGGAGTCCATATAAGAGGGAGCACAATCTGGTCCAAGAATCCCAGAGATCAACAGCACCAGCAGATGATATAGATGTCCCCAGACTGTGGTACTACAACAGCCTGCGTCTTCTGTCAGACCAGACTGAACCCAAGTCATCACTTTCTTCTCTTCCCTGCAGCCTTTCCTCCACGCTGCCCT